>JAWNMV010000607.1:0-517500 GCA_035043635.1 Drosophila rellima
TCTGTGCATCAAAGTTTCACACGGTGTGACAAAGTGTCACAAAACTTGATTTTCGACTAATCGTTTCTATGGCAGCTATATGATGCAGTAGTCCGATTTGAACCAAATTCGGTCAGGATAAAATGGTCCACCACAGATGCATACTCTGTAAAAATGGTTAAGATAGCTCAAGAAACAAAAAAGTTTCTGTGCATCAAAGTTTCACACGGTGTGAGCAAAGTGTCACAAAACTTGATTTTCGACTAATCGTTTCTATGGCAGCTATATGATGCAGTAGTCCGATTTGAACCAAATTCGGTCAGGATAAAATGGTCCATCACAGATGCATACTCTGTAAAAATGGTTACGATAGCTCAAGAAACAAAAAAGTTTATGAGCATCAAAGTGCCACACAGTGTGACAAAGTGTCACAAAAGTCAAAGTGTCACAAAACTTGACTTTCGACTAATCGTTTCTATGGCAGCTATATGATGCATTAGTCCAATTTGAACCAAATTCGGTCAGGATAAAAAGGTCCATCACAGATGCATACTCTGTAAAAATGGTTACGATAGCTCAAGAAACAAAAAAGTTTATGAGCATCAAAGTGCCACACAGTGTGACAAAGTGTCACAAAAGTCAAAGTGTCACAAAACTTGACTTTCGACTAATCGTTTCTATGGCAGCTATATGATGCAGTAGTCCGATTTGAACCAAATTCGGTCAGGATAAAATGGTCCACCACAGATGAATACCCTGTAAAAATGGTTAAGATAGCTCAAGAAACAAAAAAGTTTCTGTGCATCAAAGTGTCACACGGTGTGACAAAGTGTCACAAAACTTGATTTTCGACTAATCGTTTCTATGGCAGCTATATGATGCAGTAGTCCGATTTGAACCAAATTCGGTCAGGATAAAATGGTCCACCACAGATGCATACTCTGTAAAAATGGTTAAGATAGCTCAAGAAACAAAAAAGTTTATGTGCATCAAAGTGCCACACAGTGTGACAAAGTGTCACAAAAGTCAAAGTGTCACAAAACTTGACTTTCGACTAATCGTTTCTATGGCAGCTATATGATGCATTAGTCCAATTTGAACCAAATTCGGTCAGGATAAAAAGGTCCATCACAGATGCATACTCTGTAAAAATGGTTACGATAGCTCAAGAAACAAAAAAGTTTATGAGCATCAAAGTGCCACACAGTGTGACAAAGTGTCACAAAAGTCAAAGTGTCACAAAACTTGACTTTCGACTAATCGTTTCTATGGCAGCTATATGATGCAGTAGTCCGATTTGAACCAAATTCGGTCAGGATAAAAATGTCCACCACAGATGCATACTCTGTAAAAATGGTTAAGATAGCTCAAGAAACAAAAAAGTTTCTGTGCATCAAAGTTTCACACGGTGTGACAAAGTGTCACAAAACTTGATTTTCGACTAATCGTTTCTATGGCAGCTATATGATGCATTAGTCCAATTTGAACCAAATTCGGTCAGGATAAAAAGGTCCATCACAGATGCATACTCTGTAAAAATGGTTACGATAGCTCAAGAAACAAAAAAGTTTATGAGCATCAAAGTGCCACACAGTGTGACAAAGTGTCACAAAAGTCAAAGTGTCACAAAACTTGACTTTCGACTAATCGTTTCTATGGCAGCTATATGATGCATTAGTCCAATTTGAACCAAATTCGGTCAGGATAAAAATGTCCACCACAGATGCATACTCTGTAAAAATGGTTACGATAGCTCAAGAAACAAAAAAGTTTATGAGCATCAAAGTGCCACACAGTGTGACAAAGTGTCACAAAAGTCAAAGTGTCACAAAACTTGACTTTCGACTAATCGTTTCTATGGCAGCTATATGATGCAGTAGTCCAATTTGAACCAAATTCGGTCAGGATAAAAATGTCCACCACAGATGCATACTCTGTAAAAATGGTTAAGATAGCTCAAGAAACAAAAAAGTTTCTGTGCATCAAAGTTTCACACGGTGTGACAAAGTGTCACAAAACTTGATTTTCGACTAATCGTTTCTATGGCAGCTATATGATGCAGTAGTCCGATTTGAACCAAATTCGGTCAGGATAAAATGGTCCACCACAGATGCATACTCTGTAAAAATGGTTACGATAGCTCAAGAAACAAAAAAGTTTATGAGCATCAAAGTGCCACACAGTGTGACAAAGTGTCACAAAAGTCAAAGTGTCACAAAACTTGACTTTCGACTAATCGTTTCTATGGCAGCTATATGATGCATTAGTCCAATTTGAACCAAATTCGGTCAGGATAAAAAGGTCCATCACAGATGCATACTCTGTAAAAATGGTTACGATAGCTCAAGAAACAAAAAAGTTTATGTGCATCAAAGTGCCACACAGTGTGACAAAGTGTCACAAAAGTCAAAGTGTCACAAAACTTGATTTTCGACTAATCGTTTCTATGGCAGCTATATGATGCAGTAGTCCGATTTGAACCAAATTCGGTCAGGATAAAATGGTCCACCACAGATGCATACTCTGTAAAAATGGTTAAGATAGCTCAAGAAACAAAAAAGTTTCTGTGCATCAAAGTTTCACACGGTGTGACAAAGTGTCACAAAACTTGATTTTCGACTAATCGTTTCTATGGCAGCTATATGATGCAGTAGTCCGATTTGAACCAAATTCGGTCAGGATAAAATGGTCCACCACAGATGCATACTCTGTAAAAATGGTTACGATAGCTCAAGAAACAAAAAAGTTTATGAGCATCAAAGTGCCACACAGTGTGACAAAGTGTCACAAAAGTCAAAGTGTCACAAAACTTGACTTTCGACTAATCGTTTCTATGGCAGCTATATGATGCATTAGTCCAATTTGAACCAAATTCGGTCAGGATAAAAAGGTCCATCACAGATGCATACTCTGTAAAAATGGTTACGATAGCTCAAGAAACAAAAAAGTTTATGAGCATCAAAGTGCCACACAGTGTGACAAAGTGTCACAAAAGTCAAAGTGTCACAAAACTTGACTTTCGACTAATCGTTTCTATGGCAGCTATATGATGCATTAGTCCAATTTGAACCAAATTCGGTCAGGATAAAAAGGTCCATCACAGATGCATACTCTGTAAAAATGGTTAAGATAGCTCAAGAAACAAAAAAGTTTCTGTGCATCAAAGTGCCACACAGTGTGAGCAAAGTGTCACAAAACTTGATTTTCGACTAATCGTTTCTATGGCAGCTATATGATGCAGTAGTCCGATTTGAACCAAATTCGGTCAGGATAAAAAGGTCCACCACAGATGCATACTCTGTAAAAATGGTTAAGATAGCTCAAGAAACAAAAAAGTTTATGAGCATCAAAGTGCCACACAGTGTGACAAAGTGTCACAAAAGTCAAAGTGTCACAAAACTTGACTTTCGACTAATCGTTTCTATGGCAGCTATATGATGCAGTAGTCCGATTTGAACCAAATTCGGTCAGGATAAAAATGGTCCACCACAGATGCATACTCTGTAAAAATGGTTAAGATAGCTCAAGAAACAAAAAAGTTTCTGTGCATCAAAGTTTCACACGGTGTGACAAAGTGTCACAAAACTTGATTTTCGACTAATCGTTTCTATGGCAGCTATATGATGCAGTAGTCCGATTTGAACCAAATTCGGTCAGGATAAAATGGTCCACCACAGATAAATACCCTGTAAAAATCGTTAAGATAGCTCAAGAAACAAAAAAGTTTATGGGCATCAAAGTGCCACACAGTGTGACAAAGTGTCACAAAAGTCAAAGTGTCACAAAACTTGACTTTCGACTAATCGTTTCTATGGCAGCTATATGATGCAGTAGTCCAATTTGAACCAAATTCGGTCAGGATAAAAATGTCCACCACAGATGCATACTCTGTAAAAATGGTTAAGATAGCTCAAGAAACAAAAAAGTTTCTGTGCATCAAAGTTTCACACGGTGTGACAAAGTGTCACAAAACTTGATTTTCGACTAATCGTTTCTATGGCAGCTATATGATGCATTAGTCCAATTTGAACCAAATTCGGTCAGGATAAAAAGGTCCACCACAGATGCATACTCTGTAAAAATGGTTACGATAGCTCAAGAAACAAAAAAGTTTATGAGCATCAAAGTGCCACACAGTGTGACAAAGTGTCACAAAAGTCAAGTGTCACAAAACTTGACTTTCGACTAATCGTTTCTATGGCAGCTATATGATGCATTAGTCCAATTTGAACCAAATTCGGTCAGGATAAAAAGGTCCATCACAGATGCATACTCTGTAAAAATGGTTACGATAGCTCAAGAAACAAAAAAGTTTATGAGCATCAAAGTGCCACACAGTGTGACAAAGTGTCACAAAAGTCAAAGTGTCACAAAACTTGACTTTCGACTAATCGTTTCTATGGCAGCTATATGATGCATTAGTCCAATTTGAACCAAATTCGGTCAGGATAAAAAGGTCCATCACAGATGCATACTCTGTAAAAATGGTTACGATAGCTCAAGAAACAAAAAAGTTTATGAGCATCAAAGTGCCACACAGTGTGACAAAGTGTCACAAAAGTCAAAGTGTCACAAAACTTGACTTTCGACTAATCGTTTCTATGGCAGCTATATGATGCAGTAGTCCAATTTGAACCAAATTCGGTCAGGATAAAAATGTCCACCACAGATGCATACTCTGTAAAAATGGTTAAGATAGCTCAAGAAACAAAAAAGTTTCTGTGCATCAAAGTGTCACACGGTGTGACAAAGTGTCACAAAACTTGATTTGCGACTAATCGTTTCTTTGGCAGCTATATGATGCAGTAGTCCGATTTGAACCAAATTCGGTCAGGATAAAAATGTCCACCACAGATGCATACTCTGTAAAAATGGTTAAGATAGCTCAAGAAACAAAAAAGTTTCTGTGCATCAAAGTTTCACACGGTGTGACAAAGTGTCACAAAACTTGATTTTCGACTAATCGTTTCTATGGCAGCTATATGATGCAGTAGTCCGATTTGAACCAAATTCGGTCAGGATAAAATGGTCCACCACAGATGCATACTCTGTAAAAATGGTTAAGATAGCTCAAGAAACAAAAAAGTTTCTGTGCATCAAAGTTTCACACGGTGTGACAAAGTGTCACAAAACTTGACTTTCGACTAATCGTTTCTATGGCAGCTATATGATGCAGTAGTCCAATTTGAACCAAATTCGGTCAGGATAAAAATGTCCACCACAGATGCATACTCTGTAAAAATGGTTACGATAGCTCAAGAAACAAAAAAGTGTATGAGCATCAAAGTGCCACACAGTGTGACAAAGTGTCACAAAAGTCAAAGTGTCACAAAACTTGACTTTCGACTAATCGTTTCTATGGCAGCTATATGATGCAGTAGTCCAATTTGAACCAAATTCGGTCAGGATAAAAATGTCCACCACAGATGCATACTCTGTAAAAATGGTTACGATAGCTCAAGAAACAAAAAAGTTTATGAGCATCAAAGTGCCACACGGTGTGACAAAGTGTCACAAAACTTGATTTGTCGACTAATCGTTTGCCATGGCAGTAAGTCTGTGCACAAAGTGTCACACGGTGTGACAAAGTGTCACAAAACTTGATTTCGACTAATCGTTTCTATGGCAGCTATATGATGCATTAGTCCAATTTGAACCAAATTCGGTCAGGATAAAAAGGTCCACCACAGATGCATACTCTGTAAAAATGGTTACGATAGCTCAAGAAACAAAAAAGTTTATGAGCATCAAAGTGCCACACAGTGTGACAAAGTGTCACAAAAGTCAAAGTGTCACAAAACTTGACTTTCGACTAATCGTTTCTATGGCAGCTATATGATGCAGTAGTCCAATTTGAACCAAATTCGGTCAGGATAAAAATGTCCACCACAGATGCATACTCTGTAAAAATGGTTAAGATAGCTCAAGAAACAAAAAAGTTTCTGTGCATCAAAGTGTCACACGGTGTGACAAAGTGTCACAAAACTTGACTTTCGACTAATCGTTTCTATGGCAGCTATATGATGCAGTAGTCCGATTTGAACCAAATTCGGTCAGGATAAAAATGTCCACCACAGATGCATACTCTGTAAAAATGGTTAAGATAGCTCAAGAAACAAAAAAGTTTCTGTGCATCAAAGTGTCCAGCACAGTGTGACATCATGGCAGCTATATGATGCAGTAGTCCAATTTGAACCAAATTCGGTCAGGATAAAATGTCCACCACAGATGCATACTCTGTAAAAATGGTTACGATAGCTCAAGAAACAAAAAAGTTTATGAGCATCAAAGTGCCACACAGTGTGCAAGTGTCACAAAAGTCAAGTGTCACAAAACTTGACTTTCGACTAATCGTTTCTATGGCAGCTATATGATGCATTAGTCCAATTTGAACCAAATTCGGTCAGGATAAAAAGGTCCATCACAGATGCATACTCTGTAAAAATGGTTACGATAGCTCAAGAAACAAAAAAGTGTATGAGCATCAAAGTGCCACACAGTGTGACAAAGTGTCACAAAAGTCAAAGTGTCACAAAACTTGACTTTCGACTAATCGTTTCTATGGCAGCTATATGATGCAGTAGTCCAATTTGAACCAAATTCGGTCAGGATAAAAATGTCCACCACAGATGCATACTCTGTAAAAATGGTTAAGATAGCTCAAGAAACAAAAAAGTTTCTGTGCATCAAAGTGTCACACGGTGTGACAAAGTGTCACAAAACTTGATTTGCGACTAATCGTTTCTTTGGCAGCTATATGATGCAGTAGTCCGATTTGAACCAAATTCGGTCAGGATAAAAATGTCCACCACAGATGCATACTCTGTAAAAATGGTTAAGATAGCTCAAGAAACAAAAAAGTTTCTGTGCATCAAAGTGTCACACGGTGTGACAAAGTGTCACAAAACTTGATTTGCGACTAATCGTTTCTATGGCAGCTATATGATGCAGTAGTCCGATTTGAACCAAATTCGGTCAGGATAAAAATGTCCACCACAGATGCATACTCTGTAAAAATGGTTAAGATAGCTCAAGAAACAAAAAAGTTTCTGTGCATCAAAGTTTCACACGGTGTGACAAAGTGTCACAAAACTTGACTTTCGACTAATCGTTTCTATGGCAGCTATATGATGCAGTAGTCCAATTTGAACCAAATTCGGTCAGGATAAAAAGGTCCACCACAGATGCATACTCTGTAAAAATGGTTACGATAGCTCAAGAAACAAAAAAGTTTATGAGCATCAAAGTGCCACACAGTGTGACAAAGTGTCACAAAAGTCAAAGTGTCACAAAACTTGACTTTCGACTAATCGTTTCTATGGCAGCTATATGATGCATTAGTCCAATTTGAACCAAATTCGGTCAGGATAAAAAGTCCACACAGATGCATACTCTGTAAAAATGGTTACGATAGCTCAAGAAACAAGATGCACAAAGTGTCACAGTCAAAGTGTCACAAAACTTGACTTTCGACTAATCGTTTCTATGGCAGCTATATGATGCAGTAGTCCAATTTGAACCAAATTCGGTCAGGATAAAAATGTCCACCACAGATGCATACTCTGTAAAAATGGTTAAGATAGCTCAAGAAACAAAAAAGTTTCTGTGCATCAAAGTGTCACACGGTGTGACAAAGTGTCACAAAACTTGACTTTCGACTAATCGTTTCTATGGCAGCTATATGATGCAGTAGTCCAATTTGAACCAAATTCGGTCAGGATAAAAATGTCCACCACAGATGCATACTCTGTAAAAATGGTTAAGATAGCTCAAGAAACAAAAAAGTTTCTGTGCATCAAAGTGTCACACGGTGTGACAAAGTGTCACAAAACTTGATTTTCGACTAATCGTTTCTATGGCAGCTATATGATGCAGTAGTCCGATTTGAACCAAATTCGGTCAGGATAAAAATGTCCACCACAGATGCATACTCTGTAAAAATGGTTAAGATAGCTCAAGAAACAAAAAAGTTTCTGTGCATCAAAGTGTCACACGGTGTGACAAAGTGTCACAAAACTTGATTTTCGACTAATCGTTTCTATGGCAGCTATATGATGCAGTAGTCCGATTTGAACATCGGTCAGGATAAAAGTCCACCACAGATGCATACTCTGTAAAAATGGTTAAGATAGCTCAAGAAACAAAAAAGTTTCTGTGCATCAAAGTTTCACACGGTGTGACAAAGTGTCACAAAACTTGATTTTCGACTAATCGTTTCTATGGCAGCTATATGATGCAGTAGTCCGATTTGAACCAAATTCGGTCAGGATAAAAATGTCCACCACAGATGCATACTCTGTAAAAATGGTTAAGATAGCTCAAGAAACAAAAAAGTTTCTGTGCATCAAAGTTTCACACGGTGTGACAAAGTGTCACAAAACTTGATTTTCGACTAATCGTTTCTATGGCAGCTATATGATGCAGTAGTCCGATTTGAACCAAATTCGGTCAGGATAAAATGGTCCACCACAGATGCATACTCTGTAAAAATGGTTAAGATAGCTCAAGAAACAAAAAAGTTTCTGTGCATCAAAGTTTCACACGGTGTGACAAAGTGTCACAAAACTTGATTTTCGACTAATCGTTTCTATGGCAGCTATATGATGCAGTAGTCCGATTTGAACCAAATTCGGTCAGGATAAAATGGTCCACCACAGATGCATACTCTGTAAAAATGGTTACGATAGCTCAAGAAACAAAAAAGTTTATGAGCATCAAAGTGCCACACAGTGTGACAAAGTGTCACAAAAGTCAAAGTGTCACAAAACTTGACTTTCGACTAATCGTTTCTATGGCAGCTATATGATGCATTAGTCCAATTTGAACCAAATTCGGTCAGGATAAAAAGGTCCATCACAGATGCATACTCTGTAAAAATGGTTACGATAGCTCAAGAAACAAAAAAGTTTATGAGCATCAAAGTGCCACACAGTGTGACAAAGTGTCACAAAAGTCAAAGTGTCACAAAACTTGACTTTCGACTAATCGTTTCTATGGCAGCTATATGATGCAGTAGTCCAATTTGAACCAAATTCGGTCAGGATAAAAATGTCCACCACAGATGCATACTCTGTAAAAATGGTTAAGATAGCTCAAGAAACAAAAAAGTTTCTGTGCATCAAAGTGTCACACGGTGTGACAAAGTGTCACAAAACTTGATTTCGACTAATCGTTTCTATGGCAGCTATATGATGCAGTAGTCCGATTTGAACCAAATTCGGTCAGGATAAAAATGTCCACCACAGATGCATACTCTGTAAAAATGGTTAAGATAGCTCAAGAAACAAAAAAGTTTCTGTGCATCAAAGTTCACACGGTGTGACAAAGTGTCACAAAACTTGATTTCGACTAATCGTTTCTATGGCAGCTATATGATGCAGTAGTCCGATTCCAATTCGGTCAGGATAAAATGGTCCACCACAGATGCATACTCTGTAAAAATGGTTAAGATAGCTCAAGAAACAAAAAAGTTTCTGTGCATCAAAGTGTCACACGGTGTGACAAAGTGTCACAAAACTTGATTTTCGACTAATCGTTTCTATGGCAGCTATATGATGCAGTAGTCCGATTTGAACCAAATTCGGTCAGGATAAAAAGGTCCACCACAGATGCATACTCTGTAAAAATGGTTACGATAGCTCAAGAAACAAAAAAGTTTATGAGCATCAAAGTGCCACACAGTGTGACAAAGTGTCACAAAAGTCAAAGTGTCACAAAACTTGACTTTCGACTAATCGTTTCTATGGCAGCTATATGATGCAGTAGTCCAATTTGAACCAAATTCGGTCAGGATAAAAAGGTCCACCACAGATGCATACTCTGTAAAAATGGTTACGATAGCTCAAGAAACAAAAAAGTTTATGAGCATCAAAGTGCCACACGGTGTGACAAAGTGTCACAAAACTTGACTTTCGACTAATCGTTTCTATGGCAGCTATATGATGCATAGTCCAATTTGAACCAATTCGGTCAGGATAAAAGTCCACACAGATGCATACTCTGTAAAATGGTTCGATGCTCGAACGTCAAAGTGCCACACAGTGTGACAAAGTGTCACAAAACTTGACTTTCGACTAATCGTTTCTATGGCAGCTATATGATGCAGTAGTCCAATTTGAACCAAATTCGGTCAGGATAAAAATGTCCACCACAGATGCATACTCTGTAAAAATGGTTAAGATAGCTCAAGAAACAAAAAAGTTTCTGTGCATCAAAGTTTCACACGGTGTGACAAAGTGTCACAAAACTTGATTTTCGACTAATCGTTTCTATGGCAGCTATATGATGCAGTAGTCCGATTTGAACCAAATTCGGTCAGGATAAAATGGTCCACCACAGATACATACCCTGTAAAAATCGTTAAGATAGCTCAAGAAACAAAAAAGTTTCTGTGCATCAAAGTTTCACACGGTGTGACAAAGTGTCACAAAACTTGATTTTCGACTAATCGTTTCTATGGCAGCTATATGATGCAGTAGTCCGATTTGAACCAAATTCGGTCAGGATAAAAATGTCCACCACAGATGCATACTCTGTAAAAATGGTTACGATAGCTCAAGAAACAAAAAAGTTTATGAGCATCAAAGTGCCACACAGTGTGACAAAGTGTCACAAAAGTCAAAGTGTCACAAAACTTGACTTTCGACTAATCGTTTCTATGGCAGCTATATGATGCATTAGTCCAATTTGAACCAAATTCGGTCAGGATAAAAAGGTCCATCACAGATGCATACTCTGTAAAAATGGTTACGATAGCTCAAGAAACAAAAAAGTTTATGAGCATCAAAGTGCCACACAGTGTGACAAAGTGTCACAAAAGTCAAAGTGTCACAAAACTTGACTTTCGACTAATCGTTTCTATGGCAGCTATATGATGCAGTAGTCCAATTTGAACCAAATTCGGTCAGGATAAAAATGTCCACCACAGATGCATACTCTGTAAAAATGGTTAAGATAGCTCAAGAAACAAAAAAGTTTCTGTGCATCAAAGTGTCACACGGTGTGACAAAGTGTCACAAAACTTGATTTGCGACTAATCGTTTCTTTGGCAGCTATATGATGCAGTAGTCCGATTTGAACCAAATTCGGTCAGGATAAAAATGTCCACCACAGATGCATACTCTGTAAAAATGGTTAAGATAGCTCAAGAAACAAAAAAGTTTCTGTGCATCAAAGTTTCACACGGTGTGACAAAGTGTCACAAAACTTGATTTTCGACTAATCGTTTCTATGGCAGCTATATGATGCAGTAGTCCGATTTGAACCAAATTCGGTCAGGGTCCACCACAGATATACCTGTAAAAATCGTTAAGATAGCTCAAGAAACAAAAAAGTTTCTGTGCATCAAAGTTTCACACGGTGTGACAAAGTGTCACAAAACTTGACTTTCGACTAATCGTTTCTATGGCAGCTATATGATGCAGTAGTCCGATTTGAACCAAATTCGGTCAGGATAAAATGGTCCACCACAGATGCATACTCTGTAAAAATGGTTACGATAGCTCAAGAAACAAAAAAGTTTCTGAGCATCAAAGTGCCACACAGTGTGACAAAGTGTCACAAAAGTCAAAGTGTCACAAAACTTGACTTTCGACTAATCGTTTCTATGGCAGCTATATGATGCAGTAGTCCAATTTGAACCAAATTCGGTCAGGATAAAAAGGTCCACCACAGATGCATACTCTGTAAAAATGGTTACGATAGCTCAAGAAACAAAAAAGTTTATGAGCATCAAAGTGCCACACAGTGTGACAAAGTGTCACAAAAGTCAAAGTGTCACAAAACTTGACTTTCGACTAATCGTTTCTATGGCAGCTATATGATGCATTAGTCCAATTTGAACCAAATTCGGTCAGGATAAAAAGGTCCATCACAGACAATGTTACGATAGCTCAAGAAACAAAAAAGTTTATGAGCATCAAAGTGCCACACAGTGTGACAAAGTGTCACAAAACTTGACTTTCGACTAATCGTTTCTATGGCAGCTATATGATGCAGTAGTCCAATTTGAACCAAATTCGGTCAGGATAAAAATGTCCACCACAGATGCATACTCTGTAAAAATGGTTAAGATAGCTCAAGAAACAAAAAAGTTTCTGTGCATCAAAGTTTCACACGGTGTGACAAAGTGTCACAAAACTTGATTTTCGACTAATCGTTTCTATGGCAGCTATATGATGCAGTAGTCCGATTTGAACCAAATTCGGTCAGGATAAAATGGTCCACCACAGATAAATACCCTGTAAAAATCGTTAAGATAGCTCAAGAAACAAAAAAGTTTCTGTGCATCAAAGTTTCACACGGTGTGACAAAGTGTCACAAAACTTGATTTTCGACTAATCGTTTCTTTGGCAGCTATATGATGCAGTAGTCCGATTTGAACCAAATTCGGTCAGGATAAAAATGTCCACCACAGATGCATACTCTGTAAAAATGGTTACGATAGCTCAAGAAACAAAAAAGTTTATGAGCATCAAAGTGCCACACAGTGTGACAAAGTGTCACAAAAGTCAAAGTGTCACAAAACTTGACTTTCGACTAATCGTTTCTATGGCAGCTATATGATGCATTAGTCCAATTTGAACCAAATTCGGTCAGGATAAAAAGGTCCATCACAGATGCATACTCTGTAAAAATGGTTACGATAGCTCAAGAAACAAAAAAGTTTATGAGCATCAAAGTGCCACACAGTGTGACAAAGTGTCACAAAAGTCAAAGTGTCACAAAACTTGACTTTCGACTAATCGTTTCTATGGCAGCTATATGATGCATTAGTCCAATTTGAACCAAATTCGGTCAGGATAAAAAGGTCCATCACAGATGCATACTCTGTAAAAATGGTTACGATAGCTCAAGAAACAAAAAAGTTTATGAGCATCAAAGTGCCACACAGTGTGACAAAGTGTCACAAAAGTCAAAGTGTCACAAAACTTGACTTTCGACTAATCGTTTCTATGGCAGCTATATGATGCATTAGTCCAATTTGAACCAAATTCGGTCAGGATAAAAAGGTCCATCACAGATGCATACTCTGTAAAAATGGTTACGATAGCTCAAGAAACAAAAAAGTTTATGAGCATCAAAGTGCCACACAGTGTGACAAAGTGTCACAAAAGTCAAAGTGTCACAAAACTTGACTTTCGACTAATCGTTTCTATGGCAGCTATATGATGCAGTAGTCCAATTTGAACCAAATTCGGTCAGGATAAAAATGTCCACCACAGATGCATACTCTGTAAAAATGGTTAAGATAGCTCAAGAAACAAAAAAGTTTCTGTGCATCAAAGTGTCACACGGTGTGACAAAGTGTCACAAAACTTGATTTGCGACTAATCGTTTCTTTGGCAGCTATATGATGCAGTAGTCCGATTTGAACCAAATTCGGTCAGGATAAAAATGTCCACCACAGATGCATACTCTGTAAAAATGGTTAAGATAGCTCAAGAAACAAAAAAGTTTCTGTGCATCAAAGTTTCACACGGTGTGACAAAGTGTCACAAAACTTGATTTTCGACTAATCGTTTCTATGGCAGCTATATGATGCAGTAGTCCGATTTGAACCAAATTCGGTCAGGATAAAATGGTCCACCACAGATAAATACCCTGTAAAAATCGTTAAGATAGCTCAAGAAACAAAAAAGTTTCTGTGCATCAAAGTTTCACACGGTGTGACAAAGTGTCACAAAACTTGACTTTCGACTAATCGTTTCTATGGCAGCTATATGATGCATTAGTCCAATTTGAACCAAATTCGGTCAGGATAAAAAGGTCCATCACAGATGCATACTCTGTAAAAATGGTTACGATAGCTCAAGAAACAAAAAAGTTTATGAGCATCAAAGTGCCACACAGTGTGACAAAGTGTCACAAAAGTCAAAGTGTCACAAAACTTGACTTTCGACTAATCGTTTCTATGGCAGCTATATGATGCATTAGTCCAATTTGAACCAAATTCGGTCAGGATAAAAAGGTCCATCACAGATGCATACTCTGTAAAAATGGTTACGATAGCTCAAGAAACAAAAAAGTTTATGAGCATCAAAGTGCCACACAGTGTGACAAAGTGTCACAAAAGTCAAAGTGTCACAAAACTTGACTTTCGACTAATCGTTTCTATGGCAGCTATATGATGCAGTAGTCCAATTTGAACCAAATTCGGTCAGGATAAAAATGTCCACCACAGATGCATACTCTGTAAAAATGGTTAAGATAGCTCAAGAAACAAAAAAGTTTCTGTGCATCAAAGTGTCACACGGTGTGACAAAGTGTCACAAAACTTGATTTGCGACTAATCGTTTCTTTGGCAGCTATATGATGCAGTAGTCCGATTTGAACCAAATTCGGTCAGGATAAAAATGTCCACCACAGATGCATACTCTGTAAAAATGGTTAAGATAGCTCAAGAAACAAAAAAGTTTCTGTGCATCAAAGTTTCACACGGTGTGACAAAGTGTCACAAAACTTGATTTTCGACTAATCGTTTCTATGGCAGCTATATGATGCAGTAGTCCGATTTGAACCAAATTCGGTCAGGATAAAAATGTCCACCACAGATGCATACTCTGTAAAAATGGTTACGATAGCTCAAGAAACAAAAAAGTTTATGAGCATCAAAGTGCCACACAGTGTGACAAAGTGTCACAAAAGTCAAAGTGTCACAAAACTTGACTTTCGACTAATCGTTTCTATGGCAGCTATATGATGCATTAGTCCAATTTGAACCAAATTCGGTCAGGATAAAAAGGTCCATCACAGATAAATACCCTGTAAAAATCGTTAAGATAGCTCAAGAAACAAAAAAGTTTCTGTGCATCAAAGTGCCACACAAGTGTGGCAAAGTGTCACAAAACTTGATTTTCGACTAATCGTTTCTATGGCAGCTTTATGATGCAGTAGTCCGATTTGAACCAAATTCGGTCAGGATAGAAAGGTCCATCACAGATGCATACTCTGTAAAAATGGTTTAGATAGCTCAAGAAACAAAAAAGTTTCAGTGCTTCAAAGTGCCACACAGTGTTACAAAGTGTCACAAAAGTCACAGCTATATGATGCAGTAGTCCGATTTGAACCAAATTCGGTCAGGATAAAATGGTCCACCACAGATAAATACCCTGTAAAAATCGTTAAGGTAGCTCAAGAAACAAAAAAGTTTATGAGCATCAAAGTGCCACATAGTGTGACAAAGTGTCACAAAACTTGATTTGAGACTAATCGTTTCTATGGCAGCTATATGATGCATTAGTCCAATTTGAACCAAATTCGGTCAGGATAAAAAGGTCCATCACAGATGCATACTCTGTAAAAATGGTTACGATAGCTCAAGTAACAAAAAAGTTTCTGTCCATCAAAGTGCCACACAATGTGACAAAGTGTCACAAAAGTCAAAGTGTCACAAAACTTAATTTTAGACTAATCGATTCTCTAGTAGCTATATGATGCAGTAGTCCGATTTGAAACAAATATGGTCAGTATAGAGAGGTCCATTACAGATGCATACTCTGTAAAAATGGTTACGATAGCTCAAGAAACAAAAAAGTTTATGACCATCAAAGTGCCAAACAGTGTGACAAAGTGTAACAAAAGTCAAAGTGTCACAAAACTTGATTTTCGACTAATCGTTTCTCTGGCAGCTATATGATGCAGTAGTCCGATTTGAACCAAATACGGTTAGGATAAAAATGTCCACCACAGATGCATACTCTGTAAAAATGGTTAAGATAGCTCAAGAAACAAAAAAGTTTCTGTGAATCAAAGTGACAAAGTGTCACAAAAGTCAAAGTGTCACAAAACTTGCTTTTCGACTAATCGTTTCTATGGCAGCTATAAGATGCAGTAGTCCGATTTGAAACAAATTCGGTCAGGATAGAAAGGTCCATTACAGATGCATACTCTGTAAAAATGGTTAATATAGATCAAGAAACAAAAAAGTTTCTGTGCATCAAAGTGCCACACAGTGTGACAAAGTGTCACAAAAGTCAAAGTGTCACAAACCTTAATTTTCGACTAATCGATTCTTTGGCAGCTATATGATGCAGTAGTACAATTTGAACCATATTCGGTCAGCATAAAATGGTCTACCACAGATGCATACCCTGTAAAAATGGTTAATATAGCTCAAGAAACAAAAAAGTTTCTGTGCTTCAAAGAGCCACACAGTGTGACAAAGTGTCACAAAGTTAAAGTGTCACAAAACTTCATTTTCGCCTAATCGTTTCTATGGCAGCTATATGATGCATTAGTCCGATTTGAACCAAATACGGTCAGCATAAAATGGTCTACCACAGATGCATACTCTGTAAAAATCGTTAAGATAGCTCAAGAAACAAAAATGTTTCTGTGCATCAAAGTGCCACACAATGTGACAAAGTGTCACAAAAGTCAAAGTGTCACAAAACTTAATTCTAGACTAATCGATTCTATGGCAGCTATATGATGCAGTAGTCCGATTTGAACCAAATTCGGTCAGGATAAAATGGTCTACCACAGATGCACACTCAGTAAAAATGGTTACGATAGCTCAAGAAACAAAAAAGTTTCTGTGAATCAAATTGACACACAGTGTTACAAAGTGTCACAAAAGACAAAGTATCACAGAACTTGATTTTCGCCTAATTGTTTCTTTGGCAGCTATATGATGCAGTAGTCCGATTTGAACCAAATTCGGTCAGTATAAAATGGTCTACCACAGATGCATACTCTGTAAAAATTGTTTAGATAGCTCAAGAAACAAAAAAGTTTCTGTGCTTCAAAGTGCCACACAGTGTGACAAAGTGTCACAAAAGTCAAAGTGTCACAAAACTTAATTTTAGACTAATCGATTCTATGGCAGCTATATGATGCAGTAGTCCGATTTGAACCAAATTCGGTCAGGATAAAAAGGTCCAAAAAACTTGATTTTCGACTAATCGTTTCTCTAGTAGCTATATGATGCAGTAGTCTGATTTGAACCAAATACGGTTAGGATAAAAATGTCCATCACAGATGCATACTCTGTAAAAATGGTTAAGATAGCTCAAGAAACAAAAAAGTTTCTGTCCATCAAAGTGCCACACAGTGTGACAAGGTGTCACAAAAGTCAAAGTGTCACAAAACTTGATTTTCGACTAATCGTTTCTCTAGTAGCTATATGAAACAAAGATAGCTCAAGAAACAAAGTTTCTGTGCATCAAAGTGCCACACAATGTGGCAAAGTGTCACAAAAGTCAAAGTATCACAAAACTTGATTTTCGCCTAATCGTTTCTTTGGCAGCTATATGATGCACTAGTCCGATTTGAAACAAATTCGGTCAGGATAGAAAGGTCCATTACAGATGCATACTCTGTAAAAATGGTTTAGATAGCTCAAGAAACAAAAAAGTTTCTGTGCATCGAAATGTCACACAGTGTGACAAAGTGTCACAAAAGTCAAAGTATCACAAAACTTGATTTTCGACTAATCGTTTCTATGGCAGCTTTATGATGCAGTAGTCCAATTTGAACCAAATTCGGTCAGGATAAAAAGGTCCATCACAGATGCATACTCTGTAAAAATGGCTACGATAGCTTAAAAAACAAAAAAGTTTCTGTGCATCAAAGTGCTACACAGTGTGACAAATAGTCACAAAACTTGATTTTCGACTAATCGTTTCTATGGCAGCTATATGATGCAGTAGTCCGATTTGAACCAAACTCGGTCAGGACAAAATGGTCCACCACAGATGCATACTCTGTAAAAAATTAAGATAGCTCAAGAAACAAAAAAGTTTCTGTGCATCAAAGTGCCATACAGTGTGACAAAGTGTCACAAAAGTCAAAGTATCACAAAACTTGATTTTCGCCTAATCGTTTCTTTGGCAGCTATATGATGCAGTAGTACAATTTGAACCATATTCGGTCAGGATAAAAAGGTCCATCACAGATGCATACTCTGTAAAAATGGCTACGATAGCTTAAAAAACAAAAAAGTTTCTGTGCATCAAAGTGCCACACAGTGTGACAAAGTGTCACAAAACTTGACTTTCGACTAATCATTCCTATGGCAGCTATATGATTCAGTAGTCCGATTTGAAGCAAATTCGGTCAGGATAGAAAGTTCCATTACAGATGCATACTCTGTAAAAATGGTTACGATAGCTCAAGAAACAAAAAAGTTTCTGTGAATCAAAGTGCCACAACAGTGTGACAAAGTATAACAAAAGTCAAAGTGTCACAAAACTTGAATTTCGACTAATCGTTTCTATGGCAGCTATATGATGCATTAGTCCAATTTGAACCATATTCGGTCAGGATAAAAAGGTCCATCACAGATGCATACTCTGTAAAAATGGTTTAGATAGCTCAAGAATAAAAAAAATTTTCTGTGAATCAAAGTGCCACACAGTGTGACAAAGTGACAGAAAAGTCAAAGTGTCACAAAACTTAATTTTAGACTAATCGATTCTATGGCAGCTATATGATGCAGTAGTCCGATTTGAAGCAAATTCGGTCAGGATAAAAATGTCCACCTCAGATGCATACTCTGTAAAAATGGTTACGATAGCTCAAGAAACAAAAAAGTTTCTGTGAATCAAAGTGCCACACTGTGTGACAAAGTGTCACAAAAGTCAAAGTGACACAAAACTTGACTTTCGACTAATCGATTCTATGGCAGCTATATGATGCAGTAGTCCGATTTGAACCAAATTCGGTCAGGATAAAAAGGTCCATCACAGATGCATACTCTGTAAAAATGGTTACGATAGCTCAAGAAACAAAAAAGTTTCTGTGCATCAAAGTGTCACACGGTGTGACAAAGTGTCACAAAAGTCAAAGTGACACAAAACTTGACTTTCGACTAATCGATTCTATGGCAGCTATATGATGCAGTAGTCCGATTTGAACCAAATTCGGTCAGGATAAAAATGTCCACCACAGATGCATACTCTGTAAAAATGGTTTAGATAGCTCAAGAAACAAAAAAGTTTCTGTGCATCAAAGTGTCACACGGTGTGACAAAGTGTCACAAAACTTGATTTGCGACTAATCGTTTCTTTGGCAGCTATATGATGCAGTAGTCCGATTTGAAGCAAATTCGGTCAGGATAAAAATGTCCACCTCAGATGCATACTCTGTAAAAATGGTTACGATAGCTCAAGAAACAAAAAAGTTTCTGTGAATCAAAGTGCCACACTGTGTGACAAAGTGTCACAAAAGTCAAAGTGACACAAAACTTGATTTGCGACTAATCGTTTCTTTGGCAGCTATATGATGCAGTAGTCCGATTTGAACCAAATTCGGTCAGGATAAAAAGGTCCATCACAGATGCATACTCTGTAAAAATGGTTACGATAGCTCAAGAAACAAAAAAGTTTCTGTGAATCAAAGTGCCACACTGTGTGACAAAGTGTCACAAAAGTCAAAGTGACACAAAACTTGACTTTCGACTAATCGATTCTATGGCAGCTATATGATGCAGTAGTCCGATTTGAACCAAATTCGGTCAGGATAAAAATGTCCACCACAGATGCATACTCTGTAAAAATGGTTTAGATAGCTCAAGAATCAAAAAATTTGCTGTGCTTCAAAGTGCCACACAGTGTGACAAAGTGTCACAAAAGTCAAAGTATCACAAAACTTGATTTTCGCCTAATTGTTTCTTTGGCAGCTATATGATGCAGTAGTCCGATTTGAACCAAATTCGGTCAGGATAAAAATGTCCACCACAGATGCATACTCTGTAAAAATGGTTAAGATAGCTCAAGAAACTAAAAAGTTTCTGTGCATCAAAGTGTCACACGGTGTGACAAAGTGTCACAAAACTTGATTTGCGACTAATCGTTTCTTTGGCAGCTATATGATGCAGTAGTCCGATTTGAACCAAATTCGGTCAGGATAAAAAGGTCCATCACAGATGCATACTCTGTAAAAATGGTTACGATAGCTCAAGAAACAAAAAAGTTTCTGTGAATCAAAGTGCCACACTGTGTGACAAAGTGTCACAAAAGTCAAAGTGACACAAAACTTGACTTTCGACTAATCGATTCTATGGCAGCTATATGATGCATTAGTCCAATTTGAACCAAATTCGGTCAGGATAAAAATGTCCACCACAGATGCATACTCTGTAAAAATGGTTTAGATAGCTCAAGAATCAAAAAATTTGCTGTGCTTCAAAGTGCCACACAGTGTGACAAAGTGTCACAAAAGTCAAAGTGTCACAAAACTTGATTTTCGCCTAATTGTTTCTTTGGCAGCTATATGATGCAGTAGTCCGATTTGAACCAAATTCGGTCAGGATAAAAATGTCCACCACAGATGCATACTCTGTAAAAATGGTTAAGATAGCTCAAGAAACTAAAAAGTGTCTGTCCATCAAAGTGCCACACAGTGTGACAAGGTGTCACAAAAGTCAAAGTGTCACAAAACTTGATTTTCGACTAATCGTTTCTCTAGTAGCTATATGATGCATTAGTCCAATTTGAAACAAATTCGGTCAGCATAAAATAGTCTACCACAGATGCATACTCTGTAAAAATGGTTAATATAGCTCAAGAAACAAAAAAGTTTCTGTGAATCAAAGTGCCACACAGTGTGACAAAGTGTCACAAAGTCAAAGTGTCACAAAACTTGATTTTCGCCTAATCGTTTCTATGGCAGCTATATGATGCATTAGTCCAATTTGAACCAAATTCGGTCAAGTTAAAAAGGTCCATCACAGATGCATACTCTGTAAAAATGGTTACGATAGCTCAAGAAACTAAAAAGTTTCTGTCCATCAAAGTGCCACACAGTTTGACAAGGTGTCACAAAACTTGACTTTCGACTATTCGTTTCTTTGGCAGCTTTATGATGCAGTAGTCCAATTTGAACCAAATTCGGTCAGGATAAAAAGGTCCATCACAGATGCATACTCTGTAAAAATGGCTACGATAGCTTAAAAAACAAAAAAGTTTCTGTGCATCAAAGTGCCACACAGTGTGACAAATAGTCACAAAACTTGACTTTCGACTAATCGTTTTTATGGCAGCTATATGATGCACTAGTCCGATTTGAAACAAATTCGGTCAGGATAGAAAGGTCCATTACAGATGCATACTCTGTAAAAATGGTTTAGATAGCTCAAGAAACAAAAAAGTTTCTGTGCATCGAAATGTCACACAGTGTGACAAAGTGTCACAAAAGTCAAAGTGTCACAAAACTTGATTTTCGACTAATCGTTTCTATGGCAGCTTTATGATGCAGTAGTCCAATTTGAACCAAATTCGGTCAGGATAAAAAGGTCCATCACAGATGCATACTCTGTAAAAATGGCTACGATAGCTTAAAAAACAAAAAAGTTTCTGTGCATCAAAGTGCCACACAGTGTGACAAAGTAGTCACAAAACTTGACTTTCGACTAATCGTTTTTATGGCAGCTATTTGATGCAGTAGTCCGATTTGAACCAAATTCGATCAGGATAAAAATGTCCACCACAGATGCATACTCTGTAAAAATGGTTTAGATAGCTCAAGAATCAAAAAAATTTCAGTGCTTCAAAGTGCCACACAGTGTGACAAAGTGTCACAAAAGTCAAAGTGTCACAAAACTTGATTTTCGACTAATCGTTTCTATGGCAGCTATATGATGCAGTAATCCGATTTTAACCAAATTCGGTCAGGATAAAAAGCTTCATCACAGATTCATAATCTGTAAAAATGGTTACGATAGCTTAAGAAACAAAAAAGTCTCTGTGCATCAAAGTGCCACACAGTGTGACAAAGTGTCACAAAACTTGATTTTCGACTAATCGTTTCTATAGCAGCTATATGATGCAGTAGTCCGATTTGAACCAAATTCGGAGAGGATAAAATGGTCCACCACAGATGCATTCTCTGTAAAAATGGTTAAGGTAGCTCAAGAAACAAAAAAGTTTCTGTGCATCAAAGTGTCATACAGTGTGACACAGTGTCACAAAAGTCAAAGTATCACAAAACTTGATTTTCGCCTAATCGTTTCTTTGGCAGCTATATGATGCAGTAGTCCGATTTGAACAAAATTCGGTCAGCATAACATGGTCCACCACAGATGCATTCTCTGTAAAAATGGTTAAGGTAGCTCAAGAAACAAAAAAGTTTCTGTGCATCAAAGTGCCACACAGTGTGACAAAGTGTCACAAAAGTCAAAGTGTCACAAAACTTGACTTTCGACTATTCGTTTCTATGGCAGCTATATGATGCAGTAGTCCGATTTGAACCACATTCGGCCAGGATAAAAATGTCCACCACAGATGCATACTCTGTAAAAATGGTTACAATAGCTCAAGAAACAAAAATTTTTCTGTGCTTCAAAGTGCCACACAGTGTGACAAAAGTCAAAGTGACACAAAACTTGACTTTCGACTAATCGATTCTATGGCAGCTATATGATGCAGTAGTCCGACTTGAACCAAATTCGATCAGGATAAAAATGTCCACCACAGATGCATACTCTGTAAAAATGGTTTAGATAGCTCAAGAAACAAAAAAGTTTCTGTGCATCAAAGTGTCACACAGTGCGACTAAGTGTCACAAAAGTCTGAGAGTCACAAAGTTCAAACTGTCACAAAAGTGAAAGTGTCACAAAACTTGCTTTTCGACTTATTGTTCCTATGGCAGCTATATGATATAGTCATCCGAATTTGACCAAACTTGGTCACGATGTGAAAAAAAGTTTTTCATACTTAAAGTTAATTTTATTCGATTGTTCCTATTGCAGATATATGATATAGTAATCCGACTTTAACCAAATTTGGTCAGGAGATAACAGGCCCTCCCAAACATACAATCTGTGAAGTTTTTTATATTAAAGTATAATTTACATCCGATTGTTCCTATGGTAGCTGTATGATATAGTCATCCGACTTTGACCAAATTTTTTCATGATGTCTGAAATAGACTCAAACATATAATTTTTGAGTTTGGTGAAGATAACTTAAAAAACAAAAAAATGTTCCATACTAAAGGTTAATTTGCATCCTATTGTTCTTATGACAACTATATGATATATGAATCCGATTTGAACCAAATTTTGACATGATGTAAGAGACAATTCCAAACATTCAATCTATGAGTTTCATACCAAAGGTTAATTTCATCCGATTGATCCATGGCAGCTATAGGATACAGTCATCCGACATGGACCAAATTTGGTGTGGATGTAACAGGTAGTCCCATATATACAATCTGTTAGTTTGGTTAAGATATCATAAGAAACAAAAAAGTTTTCCATACTAAAGGTTAATTTCCTCCGATATATCCTATGGAAGCTAAGAATATAGTCATCCGATATCAACAAAATTTGGTCAGGATGTAACAGGCTGTCCCATATATACAATCTGTGAGTTTGGCTAAGATATCTTAAGAAACAAAAAGTTTTTTATACTAAGCAATTCCGTGACCTTTGCCCCGAATTTGACCCACTTACAGGTCGAATTACGCAAAACGCCGTCTTATTGCACAAAAAAATAAAATTGTCTCAGCTACTTATTTTGTGTGCAAATTTCACCTCTCTAACTGTAGCGGTTGGGCCTTCACGTTGATTCTATGTCAGTGAGTCAGGACAAAGAGTTATATATATATAGATAAGATTGTCAAGTGTGACTAGTGTGCTAATTTAAAAATACTACTACTTGTAGCACTTGCAAATAGTCAATAAACAAATAAATACAAATAAAACAAAATAGTGTAGACTGCAACCAGATGCTGTGAGAACCAAAAAAAAAACCGATGGTATTTTAGTGAGAACAAGCTTGTTATGTTTTGGCACTTTAAATGTTATTTACAGCTCACAGCACAGAATATTCCAAACTGATTGCGATTTAAACTAAAACGTACAAAGGTAAAAGCGGCGCAGAGAAGCAAAGAAAATCTCGAAATAGAAACACCTTCAGTGATAAAGAACGCTGGCCTAACGCATTCGAAGCTGGAGGATGTACATGACGAGCTAAAGAAAATAAAGGATCCGAGGCTAATGACAGCATGCCAAATGACGGTCATGAATGAACGAACGCAGGATGCGGAGCCAGCATTGACTGGATTTGTTGAGGAACTAAACGCAACTTCATAGTGACTACAGGGGGAAGGAAAAGCCCCGGACGGCCGAGAATACTCAAAAGGTGGCATTAAAGTTGCAGAAACGCAAGTATCAATCTGACAAGCGTCGAGAAAAGGACAAACAGAAGACAATGGAGCGATTGGTTAAGAATAAACAACGATATGAATTTCTTGGAAGGCGCTTACATTAAAGTATCCCCAGGTCAGGAGTTTCCATTGCAAGCTAAATCTGCGCTCAACCCGCCATCAATTCAGCTGTGCAGCCTATAGCTGTTCCAAAACAAAGATTCCGCTGTGTAGCTTGGCGTGTTAGCGCAAGAATCTTGCTGTTGCCTAGTGGGAAGTGCTGCTACCATTTAACAATAATTAAAATAAATAGTTTTTTATTGATTCATTAAGAAATTGTTGATGATGTCTTGCTGTTCGGACTCAATGCGCTGCAAGTATTGATACTCGCTCTTCAGTCGCTCCAGCTCGACGGTCTGCTCGAGAATCTGACTCTGATATACTTGCTGTTCGCTCTGGCGTTGTTTGGACATTGTCTTGAGCTGGTTTTCTGCTCCAATTGCTCGCAATTTTTCATTCTCGACATCTTTAGCGAAGTTGTTTGAAATCTTGTAGAAGTCCTTACCAAACTTCTTGAGTTCCTGAAAGTTTCTTGAATATTCAAGACATTCCTGTCTCAATTCTATTGTCTGATTGGCAATCCTAGGATCCTGAACACGCAGTCTATAGATTTCATCTATATAAAGTCCCGCTTTCTGTAGTTCCTCCATTTTACTAGATTTTCAACGAATCTACTAGGCCTTAATGTTATTGTATCGTTGCCATGGCTGCAATTTCCTCCCCTCTCCTTGTCTCCTTAGTCAACGACTAAATGTTCTATGGATTTGCCAATTGATCTATATTGTATATTGTATATTTGTGTCTGTGAGTTATCAACAATTTCATATAATGTAAACGTAATTTAACATATGAGACCTAATACTTTGTTTACACTTTGCTTGGGATCTACTGTAATATTAGTTGGCTAGGGTTAATTGTAGATGTATAGGTAGATGTAAAAAGTTGCGATTAATTTCATGATGCAGCAGTGATTGATACATATCTAACTAAAATGCGATACTCGGGCCAAAGATCATGAGGTGCTATTTACTTAAAAAATGCCTGCTTATGCGCCTCAAAATGTTTGTAAAATTGGGGCCTATATTCTCCCATACTGTGCATCTAGGGGCAAGCAGTCAGAATTGAGTAAAAAGTTAGCAACGATTTTCTGTTTCATACGAAAAAGCTGCCACATTTTTCGTTTATGTACAAATGCTGCCACATCGTTTCAGTCAAAATGGAGATTATACAAAAATGTAAATTTCTCAAAAACTGTCTGATAGAAATTGATGCCAGGCACCTCAAAATGTTTGTAAAATTGGGACCTATATTCCCCCATACCGTGCAACTGGGGGCAAGCAGTCAGAATTGAGTAAAAAGTTAGCAACGAAAATAGTCAGGCAAAAATCATCCGCTCCATATCAACGAGCTTTCTGTTGAGTAGTAGTTCAGTTCACATTGGAGCTACCAGCTCGATTGAACTTGCTCGTGAACTTTTTGGGGTTAATTTACAATTAATTAATTTTCTAAAAAACTGTCTGATAACTGTCTCTAAATTTAATTGCGATAGCTTCACCAAACTTGTAGCTTTAATTTGTTATGTGCCGCGTTATAGGGCACCCTTCCTGAGAAAAGATATTAAGGTTTGATAACAAGACATATAGTTTGGCAGTACATTTTGTATGGGACTTTCACCGAGGTAGCTGCGCTCTTTCCAAAATATCTCAAAAACGTTCTGAAAACATTTTTTAAAAATGGTATCATTAGAATGGTGAAATTGCACGCTTTTATCGTGTATTAGCGGTTTTCGGGGGCAGCCCTCCTGAGCTTAGATATTTAAGAAATGGTGAAAATGTAATCTTTTTCAGTTTTTATCTTCACTTGTTTCACCCAGTTTAAAGTCTAAAATTGCCATAATATTGCTAAAAACATCTGCATCATTACTTTATTGATTAATTTTTGAAAAACATTTTAAAATGATAAAATTCATAACTGGTTCCGACTCATGAACCAAGTTCCGTTTTTCGTTGCTGGCGAACCGTTGCTATCTTGACGCACATCTCTGAATGAGTTCGTTACAATTTGGATTTGTTTTTGTCCGCTAGAAGAAGATGTAGAACATCGTCGGCACAGCCCCAGGCTAGGGTGACTCCACTGCCTCCATGTCCATAGTTATGTATGAGAAGCTTTGGGCCACGCCTCTCCGATTCCAGGCGTAGCTCCATTCGACCCGGCCTAAGGCCAACCCAATCGAACAGATGCTGGGCATGGGTTAAACCCGGCAAAAGGCGACGACATCCGTCGGTAATGAAACGCTTATCCACCGGACAGATGTTCATGTTGTAGTCCTTTTCCTGATGGGTTCCGCCGAGTACCACAGACTCGGTGCTAAAGAAAAGGGGAGATGTTAGATTCACAATACATTTGACCTAATCAGGCAGCAATTACTTGGGTATAATATAGTTGCCATCGTCACTCTCATCCAAGACCACGGTGTAGATCCAATTCGCCTTTACCCGAGTTACTTGACCACGAACAGGGTACATCTGGTTATCGTTGAGTAACTGCCTGGAGCCGAGTCCCGTGCAGTTAACAATCACATCGTAGGGCGAATCTCTGACGAATCCGTCAAGATCTGTGATCTTTTGCTGGACAACGAGTCCTCCTCTGCGCACAAAGCGCTTCATCAGATAGGGCAACAGTTTGATGGGTTCGGAAGTGTAAGTAACGAAGGAGAGTCCCGAACTGCACTCGAAATTAATGTGAGGTGACAACCCTAAATCTTCGCACACACTTACGTAAACTTCGAGTCCCTGCCCTTGTTATATACATCCAGCTGTTCCGGAGTCAGCTCGACAGCTCCATAGACAATATCACGCCAAAAGTCTCCGACAATGCAATTCGGTTCAGTACTCAAGCGGACACAGGGAATCAGACAAACACCCGCCTCCCCTGCATCCTCGCTCAACCAGATCTTCTCCAGAAAGAGGTGTACATCCTTGGACCACTTGCTGTATATATGCCAAGAGTTGTGAAGATATTTCCTGGTTATATTCCAAAGCAATACTTACTAAACCTTTTCCTGATCTGTACCTCCTAGCAAAAAGGGTCCCCACAATCCTGCCGATCCATCTCCCGTTGTATTCGGTGTAAACTCGTCTGATATTATGGTCACCTGCACCTTTAGCTTCTTTTCATTTTGATAATGCTCTTGAATCTTGATAGCACTCGACACGCCATTCACACCCGCCCCAATAACTGCAACTTTCAGCATGATTCCGTCTCCGATGAATACGCGAGGTAAACTAAATAGGAAGGTACTGCTAGATGGGGGCCTAATCAGCTGCACAGATAATGCTACAGATAAGACTGAAACAAACTTAAGTGTTGAGCTAATCGCGAGAGTACGCGTCCCTGGCTAGGCGGGGTCATGTTAAAATATTTAAAATATGCATTTAAATTTAATTTAGCATAGGCTTAAAATATCTATAATATTAATCAAATACTTGATAGATTTATTAGAGAAATTTGCAGATAAATAAACACATATTGTATATAAAGAAAAATTTAAAATATCTTGTAATATGCAAATCAGGTTCGCGAAGAAAAGATTAGTAGTTTAAATAATGATAATCCACAAAATATAAATAGTATAAACAACTATTGATATTACTGCTATTACTTTTACAAGATAGAAAAGTCCCAGTTCCATAATTTTTTTAGTTTTTTTCGAAAACAAAGTAGTCACTGAAAAGTCATAAAGTGGGCCATGATTTCGAATTCAAATTTGAAATTCAAAATTTTTTGGTACGAGGCTGTGATGCTTCCAAAATAGAATCATTAGTTTTCTGACTCTCGAACCTTTCGTTTCGACTGGCTTCTAAATTTTAAGTAAAAAATTTAAAATATTTTCAAAACTTGACCAACTAAAGTGAGTTTAAAATTTCAGTGTTTTTTTTTTAAATGTGGATAATTTATTCTAATAATTATTAATCTTTTCATTACAAATGTGTGTGTGTTACCTGATTCGCTGGATTATTGTTGAATTTCCATGATGTAGAAAATAAATTTCAAAAATCAAGATGTGTGATCCTTGTTGTGGACCTTTTGAGGTAAGTCAAATTAGTTTTAGACGATAGATACATGTACGTACTCGATAAGGATTAGCTTTTGCTGGTGTCTAAGAATGAAAGACCTCGTAATATCCTTAATTGCTCGTATTTAGTGCTCGCCGAAATGTTACAATTCAGCGCAGCTGGAGGCGCTGCCCCAATGTGCGCCACGCATACCACCACCGTTCCCGAAATGCATAACGGTGCAGCAACCACCTCGACTCATCTGCAAGAAGCGCGTCGTCTTCACAGAGAAGATCGTGCCAGAGCCGATGGTGGTGAATCGATGCCGTCAGATCACAATACCGAAAGTGGTGGATACAACGCGTGTGATTAAGGTGCCGAAGCTGGTGTGGGTCTCGCAGATGGTGCGAGAACCCAGAGTGATATACTATCCATCTATGATACCCGATCCCTATGTGGTCTGCTATCCAAAACGCGTTTGCGAGCCGCGCGAGGTCTGCCAGTCGATACTGTGTCAGCCGAAGCCCCAGACGATTGATATACCTCCGCCTCGCGAATATTGCTGCTATCCAAATGGACCGATCAACTACAAGCCGAGCGCCGCTTGTCCTCCCTGTCCAATTGGACCCTGTGCTCCTGGCGGTGCCTGTTGCCCATTACCCTGCTTTTCAACCAATCAATATCCCGTGTGTGAGACGCGCTGTGGTCCTTGTGGGCCGTGTGGTCCTTGTGGGCCATGTGGTCCTTGCGGACCCTGTGGCCAGAGTGGACCCTGTCTACCGTGTGGAACAACCTGCGGACCTTGTGGACCATGTTAAGCAGCGTTACACACGGATAAAACTTGCTTCCAATGATTTATCCAGTTATCCAGTCAATTGTGCCTTGTTGATTTGTGCACCATTATCCTTTTTCTTGTACTTTTGTCAGTATCCTCATGTGGAGCTGTGAACGCGATCCTCCTGGACTCTGTCAAGGTGAGCAACAACGATTGCACTTGCTTTGATACGTGATAAATCTCGTACATCAAGGCGTTGCAATCCTGTTGCTCGCCTTGATCCCACATACACTTAATCCTTATCGAGTACACGTATCCAAGACAATAGCAATCTAAAAGTAAACACACATTACTAAACAAATCCTCTTCTCTTTCTAATCATTTAGCCCAGGGGCTGCCGCAGTCGCGAGCTACGTTGTGGCATTCTGTACACAACCTGTGACTGCATCAAGCGCAATGGCCTGCAGGACAAGTGCCCGAGGGCGGCTTGCCAAGGACGCCCCGGTTGCATGTGCTTTCCGACGCCCACCTGTTGCCCGGCCTCGTTCCCGTTGCGTTTCGCCAACATGACCATGGGAGTGAACAACAAACGCATGCGTTGCGCTGCAACCGCTGCAACTTGTGCTGGTGGCGGCGGACTGCCTCGTTCCTGCGGCGGATGCTGCACTGGTGGCGGCGGCGGTTGCGGTCCTTGCGGTGGCGGATGTGGTCCATGTAATGATTGTCCATGCTGTGGCCCGCATAGTCCGCCATGCGGTGCGCCGGCGCCAATTCCATGTTCACCCGCGCCTGGCGTTTGCTGTCCTCCATTGCCCGAAGGCGGCATACCCGATCCACGTGTTTGGAATTGTTGTAATACTCCGCCAACATATCCATGTAAGTGAGCGCCCGTGTCCGTCTGTAGTCCTACACCTACTACTACTACTACTAGTCATAATCCATGATCCCATTTCCTGCCCGGCGCATGGCCCGCAACTACGCGTGCCACAGCATGAGTCAAACTTAGTTTTCCCAGTCAGATTTTAATTGATAAATTCCCCGTTTTTGAAGGTGGTGGTTGTCCTTGTCCTGCTCGTTACCTGAAAAGGAAACAGGACGATTTACCCTGTGTCTGGTGTGCGCCTTGCAAAGCTCATTGCTACAACACGCCGCCGAAATGTTGTTGCTAGAGCATTCGCCGTTTGGCATGGCAAGCCAGTCACAGAAACAGTCCGATTTTTATAGCAATATATATCAAATTAACAATAGTTAGTTTAGGTTATCTAGAATAACTTAAATAATCACGTCCGAAAAACCTGTAAGTAGTTGTTGTAGCCGTCTTTATTGATATGCACTTATTTCTGGCTATCCACAGGTGGCTTCTGATGCACAAGCTCTGAGCCCGGAGCAGCGTGAAGGAAGCAAATAGTTAATGACAGTTTGGTGTTGTTTATATAACATAAATAGTCAGGGAAAATGCACACAGTTCCACAGTACTTAGTTAAAGCGTCCGACAATCGAAAAATCAAATGCTATAGCCCAGCAAAAATCGGACGAAATTGACGGAATGTATTTGTGAAAGTTTTGGTTGGTACAAATTTGGAAGCAAGTTGGATCAAAGATCATATCGTGGCACCATTAAAAACACTCGGTCCAACAAGAAGAATGAACTAATCGCAGAAAACTGAGATTCATCAGGCAATTTGTGGCGCTTCGAATCTAAAAATTGACATTTATTTTAAATAGTAAATGCGAAGCCGGAACCGCAATAAACTAATGGGCTAGGCATTCAAACAACAAAAGTCAACGAATTTAAACGAATGCGACCCCGAATACGGACAATCTCAATGTTCTTCTTCTACATTTAACAAATTGGCATAAATTCAAAATTTTTAGTTATACAAATTATTATATGCGCAACTCTTGGACCTTTGGCAAATTATACTCTTTTGATTGAAACAAAAATCACAGCTTTTAAATGGGTGTGTGGGTTAGCTGGTGATGTGGGAGATTTTCAGTAACCTATATGAATATATAGATCGATAATAATTGATTTATATATTTAAATTTTAGATTTCTTGATTTTGGTGGCACTTGTAGTTCGCAAATCAAAACAGTGTGACCGCATACTTGAAAGTCAGAAATGCTTACAATTAATACTACGTTTGTTTTAGTATTTTAAAATAATTATGGTCGCTGTTGCAGTGCTGGGCAACACTTTATGTTATCGATTATTAGAACTACTGCGCAACTGCTACGATATTAAACGTTTTTGCGCGCACTTTTAAATATTTAAATCTGCAAGCAATGAAATAGCAACAATTTAACTTTATGAAATATTGGCATTTACTGATAAATTTTTTATGTTTAATAGAATTATAATCAATTATATACAACAATTTAATACTAATTCGTTTTTGCGTTCGTTTGTTGATCTTTATGTTTATGTAAAATGTTTATAACTAATGGATGGAATGCTTTAAGTTTGCTACATAAAACAACGTGGGGCGTTCGTCTCTCGATCGTCGGCTAATATAATCTCGTCCTTAAACGTAATGATTTAACTAAAATCTAAGAGTTGTAAATATAAAATGAAATTGGGGAGAAAGGCGGGAAAGGGTGTTACATTGCCGTCTCTAGCGGCTGGCTGTGACTGCGTCCATTGGCATGGAGTGGTAACAGACCTCCGTCCCCAGTCTCGCTATCGAAATCCGTCTCGAGCAGCGCCTCCGACTTGGAGCGATGATAGGGATTGGCAGTGGCCAAAGGCGTTGGCATCGCTGGCGACATTGGTGACGTGGGAGACGGATCCTGCGATGCCGTTTGATAAACAGTCTTTGGACGTGGCGGATGCGCCGTCGGCGCTGCCGGCGGCTGAGCCAGCGGTCTGGGTGTGCGATAATGTGATGCGGGCGCCTTGCTGCTCCGCACGGCTGTATAGTACGAGTCCGGACGCCTCATATCCGGCGGCGTCACTTGCTGTGGCACGGCGGGAGCCGGACGATAGAGTGATGACTCCGTTGAGTAGTTGAATTGGTCCAGTTTCTGGTCAAAGGGCAACGAGTCGGCGCTGCTGCGTTGTGGCATAAAGCTGCTGTGCGAGCTGCGTTGATATTCCGGCAAATTCTGCTTCAGTTCATTGAGAAAAGCCAATCCCGGCTGACCACGACGACCTCCTCCTGCTCCTGAAGCTCCTCCGACGGCGCTGCTGCTTCCCGCCTCCGTGCGCAGAGGCAGCGTGCTGGCGTTGCCATAATAATCGGATCCAATCTCCTCAGTCTCCGCATCCGTCTGGTGAATAATCGGCGTATCCTCCGCCATGCTGGTGCTTATGGAGTTGGCGCGAGTTCCGCCGCCATAAGTCGAGTTATCGCGGAATCCCTCGTTCCGATAGCTCAGCTCAAAGGCATCCGGTTCCAGAGCAGCTGCAGCTGCCGCTGCTCGAGCTCGATGAGCGCTGCCCTTGGAGATGGTGGCCACCTTGTGGGGCTGCTGCTGATCCTGCGCTGTCGCCGGGCGGAGGGAATTCTGATTGACATACTCATTGTAATGGGGCTTCTGTTGGTAGCCCTCAAAGCTGCCCGCCTCCGAGCTGAGCACGCTCTTGTCCATCGAATCGATGGAGCCATTGGCCACCATCTGCTTGTAGTCCTGACTCTTGGACAACGTGCCATTGCTGGACATGTTCTAATGAAACCGAAAAGGATATGGAAAACAAAGCAAAGCAAACAAATGGAAAATCAACTAAAGGAAACTCAAAATGTGAGGGAAATGAAGAAAAATCATACATAATTGGGGCGACGACGTAGTGATCCTTGGGGATCGATGCTGTTCAGACTGCGCAGACTTTGGCGAATGCTGTTGCGTCGCTGCAGGCGCTGGACATGACGATGCTTGGACTTGGCAAACCAACAGAAGGCCACCAGGATCAGCAGGATGATGGCCAGTACAAAGGCTGAGATAATACTTATGGCAAAAATGTCCGCACGCCAGGACAATGGATCAATGACGACCTAAGGAAACCAAGGATTACCAAGCTGTCAATCTTTAGAATTGCTTATCTTACCCTCGGGTCCATTTCACAGATGAATCCCCTTTCCCTGGCACAATCCTCCACTTCGATCTCACCAAAGACGAAGCTCGTGCAGCGCTCGATGTGATTATAGTCCTGTATCCAGACCTTATTCGGATACTTCAAGTGCCGCATTTGACTCTGCAGATACTTCCACAAGGTGGTGCTATCGGTGCGTATAAACGGCATCGTTGAGTTCTCCGAGCGACAGAAATCACGAGCCTCGTAGAAAGTCATTGGAGCTCCGACGTAGATGAAGCAAGTGTCCTGCACCAGTGTCCAACCGGGTGGGCACTTGCCATCCAAAATGGTCTCATTGTTCATCTGGAAAGGCACGGCGAGCACCTCCAGCAGCATGGGATCGTCTGGAAGGAAAAAAAGGGATGATAAGGATGGGTTTTTCATTGGAAGGGGGTTTTCTATCTTACCAGATTTGTCCCTGATGCGCGACTGGACCGAAATGGTATTGTTGTAGCTCCAGTAATTGTGACGTGCATCTATCTTGGAGCTCCAAGTCTCAAAGGTCCTAAGTAAGGGAGAGATAGAAGGGTAGGTCAGTTAAGGATCTCTTAAGGATATTACGGGTAAGATGCTTACCTGTTTTCATAGTCAAAGCTGAGACTACTCGGTGAAGAAGAGAGCGAGAGCAAGGATAAAAGAGAAAGAGAGAGAATGTGTGAGAAGAAATTACAAACAAAATCCTTTACCTAAGATAGAAGAACTTAAGGGAGATTTAAGATAGGACTCTCAAGACTAAATGGAATTTCTTTTCTTAGATTCAACCTAACTTACATGGAGTTATTAACTGTCAAAAGTTCATAGTCATTCTCGTAGTTCTCGAATATATTGTCCACGTATTGTTGACCCGCGGTGCCCGCCACAATAGTCGCTCGGGACATCCAGTTAGTAGCCACATTGCTGGAAAAATTAAAAATTAAATACAATTGAAATCAGTTAGAAACTCGTATAGCTTACCGATAGAATCCGTTGTGAGCCGTGGTTTGATAGATCTGCAGGCGAACCTTCTCAAAACCGGAAACCTCCATGATACGACCACCGACATTGCTGTGGACATAGTTGTAACTGAAGTTGGAGACCACTTGACACAGTCGTATGACTTCCTCGTAACCGGCCATGTTCTGTGCGAAGTAGTTTCGATAGAGCTCGACCTCCTGGTAGGGTGAAGACTGGCGACCCTCCACGAATAAAGCTGGACGATTGCGATTCCGCATGAAGAGATTGTGATGGACAAAGCCACGCAGGGAGGTCGCCGAGCCACGGGAATCGGCACGGATACGTAAGCCTCCCTGATTCTCCAGTAACAGATTATTCTGCACGAGAGTAAGGTCAATAAGGAAGGTGGTAAATAGGGAAGATTGAAAGCACCTACCATAAAGTACAAGGAGTTCATATTCTGAACGTCCAAATTGAGAGCTGAGGCACAGGTGGAGAAATTGCCATAGAGCTGTTTACAGTTCCTCTCGATGCGGTTTCCAATGAGGGTAAGAGTTGGAGTTACTTCTCCCGCCGAGGCATAGCTCACAGCACCCTTCATCGCACCGGATACGTGTGTATCCGTGATGTTGTGCAGAGCATCGCGATCTGAGAATGTGGTTAAATGATTAGTTGAGAGAATTATTCAAAGATAAATAAATTTTCTACTCACATTGGCCCAGTGTAGAGATGGGAACCGTCACAATCTCCGCTATAAAGCCATGTGTCTCTGGAGCGCCACTTGCTACCAACTGTAGACTCAAAGTTGGCCCCTTAGTCTTGAAGAAAGAACGTTGATTGTCCGAGTCGGATTCAACCTTGCCAAGATACGTTGCTGTCACATTGTAGATATCACCATCGTAGAGTCTGATGAAATCAGTGCGGCCATAGAGCTTCGAGTGATTGAAAAGATTCGATTGAAGCAGTCGGAATCCAATGGGCTTGGCCCGAAAAGCGGAAGTGAAGATCTTGACACAGTTGACGGGATTATTGTCGTACTTGTAATAGACTAGCATTCGCTCCTCGATGGTCAGCACCTTCTGAGGGTCACATATGTCCACCAGAGAGAAGAGTTTGTAGGGTAAATCGAGTTTTTTGAGCGGAGTAAAGCTGGACTCATCGCTATCCCTTCCTTCGCCACTTAGGGACACAATACTGATGCCTGTTCCGAGGGTCTTGTTGATATTCAGATTATTGAGGTTGAGTTTTCCACTGGGTGCGATGAGATTGATACCATGATTCGCCGAGTTCTGAATGCTAACCGAACTGATGGATGGATTCTTATGGATCGCCTGAATGGCAGCTGCTTTGTGATTGTGCAGGATGCCCGCCTGCTCGATCCGGACGAACTCCAGTTGACTCTCCCGCTGTGGGAATTGTCCATGTGAGCGAGTGTTGTGCAATCGATGCTCGTATTGCAGCTCTTCAAACTTGGAGTTGGCAAATCGTATGCCACCCCAGTAGACCTCATCGTCGGCAATGCCGTTGCAGCTAACAAAGACATAGACGTCGTCCCAGCGACATTCGTGACGATGTCCATAGAGTTGTCCATTCAGACGCTCGGCACAATCCTCCATGCGCTCCTCATCGCCACGACACTCCAGGGGCTGCACCCAAGACCAGATGCGAGTCAATGAATTCGTGTGGAACTCAATGCGCCTGTCGTGACCATAGTAGACATTGAGGGGATCAAAGCCCAGCTCACGGCAAACGACCTGGGCATTGCGTTCCGTGAATCGGCCATCGCAAATGGGCACCCACTGGAGTGTCGTGTGATTGAAGTACTCCAGAAAGCCCTCGTTCAAGCCGTTTAATCCATCCATTTCCCCTGTACAATTATTCGCACTCGTGCACAGTCGAATCGAGTCGAATTCCGTCAGAGCAGCACTCATATCTTCCAAGGAACGCTTTCGAGGCGGTGCTACCATTAAGGATTCCCTTGTGGCATTTTTAAAGGGACGCATCACAATCGGAGACTCCTTGTAGCCAATTGCCGTGAGGGTACCCAGCACTAAAATGCCCACATTCGGCTCAAATTCCAGGGTAACCCCATGTTGAACAGTCAGGGTTGTCCCTGGCATAACCGTAATATCCGAGGCTATATAATAGGGAGTCGCTTGCTTGGGCAACGTGAGATCTCGATAGACTCGTCCCCCTCGATAGGTGGCCAGGTTAAGGTCCTCGTTGAGTGGTGCTACAACTGAGACACTCGCATCGTAGCTGTCCTCGATGAGGAAGGGTTGATAGATCACATCCGCGTGATCGTTCCAGTTGTCAAAGTCAAAGATCCTCGACTCAATGTAGGCCGCGTCCTTGGCTCCCCACCAATTCTCCGTGGCCTGGAAGTAGTTGTTTAACCTCGCTGATCTTACTCCCGCCACCAGATTGTAGTCCATCTCATTATCAGCAATCAGATTGCGATAGAGTCTCACGTTCTGGACACCATCGAGCCGAATGACGGAACTTGGTAGCTGATGCTGCTTTCGGATACGTCGAGCAGCTCTCATATAGTGTTTGTAGTTGGATAACATAGTGACAATGTTGTTACCCTTGAAGGTATTGTACTCGATGCTTGCCGGAACCTGACCAATGATCTCACTCAAACTGTCAGCCTTGAACAACAGCACAAACTTGGCGCTGTTTGCCTCAAATCGATTGTTATCGAACCGAAGACGCTTTTCCATCCCTTCGAGAGAAATAAGAGAACCCGGACAATTGTTCTCCCGGAACACATTAGAGGTGATGTTGAAAACCGCGTAGTGACCATAGACGCCAATGTGGAAGTCCCGATTCCGTTGCCAGGTGCTGTTACCGAAGTAAATCGAGTGTGTAAAGTTCTCATTGTACTGCCAGACATAGGGTAGTGCCACTTGGAAACCACCATGTGTATTCTGCTCCACGGTGGTGTCCTGCAGCACATAATGAAAGAGATTGTTCGAGGAGCGAAGATCCTTGGACATCTGCCTGATGCCGTGTCCATTCTGACTGATCAGGGAACCATTTATGTGTAGGGTCACCTCGGAAATGTTGCTGGAGATGACATCCCAGAAGGGGGACTTGATCAAAATGGCCTCCTGCTCATTAAAACTGAGCTCCGAGTTGATCAACTTGATGGATTCGTTGGCCTTGCGCAGATAATACTCCCCATTGTCTCCGACATATCTGTTATAGTAATACCCTGTAATTCCTCTAAGATTCTTCTGTATCTTCGTGGACCGAATGGTGAGAGTGGGCACAGAACCACTTACAATGCGATTGCGTATGTTTTGAACTGGAGCGGTGACTGTACTCAGCATGAGGACAGCTCCTCCCAACGCTTGAAGACCGCTCTCGTAGTAGATAATGATGCCATAGCTGCTACTGGTCGCCGGGAAAACATTGATATCCCTCTTCACTTGCCACAAATCGCTGCGTATATTCTCCGTGCGTGCATTTAAAATGCTAATGCTCTCCGTAGACAGATTGTGGATGGGATTAAGCAGTTGAATGCCGATGACATAACCAGCAGGGCACTGCACGACAAATTTCCGACTTATGGATTGACCGATCAGTTCCTCGGTGCGTATATATTTGTGCTCAAAGGTGCCCAGGTCAATGTTGGCTATCTCATGGGGTAGCAGATAGGGATCAAAGTCCGTATCGTAGGCATTGAAGTCTCTGGCCATATTGAACCAACCTCCGATTTCCTTCTGATCCAAGGATGCAATGACTGCGTCATGCGAAATGCCACTACCGCGATTATCCTTGATGATGGAGCCAGAGATGCGGAAGTCCAGCTGCTTAAAGCTGATGCCACTGCCTCGATTTCCCGAGAACTCCGAGTTCTTGATATTGTTCACCGACTTCCCAGCATAGATGTCCGCATAGATAATCCCCAATCCATCCTGTAGGTTGTTAACCACACGCACATTCTCCAGATTGTGACGAGCGTGATCCATTTGCACCGCTGGCTTGAAGGCATTTGTGGTGTAGTCAAAGAGTCCAGCCTTCTCCACAGTCACATATTGTAGATCCGCTCGCTCCGCCAGCATGCTGAATCTCACACCCGCCCAGGCCCCCTCGTAGCACCTCAATCCCACATCGTTCTCATGACTGCAACTGTTCTCGAACTCGTACTCAGCCCGGCACTTGGTCACATCCCGATCGTGGGGTGTGCAGCGTACGTTGGCCATGACGACATCCTCGGAGGTACCGGCATTGGGAAGCTGCGAGCGAAGCAATCGCCAATCCTGTGGATTCAGGGAGTATCCCAACTGATGGCAGACCAAAGCCGCATTCAGAACGTTCCAGCCGTAATCGCAGACGGTACCCCAGCGACCTTTGAGGTAGACCTGCAGGCGACCTTCACGGCCACTCGCTCCTCCTACCAGACGCACTGGCACCCTGGGAACTCCATCCACAGGCAGTACTTCCGTTTCCATATCTATTGCCTCCGTTTCGCTATCCAGATCAATTGCTTCCGTATCATTGACAATGATGGTCTCCCTTTTAAGGGTGAAGAGTATGTCATCGGGACGTCTACCCCTTGCCTCCAGTTTTCCTGCCACCATCATGCCCACACTAGGCTCAAAGTACAGAGTCGTGCCCGGTTGGAGAATGAGTTTGCCTCCTGGACGTATGTTGATGTCCTTGGTGACTGTGTAGGTGCCAGCGGGAACCATATCCTGACCGTCCACCTCGCCGCCAATGACATCGCTGCCCTCGTGGAAGAAACGCGGCACGACTGTCGAGACGGTGATCATCGCTGTAGATCCCGGATTGGAGCTGTGCAACAGGTAAGGAATATAGTTGATCTTGGCTAAATTATAGCGATCGTTGCGATGGAAGAGCCGGGCATAGATGCGGTTCTCGTCCGTGTGTCCCAGCCAATTGCAGGTGGCATTGATGATCTGACTCTGATCCGTCAGCTGGGATCCAATCTCGTAAGCCGAGTCCAGATTATGGAGGATATTCCTAAATATGTCCACATTGCTTGATCCGACGACGACAGGCGCAGCTACTCTGGAGCGAGGGTTCAATCTTCCAGCTCCATCGCTGCCCTCGCTACCGGCAATCAGCGGACCAAAGGCCTCTGTGATGTTGTTGCTCCTCACAAAGTTGCGGGTGAAGAGAATGTACTGCACATCCGCCCTGCTGTAGGGGGAGAGAGCGAGGGACACCACATGGAGTCCACCATTTCTCATAAAGTAATTACTCTGAATAAGCAGCTTGACCGGCAGATAGTTGAACTCCTGGAAGACGTAGTCGTTGTTCACATAGATGCAACCATATGATCCATACCGGAACATGTTGAACTCAATGCGACCCTGTAAATTGAGAGCGGGACTCAAGTAGATAGAGTTCGCCTGACTGTACTTGAACAGATTGTGTCCCAGTTGGAGCTGCATGTTGGGTTGACCATTAGCAGTCGTCTGGTAACAGGATTCGACGAAGATGTCGTTCTGATGACTCCCGTTGAAGGTATTTCCAGTGATGTTCACCCAAATGGGACGACAGTAGTTGCCATGAAGCACACCCATCTCCAGATTGCCGCCTATCTGCGAGTACTCCACAACGCTAGTCTGGTTGAAAGGTATATACTCTACACGCTCCACATCTGTGGTGTGGTTCAACCAGGTGGCAAATCCATAACCACGATTGGAGCTCAAGGCGGAGCGGGAGATATTGCGATTACCGCCGTAATAAGTGATGTTTACTCCGGCGCCATTGTTGAAACTGATGTTGCTGCTCGTAATGTTGACATCTCCTGCTCCGCTGGTCACATGAACACCCGCCACGTGACCATTTCCGGACACGGAACTCGCATGCACGTGCAGCTTGGAGCGTATGTTATCAATGGCCACGCCTCGTCCGCCGTTGTCCTCCACTGTGGACTGCGATACTCGTAGATCGTAGGCGACGGAATCTCCCGAGGTTATTCGGAAATAGCCATTCATTTCCCGCCTTGCATCGGCTCGTATTCGCACAAACATCTTCTCCCTGGTGCTGGTCACACTCTGGGGACGTGTGAAGTTCCTCGCCTGCCACGAGAACAACAGTCGGTCGTTGATCGAGGCGCCGTCAAAGATCTCCACAGTTGCCGTGCCATTCTGTTGAAGCATAAAGTGCTCAAAGTGCAGTGTGAGCAGGTAACCAGGTCGCGTGAAGAAATACTTTCCACATTCCTTCGCCGATCCCGCGTAGTACTTCTGGGTGAAGGACAGGGAGATCGGATACGTCTGACCCGATGTCGTGGGCAGGGTGCAAAAGTCGTAGATGCTGGCGCGGTCTGTGCGCTCCGTGCCACGTAGATCGTGGCCCACATACTTGACACCATCCGCGGCATTGTCTACAACATTGCAACCGTCGAGGTGCACCAATCCCTGGCTGGAATTGACAAAGATGCCGATGCCATTGCTCTTCCTGACTGTCACATTCTGCAGCTGGAATCCAGCATAGGGTCGAGTGCTATTGAAGCCCGTATAGGCCGAGTGACTGATCACCACGTGCTCCATTTGCGGTGGCAATCCCTGCACCTCCAGCGCCGACTTGGCACTGAATCCAGCTCCATTGCCAGCTCTGATGATGTCCACATACTTCAAGCGGGACTCCGACTGCGCTGCATAGACAGTGTTATCCCTTCCCAGTGATTTCGTTGAGGGGGCGTTGTCAAAGTAGATGCCACGCCAGTGTCCCAAGGGCTCCGAGTGTACAGGCTGACATTGGATGCCCAGATCATTGTGATAATCACACGATCCGGCGCCCATTTGACGCGTACTCCAGCCGCAGTCCAGCAAACTGTTTTCCCCTCCCCGACACTTGGGCTGCTCGTAGAGCAATCGGGGATAATAGCCGGGTGTACGCTCCACCCAGTTCCAGAAGCGACCTCCTCTAAAGCCCAGCTGCTTACAGGCTACCGCATAGTCGACCAAGGTCCAACTGAAAGGATATTAGAATCATTTAGATTAGAGAACTCTTAAAACGTCTTTTTGATCTTCTTCCTTTGACGGAGAAAAAATCTTTATATTCTTCTGTTTTAGAATCTCTAGAAGATCGACTTACTTTCTTGAATTGGAACAGACGGAGCGCCAGGCGCCCTTGTGGTATAGCTGCAGTCGACCCTCCACAGGTGTAGGTCCATCCACTAAGCGGATACCCTTCTCCTGTTCATCAGGCAGTTCCATTTTAAAGTTTGCCGCATTACCTTGCGACCTTAAGATAATACGCGCTGTGGGAGTGCCCTGCGAGAGAAAAACAAAAGATCGATGAATTAAGAATTAAAAAAAGCAATAATCCATTTTCATTTCCAAAGGGGAACTTAATAACCTATTAGGTTTTTGACTACTCAACAACCTAACGTAACATATAAAAAAAAATAGATTTAGATTTATAAGATTTCAGGTCAAAATAAATCTATCTACTTAATTACATATAAACAAAAAATGTAATATAAATTATATATATTTCTAGGTTTTGAAACTGAATATCTAGAAAAAATCTTCTCATAAATCCTATGCCATTTTTAATTTCTTTTAAAAATTTTTAAAAACTTGAAGCACTTGAAACGCTTTTCCACACAGATTTCTTAGCATATTTTCTTTTGCGTGCCATTTTCGTCTATTTCATTTTCTGGTGTGTGAATTTTTCATAATTATCTTTCAGTTTCACCTCAGGTTTTTCAACTCTCACACGCAACTCGTTCATGACAGCTCAGAGACCAATTATTAATTTATATTACATTTTTTTCGTTTTTCAATTATGATTATTATTTTACTCCGGTTGGCCTTCGTTTTCCAATGAGAATCATCATCATTTGATGATCTTGCCTCAATTTGTAGTGTCAATTAACACCTATGCGTACACAATGATGATCATGATCATGATCATGATGATGATGCTGAGCAACGCCCACAGACAATTGACAAAACAGCAAACAATTTTATTTAATTAAAGCCGGAGAAGATCCGAACTTAGGCAGGTCAAAATTAAAAGTACATATTTGGGATGATTCAGATCGAATTTGCATATGGGAAAAAACTTGAATGGAATTTTTGGCAGCTTAGTAGAGACTTGAAGTAGACTTTGAGTTGAGCTAAAGGCGAGCTAATTTCCCCATTTCCATGTCACAGTAGAAACATCAATTATGCGACGTCGTTCACTTAAATCTAATTAACCCTTAATGACCCTCTGACCGCTGATTAAGTGACGGATCCGAGGAAGCGGAGGGGGGACGGACATGCAAAGTAAATGCAACAACTCTTTGAAGTCGTAGTCGGTAACTGTAACTGTAATTGTGATTATTACTGTTTTTGAAATCGTGCAACGATTCATTGAGCTCAGGAAGTGAACTTGGTCTGACCTAATTATTGGGTGACCCAACTAGAGATGGAGATGGAGCGTCAACGCGTGCGCTGACGCCCTAACCTACCACTACAAATAAAAGGGAGAAATAACTTAAGAGCTCTTATCTCAATCAGACAAAGAGAGAGGGAGAGAGAGAGCGAGACTTGCATTATGTGTAACAATCGAGAATCGCAATCTTATCAGTTCAAAAGCCAACAGAACAAACAATAAAAAAAAGTGAATTCTACGAGCGCTACGAAACTTTAACGCTTATCTATCATTACCGTTACTCACCTGTTGTCTGATAGCAACAGGTGCCCCGCCAGCGCTTAATCATTCGCAATATTCAATGGCTTGAAAAAGTTTAAGTATGACTGATCAACTTTAAAGATACCCTATAGTTAAGTGGATACAAATGAAAATGTATGTGAAGGCGAATTTTAAAGTTTAGTTTAACATATCAGAAAAGTGTGTGTACATTCAAGGAAATAAAATATATATATTTCCCAATTTTTAGCTATATTTGTATACAGAAATATAGATTATTAAATGGGCTTCAAATTTTCTTTTAAATATATAATAAACCATTTGTTATATATTTATTTATCTCAAACGTTAACTTGATTTTAAAAGGTAAAACTCAACATTTTTAAATCAAATAAATCCTAGTTTTAACTATGGTAAATTGATTCTATTGTAAGTAAGTAAATATTTCTAAGACAAATAAATACTAACTATACATCTATAGTTGCAATTTGTGTTGCTTATCTCTGGATATTATGTCTATCGATTGCAAACACACCTTGTAGTCAAATATACCCGCACTTTCCCACCAACAACAGGGTATATGCAATTTAGTGATTTGCGTTTGTTGCACTTACCACAGCCTGCAGCACGCCGCGCACCTTGAGTCCCTTGGTGGGGGCAAATTCAACCGTGACGCCCGGCTCGATGGTCAGACGGGCGCCTCGCACCACCTCGAGGTCATCGCGCGCCAGGAAGGGACTCTCGCTGAGTCGCCAAACGCGGTCGCTGAGTATTTCGCCACCCTGTAGCTCAGTGTAGGACTGCGACGATGATGTCAGCAGCAAGGAAGGCGTCGACGGTGGCGCCGCTGTGGCGTCTCCGCCATGACGCGTTGCTGGCAGCAGCTGTGTGGCGCCATCGAGACTCTCGAATTCGATATCGTTGTCGTTGTCCTCCTCAACTGTTTCCAGTTCAGTTTGCCGTTTTCGTTGCTGCTGTTGTTGTTGTGCTCGACCCAGTTGGCAGGACGACAGCAGCAGGAAGAGGAAGAGTATTGTGCATTTGTTGGCCCATTTGGGGGCTCTAAGCGGGCAGTTGTTGTGATTCTTGTTGTTGCTCCTGTTGTAATTATGTTTACTTTGTTTAGGAAAGTTCGTTTTATGTCGTTGCAGCGTCATTTGTGCATTGTTTTTATTGACGTTTACTTTTGACAATTGAAACAGCACAATTTGAGGTTATTTGCGATTTTATTTATAACTATTAAGCATTGTTTTTCACTTTGCCATGGCAGTTAATTCTATTGTTGAGTATAGAAAATATATTTACAATATTTAACATCACAATTTGAATTTCGGTTTTTAAGGTATTTTAATGTATTTAAAAAATAATATAACAAATTATACATAATTTTAAAATTATATTAGAATAACAGAAATTGATTAAAGTTTAGTTTTTACTAGAATTTTAACTTTTTTCATATGTATATTTGTTATATTTTTTATAAACATATATTTTTGTTGTTTTAGTAATTTTATAAATTATCATAAGTTCGATATTTAATTATTTAAAGAATTTTCAATATACATTCAAATTTGAATAATATTTTTGTTTTTCTTTAGTTGATTTAAGTTTTTATTTTATATCTTTCAATTGATATCAATTATGAATTGCAACACTTTTAGATTGTATTTAAGCAAATTTATTATTTGCATTTGCATTTAAACTTTGTTTTTCACAGAGTTTCCATAGTTTTCCACCAAGTATTTCAATAGAACTTTTAACACATTGTTTTTCACAGTCAAAACATAATTGTGATTACTATTTCATATTGCTGCAAAGCCACAAGTCTCTAGCATTGTTACCAATCTCTGATAAGCCGCCACAACACTGGCCCTAAAAGCCAACGCACACAGACAAGAACTTGACAACGTTTCAAAACCAAAACACACAAATACCAATACACACACACTCACACAACACACTAGACTGGGTCGTGTTTCTCCACCCCAAAAAAAAACGAAAAATTATTGAAACATACACGAAAAAACACGTCCATACGCAAAGAACCGTTAGCAGCGACTGAGCGTTTTACTTGCATTATGTATTATGACGAGTGTGAGGAGCGACAACAACAAAGGCAGAGAGAAAAGCTTGAAACAACATGTAAAGCAGTTGGGGAGCTTGTCGTTGTTGTTGTTGTCTCCACGTAAAGTAACTGTAAATGTGTAGGCATTTCATTCATGACGTGAGCGCGAGAGAGCAAGCCTAAAGAGAGTATGCTGAGTGCGAGCGAGTGAAAGAGAGAGCTAGATTGATAGCGTCGCACGCACAGCTAAAGGTATTTTCTCCTGTTGTTGATGTTGTTGTTGTTTTTCCTACTCAATTTCTATGGGTTACGTGTGCGTAGAGTGTGTAAACGGAAAGAAGAAGACGGAAAGAAAGCATTTCCAAGACACTGTCTCTTTATTCTTTCTCTGGCCCCAGAGTTTTCTTCACTTTGGCCCCAAGTCAACGGGCCAAGAGTTGGGCGTCTTATTTATGGCATATGCAAAGCAGCTTTGTTGTTCTGTTCTTAAGCTGCGGGTGCGGCTTATACACTGGGAGAAAATTATGCTACCGAGAACAATTTTCCATTCTAAGAATAGACTGAATCTGTGATATATCAATTTATTTAAATTTTTAGGTGAAAACGATAGTTGAGCGATACATAGAAAAGAAAAGTTGTAAAGCTGTAAACGTAAAATTAATCATTTTGTTAAATATTTTGTGTATAGGTTTTGTTACTTTCTTAAAAGGTTTTCTTTTTAAATCTAATTTTTTTAGTTTTAAATCCTTACAAAATTGTAATCTATATGGTATTATTAATTTCATTAAGTTAATTTCAGAAAGTTATTTAGTACTTTTCAAATTTAGATTTTCTTTACATCTATTCTTTAATAATTTTTTTTTCTTTTCAACTTCATGCATGCATTTTTTCTCTCAGTGCATATTGAAGCGACTCGGGGCCTTGTGCGTTATTATCGATGCATCTGTGACTCAACTGTGAGCTATCCAAGTTGCAACTGCTGTTGTTGTTGCTTTTGCTGCTGTTGCATTCTAAAGTGCATTCAAAAGTTGATTGTAGGCCTTTTTATGGGTTTATTAACTTTGTCTGGCGTTTAACTTTTGCTTTTGCCAAGGAATGTATTTTGCTTAGTGGCTAACAAGGCGGTCTAAATGTCTCCCTATGAGCACTTCCAAAGTGTTTCTCTGATAAGCTCTGTAACTTTCTGAAAGCTCTGTTATTGTATTCAACTTACTATATACCATATAGTAAATAAACTCAAACGATATATAGTAAACCTTTTTAAAAATAGCGATAACTCCTGATAGCCACCAATCAAATTGTTAAGATAATAGGTATTAGTTGTTGATGGTATTTCCTTAAATAGATAAGATAATTCAGGTTATGAAGTAAGCAAGCAATGATAATTGTAGAAATTATTAGACTAATCGATATACTATAATATTAATCATCCATTTAATTGGCTTAAATTTGCAAAAAAAAGCATTTCTTATGTGTGTCGAGTTCAACAACCTTTATTACCTTTTTAAGTGCTCAATTTCAGCACAATTATTAAGTTATGTTCTAAATTCATTGATTCTACTTCCATTTAACGTTTCTACGTGCATATAAGCCAAATACCTTTCTCCGACTTTCTTTTCAATTTGCACATAGAACCATCTACTTTTATTATTATTATTATCATTATTGTTAGTATATTATTATTATTATTAGATGCTTGAAGCTTTTACATTTAATTCAATTTCTATCCAAAATAAAGCTCAATTATTCAATTTGATGGTCATTGTTTTTGTGTAAATCTAATAAGCCCGCACTAACACTATCAACAGGCTGTAGCGCAGTAACAGTCAATTTGTCTTAAATAATGTGGTCTTATTAGTCATCTTTAGTCATCTTTAGTGCCGGCGTTTTATTATTTCTGAATCGAGCACGCGATTTGCATTCCACTTTCAATGACTAATGACAACAAAATCCACATTATAATCTAATACAGGCAATTATGCTCTCTCTCTCTCTCTAACTCACTCTCTCTTTCTCTCTCTCTCTCTATCTCTCTTTTCTCGCGCTCTCCCTCAACACTTTGCTTATCTCATTTTATATTTCTTTTAGCCTTTTATCTTTGTAAGCCCACTAAGTGCACTTGTCTTGGACTTGGCCTAAACCCCCAAAGACCCGGCTGATTGATAATGTCCACTTCCTTTAACCGACAACAGAATTGACTTGAAACGCGTCATCAGTTGCCTGGCAATTGTAAGGGGAAGTGAGTAATGTAATGCCAAGTGAACGGAAGTTAAATGTGGAAGTAGCAACAACAACAACAACAACTATAGTTGCAATTGCAATTGAAGCAGCGACGCTGACGTTGACGCTGGCGCTGACTGCGCAGTCGCTGTTGCGGCTCGCTGCACGCATGCAGTTGGCAAGTTTGTTGAGTTTATTGGCCACAGCAGAGTAACAAAAAATAAAGAAAAAAATAGCGATAGTACAAATAGTTGTTGCTGTGGCATGTGGCAGCCTGGCAATTAGAGGTGCATGAAAGCGTGCAACAGTCGAAAGAGTCCAATTGGGAACAGATTTAGAGCTGCATCTTTACGCGCTGTTGCCACTAACGGTTTTCTCTAAGCCAACTTCACTTCACTTCACATCACTTCTTTAAGCCATAATGTTCTAATTAAGCCCAAGAAAATATGTTTTCAACGCAGCTTAAATATGTACACAACTATGTGTGGTTATTTTGGTTTCTTTGTGTGGCTTTTGGCCAGGTTGCGCTGGTATTGGTAATTGGTATTAGTATTGGTGTGTTTGGTAATACTTTGTGCTGTTGGCCAGCATAAAGTGAGAGACGCACTAACACAACCTCACTTTTAGAGTTTTTCTTTTGCACAGTTTGAGCATTTTTGTATTATTTTTTGTTGTTTTTGCAAGCTTTTCATTTGCAATTTTCCAGCACTTGACGCACTTGTTGCACTTTCTGTTAACATTTTTGGCAATATTTACGCATTGAACGACGCTTTTTCGTTGGCTTTAAGGCGCGGTCAACGGCGATCACACACAAACACACACACACAGACAAGTGAGAGAGAAAAAGAAGAAGACAACAAAAAAGCACCGTTGAGATCAAAATATTAATTTGGTTTTAGCGCACACACGTCTGTTCAGTCGCGTCGTTGAACACCTTCTGAACTTCTGAGCGCACTGAGTTGCCCAGAGAAGCTCAACGTTCGAAAATCTGTCACTCGCTCTCTCTCTCTCTCTCACACACACTCTCGTTTACGATGTCGCTCTGCTGCCAACTAAAGTTCTGCAGTCAAAACACATTCAAAACACACGCTCAGAAGCTTTGCGAGCGAATCTCGTTGCGGCAACTGAGCGAATATGAAAATAATACAAAATAATATTCAAAGTTCGCTCCGAGTGGACAAAGCGAAATGTCAGTTACACGTTGTTGTCGTTGCTTTTGCGCTCTCGCTGTTACCTTGGCCGAAATGACAACAGCAGCTTTTACAGCTTTTGCTTTATTACCTGTTGCTTGACGCGCTGTTAACAGTATCTGTATATGAGCTGTGTTTAATGTACACTGTTATTTTAACAGTTTGCTCTTGTTTATGCTGCTGTTTTACACCAACTTTACAATTATAATATTAATGTAATCTCGCTGGTAAGGTAACTAAGCTTGGTAATACAAAGAAGCACACTAAAATTAAAAATAAAGCAAACAAAACTTAAAGTTCATTGAAGAAAGTAGAACCGATTTAAAATAAAGCAATTAATATAAAATAAATCAGTGTTGCCACAATAAAAGAAGGCATTCGAATTTCAACCGTTTCTAAATACAGTTTCTGCATACAGCATAGCAATGATGTGTTTTTATACAAGCAAAAGTGCTGATGAGCCATCTATCGTGCGTAACTGCAACTAATTGTTACAGCCTTTGAGCACTGCATTCCTTAGGGCTGGCACTAATAAATTCATTTCATTTGAAAGCAATTTCAAATTACGCCACCTAGCGCATAAAAGCACAATTACTTACTAAAACTATTTTCGTTGCATACTCTGCGGCTGACTATGATAAATTGGTACTTGGTACTTCAGTGCTTGAAATTTCATGTATATTGAATTTGATTACTTTTTTAGTTGCCTAGCATATGCAATTAAAATTTTAAATGTAACAAATTATAAATACGTCTTATATCTTCATTCCTTTCTGGGGCACGTACAAAAAATTAAAACCTTATCGTAGAAATCGTATTTGCTATTAAATAGTAAAGCCACCTAGCGACTAAAAATTCACTGCATACTGTTAGGCTAAAATTGATAAATGTATTCCTTTTTTAACAAGGATGTCAAATCAGTTAATGGCTTAACTATTAAAAAGCGCATTTTCAATTGGCTTGAAGTGACTCATCGGTTTTTTTAATGTCTGGGAGAATAATGCTATTTATGAATTCATTTCATACTCTTTGCCGACTTCCTTTCGACCAGCTAAGCAATTTCTGTGTAATTCACACGCATTCGCACAGAGAGTGATTTTTGTGGAGGCAACTCACGTGCGGAGGCAACTGGTGATATCATCTTGGTTAATATTGTTATGTTTCTGCTTAACTTTTTTTATAGTTCAGCGATTGATGTCGTCAGCCAATACTGGGGAGTTATGAAGAGTGGGAGGCAGGGGGAGTGGCACCTATAAAATTTCCTGTCGCCGCAATTTGATGATGACAACAATTTACGTGCCACATTAATTGAACTTTCTACGTGTTCGAGTGCAACACTTTGAATCTGCCTTGAATTGAGCCTCGAATTGTGCGTGCCCCTCCCCGATCCCCTCCCGTCCACCGTCTCCCGTTTCCCGCTAATCACAAACCCGTCTAGGGAGATCTATGCGAAACGTGCCTGAAGTACAAGTTTATAATAGCTACGGGCTGACAGTTGATTGATGGGCTCCATCAATCCGGCGATGAATCACAGTTGAAAGCCAATAAAATACTAAAATAAGAAAATACTAAAAATACCATTAACAAATAGTTAATTAATTTCAATGCAAACTTTATTTGAATATATATTTTGTATATATGTATTGTTGTATCTTAAGAAATCATTTCAAATTGAAGGAAGACCATGGAATGCTAGAAGGACGTACTAAGGCTCTATCTACATCTATTAAGCTTATGAGTAAACTACAAATTAAGCCTATAAAATGTAACTGGAATGTAAGATATTGTTGTAGTTTTTGTTGTGTTATTTTTTGTTGTTGCGTATTTCTAAGCTACTTTTACTTTCAACCTTTTTTTCCCTCAGCAAAAATCTTGATACGATTTCGTGTTTACATAACGATCCAAGATTATCTTAAACATTAAACATAAATTAGAGTTGTATACAAGTATATATTTTATTTATTATGTTTTTTCTTCTGTATTTTATTTATTTTGATTTTGAAGCTAATTACTAAAAAAAGAAACAACAACACTTAGTGTTGGACTAAACTAATGGATAGACTCTCAAATTAAATAGCTAAGATGATCTAAGTGGTGTGTACCAAATGTACTAAAAATACACTACACAGCTAAAGTTATATCTGTCAATCTAAATGTGCTAAAAGCACAACTGTTGTAACGTAGTTAAGACTTCAGCTGTACTAAATATACTAAAAGCATATTATTATACTTTAAATGCAACAAAACAAACTGTGGCACTTTATACTCTTTTTTTCAATTTATAATCAATGTACTAAATTATAACCTAGAAGCTACAGTTATACTTATTGCCTTGCCGAGACAGACATTGTACTAAAATGTACTAAAAGTGCACTTATGGCTAAATAGCATGCGGGTAAACGATAGATCTGTTGGCTAGGTATTGCCAATGTGCAATCCATTGTGAAACCCATTTCGTGTTCAATATTCGAACCCGCGAAACAATCTTTTCTTAGTGTACTAAAAGTTGATTTTCCCGTTCAACGTCGCATTATATCTTCGATGCTGAAGCCTGTACGACGCGGTGGTGGAGCTGCTGGGACAGGTGCTGGTGGTGCTGCCACTGCAGCAGGTGGTACCGGAGGCACCACAATGGGAGGTGGCGGTGGTGGGGCAGGAGCTGCTTCCTTTTCCGTTTCCGCTGCCGGCGGCTTGCAGAGCAGCTGTCTGGGCGGATGACGCGACATGTTCAGGGCAAAGATGCTTGGATTCTCCAGAAAAGAACGCTGATGATCCACCAGATCCACCAAAGGCGGCGGTGGTGGCAATATTCGCTTCCTCACGGGAATCGATCCCAGGAAACTGGGCATCGCCTCATGTGGCGAGTGCAGTGGTTGCGATGGCGGCCTCGATGGTTCAGTGGTAGTGGTGCTGCTGATGCCGCTGGTGACAACGCTGGGTGGTGTGGGTTGTACTGCTTTGCTAAGGTTCAACGTTTTGTGGTGCAGATCACGACGCACATGGAGCATAGGCAAATAGGGATCTCCATTGCCAGGTGGTAACAGATGCGCATGATGGGCATGATGTGGTGCCGACGGCGGTGGTGCTGGCGCCTGTCCAGGTGGTGCATAGCGTAAGCTGGGCATAAACGAAGGCACACCAGCTGCAGTTGCTCCCACTGTGGCGAGGGGAGGCTCCTCCAGATGACGCTCGCCATGGGGACGCATGGTATACGTCTCTCCCCCCTCGTGATGGCAGTGGGTTACTCCCTGGCGTTCCGGCTTGGCAGCCGTGCTGGTGGCTGAAGCCTGGCCAGCCTTGAAACGTGCCACCAACGCCGCTTCGGCCTTTTCCTCCTCTGTCTCCGCCTCCAGGTCCTCATCCTCTGCGAGATCCAAGGCGCCTCGAGCTTCCTGGAGTTCCTCCTCCTCATCATAGTCATCGAACTCCTCTTCGCTGTCCTCCTGATCGTAGCTAGCACTGCTGTTGTTGTTGTTGCCGGATGCTTTCCTCTTGAGACGCATGCGATCCGCTTCGCCCTTCTCCGATTTCTCACCAAGATTATGCACAGGCGACTGACGCGGCGAGTCCACTTCGAGCAATGAATCCTCCTCATCGCCGCTGAGATGACGCGCCTCATCCTCCTCCCCAACATCTACGTAGTCGGCACTGTTGACCTCGCCCACAGCATGCGTCAAGGCGTGTCGCCTCAGATCGCAATTGCGACGAAAGACTTTGCCGCAGGAGGAGCACTCGTAGGGCTTGTGATCGGTGTGGGTCAACAGGTGGGTCTTCAGATTCGAGCGCTGGTTGAAGCTGCGACTGCATACGGGGCACTTGTGCGGCGACTCCTCCATGTGCAGGATCTTGTGCACGGCCAGAGTGCGGGATTGGCAGAAGCCCTTGCCGCATTCCGTGCACTTAAAGGGCTTCTCCTTTGAGTGTATATACCTGCAAGCAGAAACCATTTCGATTATAATTTGAAAAATTTAAAAATTATTCGAGGTCGTTATAAATTTAATTTAAACTGTTATTTCTGATATAAATAAAAATTTGTAATTTAATTTAATTATTTAGTCTTCATTTAAAGCTTAGTAAATTACATGGATTCAATGTTTATGTAAATATACTTAATTTTAAATTAATTTCATTCATTTGAAAATTAATTTTCCCCTTAGTTTAAATTTAAATATCAGAAATTAACTTTGGTTATTATTTAATATTTTAAAACAGAAATGTAAGCCATTTTAATCAAAAACAATAGTTCAAATTAATTTTCATAACAAACAAAATTTAAAATAAACATTTAATCTATACAGAGTACTTCACACAAAAGAGGTAAGTTTTGGATGTTCTCATTTAGCTAGGTAACTTATTTCGGGTTTGATTTTTGTAAACTCTTAACTCATATTTCTGATCCCTGTCTGCAAGAGGGGGAGAGAGACAGAAAGAGAGGGGGTGGGGGCTAAGACTTGGCTCAATTGTGTGGGAGGTTGTTGGTAGCTGTTGTTGGTAGCTCTCGAGTTGACAGTTATCTTTTGGGGCTCCAGATAAAGTGCGCTGATATATTTTGTGTTTTATGTTTATGGCCGCCATCTTTGGCAATGGCGTCCACTTGTTGTTGGCCACGCTAACTACAACAAACAACTTCGACAGCAACAACAACACCAACAACAGCAATCTCAGCCAGCAGCATCAGCAGCAGCAGCTGCTGTCGACGAGGAAAAACAGGTTCTCCAGCTTAAAATCTGTGAGTCCACTTGCTTTTTGGCTTCGGGGGTCTTCAAGGCGCAACCGAGATTCTTCTTTGATTCTCTGTCTTTGCCTCTGCCTCTGCCTCTGTCTCTTCTCCCTCCCCTTGTCCCCTCGCCTCACATAGTTGTTGTCTTTTGGACTGAAGAATTAGCCCCGCGGCAAAGCAAACAAACGACAAATGGACCGAAACCGAAGCGATCAAAAGACAGAACGTCTTGAGACAGGCCGACAAGCTGGACAATCGGAGGAGAGCAGTTGACCAAGCTGCTGGTGCCCGTTTTCTTAAACGCAACGAGTACCCTGACTATAAAGCACTGCAGAACCCAATGACGAGTACCCTTTTCTCCGCAGCCCCTCTCTAATTGCCCTGGCAAGAAATGAAAACCAACAAAGTTAATTAACTTTGTCTTTTGCGCCGTGTTTCTTGCACTAACGTGGCTATCACAGCGAGTGAGTCAAGGGATTTTGTCAAAAACTTGGGCTATGATCAGAAAAGAAAATGTTATGAAAATATTTTTGGAACTTAAATAAAATTCATTTTAAAAATAAAAATTATCTAAAAATGTTCTTTAAATCTGTCGTTGTCTTCATTTTAGTCTTCATTTTGTAATTTTGTTTGACTGGATTATTTGAGTAGTTAAAGATTAGTTAAGAGCCTTATAAGTGTATAGAGTATTCAGCAGTCGACTTGACGTTACATTGGCTTTAATTCTTTTTTCAAGTTCTTTCGCTTGAATTTTTTTCAGATTTTTCATTTCTTCTTCTTCTGCTTCTGCCCTGAGGCATGCCAGCAATTACCAGCAAAAGACACGCCTGCTGTCTCCCCACGTTCCCCACGTCCCCACACTTCCCCCGCTTCCCTTCCACTGGTGCGCACACCTGACACTCACCTGTGGTCCCTCAAGTGATCCTGTCGCCTAAAAGCCTTGCCGCAAATATCACAGGAATAGGGTCGCTCATCGGTGTGTGTGCGCTCGTGGATCAGAAGATTGTACGACTTGGTGAACTGTCGATTGCAGAACTTGCAGATGAACTGCTTCTTGGGCCTCGAGGCACGACCAGGTGCACGCAGCAGACGTCTGTCCAGGCCCGCGTGCATCCCCGGACCTAAGCCGGGCGGGAACAAAGCTGCCGCTCCGGCCGCTCCGGGCGGAAACGGAAAATTGCCGGCGGCGGTGGGCGAGGGCCCGGGTCCGGTCAGATATGGCGGTGGTGGGGGCGGGGCGTACAGTACACCCGGCGGCGGCACTCCAGGTCCACCCGGTGGCACGCCCCTGCCAAGCATGGCAGCAGCGGCAGCTGCCTCGCGTAGCGCCAACTCCTTCCGCTTGTCCGCCATCATGGCAATGATCTCGTAGTTCGAGTTGCTGCCAACTCTCGCCTTCGCTTCCAGAGCTTGCCGCGTGGGCAGCACCGGCACAAAGGCTGAAATCTCCCGATGATGCGCCGGCCCACCCGGCCCGTGGGGTCCCCCGTGCAGACCCGAGGCCGCCAGGTGCTGTTGATAGGCCAATTGGGTTTCGTAGGCAGCTGCCGCTGCCGAGATCCTGCTAGCTGATGAGTTGCGCGAGTCGCCGCCACTTGACGACCCATCGCCGGTGGTGCCACCACCCGCACCACCGCCAGTGGAGCCGCCACTTGCGGCGGCTGCCACCGCTGCCACCGTCGACATAAACTGATCCATGCGAGAGGCGCGCAGCATGGGAATGGCTCCGCCTCCGCCTCCCTCGCTCCCTGTGCTATCCGTGGGCATTTCGAGTGTCGGGTTTGCTACTCACATGCCGTCAGACCTTCAACTGCAGATAAAAAGAGACAGAGAGAGTGAGAGGGGAGTAGAAGAAATAACAATTAGTCAAATGTTGTGTTAATTGTTTGCGGCTTATTGGGCTCTATGGGCTTATCTTAATTGCTCGTCAAGTCCCATAAACTGTTTATTTCCCCCCACTTTACCATACCCTGTTCTAGAATAGGGTTCATAGGGGTATGCTTCTTATGGGTAGGTGTTGATAACTACTCTGTAAATGTTAAATTTTATGACAACAAAAATCAAACTTTTCTAGATATTTGAAATTTATTTCCAAAAAGGTTTAAAATGATGGAAAAAAATATAAAGTCAATAAAATTTTAAAAGAAAATATGCTAAAACACAAAGACACTAAACTTATTAAAGAACCAACATTTTTTTCAGTGAATTCAAAAGCACAGACTTCAATTTACTATATCATTATATATTATTTCTTGAAACATTTTATTCGTTGTTATTTTCATAAACTGAATATTTTTTTAATTTATTATTTGATTTTTTTACTGTTTTGTAATTATTTGAACTTTTGTAATCCTTTAAAATATACTTTATTTAATTTTAATCAAATATTTAATTAAAGCTTCAGTATTTATTTTTAACTATGATTTGCTGTCAAATCTAATGGGTTAATCCGTATTATTCTTATTTATTTTACTGAGAATCATTATACAACACTAACAAAAATATGATTACAGTTATTATCTTTCAAATATAACACACACCTTTAAGCAACACTAACAACTATATTATTGTTGGTATTGTTTCTCCAATCATATCACAATTTTATTATATTTTCTAGGAATTTATATCAAATATATTCTACAACACAAAATTCGCAAAGGGTATTTGCAGTTTCCAAGTGACTTTTCTAGAGTTATTTTCCTACTTGTTTTATTTTTGTACAATTTTATTTTTATTTTGGTTTTATCAGCAAAGGCGGCAAGTGAAACTCAACTGAACCGAACCGAACTGAACAGAAACGAGTCGAAACGTGGTTGTCGACGCTGCCAGGTTAGATAAGATTGTGCGTCTGAAAACCTGACTGAGTCAGTAAGCGAGGCACAGCACAGTAGTAACGATATAAACACATACACGCACACACACTTACAGATACAGATACAGACACTGACGCACACTCAGATACAGATACGGGGAGAGTGAGATACAAAGACACACAGAGGCGTAGATAGAGATAAAGAGACTAGCATTTGGCAGCCATAGAAATGCAACTGGTAGCCTAAGCGGCAATCAACTCAGACATTCAGTCAGTTAGTCAAAAACAAAAACAAAACCCGATCTCCAACCCGAACCCGAACCCGACTCCGTGTCCGTCTCGGATTCCGAGTTGAACCCGAGACGAGACTGACTGCTTACTGGATTTACGCAACAGGAGCTTCAGCTTCTGGTAGCTCTCGGGGCTTTTGCATCTGGGAACGTGATCATCACGATAATAATAACAACAACAACAAAAATATATAAAAAATACAGAAGAAGAAACAACAAGTAAGGAAAACAAAAGGGAGAAAAAAGTAATGCTAAGATAATGATAATGACGATCATATTGTCGTCCATAAAACTTTGTTGCTTTAAAGCCTCATTTAAATGTCTTATAACCAGTTGTGCATAAAGCGCAAAAATAAAAAAAAATTACTCTTCTACCTCCACTCACCCTTACCAGTCTTCGCAGTCTTCACAGTCTACACGAATCTTCTCTGCTGTGCAATGACAGTTTTGCTTATCATTTTGCTGTAAAATGTTCTCGACTTGAAAATCAGTTTTGACACCGTGATTTTCACGTATTTTTCTGCCTGTCTGCCATCGTGCATGATGATGCGAAGTCAAGTCGGTAAATGTATTTAGATACGAATAGTTGGAACTGCTGCATCATTCAATTTGACATCTCTCTCTGTCTCCTTCTGGCGCATCCAAAAAGTTTTTGAGGGGGATCTAACCAGGGAAACAGGCTCAGCTGTCAGCTTGGCTTAAGACAAACAAGACGGATTGGTAGAAATGGCACGAGCTTAGTAAAAGTGCCTACAACAAGTTTCTAGTTTGACATAAAGTTTATGTGTTTTATTTAAAAATATCAAAGGTTGCAACAGTCTTTATAATATCGAATGTATTATAAATATACAAAGTAGACACAAGAATCCCACAGTTTAAATAAAGTATTTTTTTGATTGTAATCAAATCGCTGCACGAAATGAAATCTCACCCATTTTGCTGTGCCATTTGCCCACATTACTCATACGCCGCATAATCCCCGCTACTCCCAACTCAATGCAAGTCAACTGAGCAACCACAACACGCATATCTCACACCACATACGAGGCACAGAGACGGATCCAGATACGTATCTCTGGTAGCCTCGACTCAACTCGACACCAAAATAAAAAAGTAACTCGTTATGGGGTTTTTCATTGTATCCGTATATTTCAATCTATATACATAGGTTCATGTATTTTTTCTAGGTTTCAACTTTATTTTTCTCACTTATGCATTTATGACTCGAATGTCTCGTATGTCTGTTTAAATGTCTGAACTGTCGTAACTGTCTAACTGTTCGACCCTGTATCTATCTTACTCTTTCTACGTCTCACTCTCTCTCTGTGTGTTTTTGTCTCGCTCTGTACACAGTATACGATTGAACGTTCATTATCTTCTGAAACATCGGCACTTTTGAAACGTCAACGCCAAATAAGAAAAACAAATAAAATTAATGTAAATAATGGACATCATCAGCAAAATGCGAAGTCGAGACAACGACGCACGTAGACAGAGTAGTAAAGAAAGAGAGAGAGAGAAGGGAGTAAGGGAGAGAGTTGTGTGTACTTTCAGATACACAACAGATACACACACACACACATCCAGAGGGAACGTTTGCGCAAACGGTTGCCCAGCAAATGAAGCCAAAGGCTTAAATGTGTGTATACATATAATAAAAAAAAATAATAATAATAAGAAGAAAAAAAAGAAGAAGAGGAAGACGAAACAACAACAGTTGAGCTACAACTACAACTACTGGCAAAGAAAATAAAAGATATCGAGGAGCAATTTGGCTGCCACTTTTCTGCTGCCTGGTCTCGAGTCTCTCGGAGCTCTGTCTTTGGGCCTTGTGTAAACAACGGGCCAGGGAGACCAGCAGACGCGCACAGTCAGTGAAAAGGTTCAATGTAGTTGATAAAAAATAAGCAAAAGAGAAAAATATATACAAACACACACACACACACACACACACACACACACACAAACACACACACACACATGCGCAGAGGGATTTAATGTTTGTATAGAAACGAAACGAAGTCTGTCCCTCGACTGGCAACTCTCATATCTTGGCTTGGACCACTACTTCACTTTGCTTACAAAACTACAGCAACAACAACAAACAAACACAAGAAGAGAAAAGGGTCAGGCTCTTTTCGGTTTTTAATCCCTTTGGGCCAGGCTCGACTTGCGACTGCAAAGGTAGCTAATAATCAACAAAACAAAAAAAAGACGAAAAAGAAAATCAACCAGAAGAAGAGTAAAGAAGCGAGGAGAAAAGAAGAGGGAGCGTGAGAGGGGACTTATAATTATAGTGCATTCATATGTCTAGGTGCGTTAATCTGGCAACCCTTTCTGGTTTCGACCAAACCCCTTTAGATTATGGTCAAAGCTATTAAAATCTCTAGCCATAATCAGCGCTTGTAGCTCCAGTCGTTTCTCCTCCTCCTCCTCCTCCCCCATCGCACTCTTCTATAGCTGCGTGTCTATAATTTTCTTGATTAATATCTATGCGATTTACACATACCCTAGTCTTTCTTTCCCTCTCCCTCTCTCTCTCTCTCACACACACACTCTCTTTCTCTGTCTTTCTCTCACTCTGTCCGTGGGTAAGTGCGCAGTCATTAATTTGAAAGCTTTGCAGTTTTGCGCCAGCCTCAAGAACTGCTAATGAAGTTTTATGGTCTCGAAGTGCAGCTGGCTAAAACTGCTCTATAGATTACCTAGGTTGTTCTTTGAAATTGAAAAGAACATAATTTATAATTATTATGATCGAAATAATGCGCACTGGGCTCAAAGGAGCCTAGAACTTGAATTGTGTGAGCTGAAAAAAACTTAACTTAGTCAGATTGAAAATATGAATTCTAATGAAAACACATATGCCAAAGGTAGTGTAATTAATAATGTTATTGCTAATGCACAAATTTCTTTTGAACGATAAGTAAATAATAATGGACATACTAATAATTTGGATAATGCAAAAGGTGATGCTAATTTCAACGCTATTGCAAATTCTAATGCAAATGTTAGTATTGAAAGACTATGATAAAAGTAATGCTAATTTCAGTGAAAATTTAAATGCAAATGCAAATACAGCTGCTAATATTGACATATAATGATTATGTTAATAAAAGAGCTACTGAATATGCAAATGCTAATAATAATACTACTACTGGCATAACTTATGTTAATTGTAATACTTATAGTAGTTATAATGAGTATAATTTTATAAAAACTATGATAAACTGAATTTCGTACAATTTTTTATTTAACTAAATTTAATCTGCAAATTTATGAGTTCATCTAAAATCTTAGAGGCTTTCCTGTTTAAGCCTCCGAGTGTGTGCTCTGGTTTTCTCCTCTATGCCATTTGTTCTACACTATTCAGCAAAGTTAATCTCCTTAAGCCGATCGTTTGTCATGCTTCTTATGACTTTTGCTATTCAGTCTCTCGATCTCTCTGATCTCTGATCTATTGTGTGTAACAAAAATGCCCAATCATGGCTTACTTCATGCAAAACCTATATGTTATACTCTATCTAGATTATCGGCTGTTCTTTTTGGGGAAAGACTGGAGATTATTCACATTGTGATCGCCCCACTCAATGTATTCGTATTGTAATGGGACAGAATTTAATTTGATCATCGAAACTGATCGAAAATAAAAATGAGAAATAAATAGATAAAAACTTGTCTAGACTCTAAAGTCTGGAGTCTATTAAACGCCAGTTATGCACACGTGCCAAATGGGCGTGGCAGAGCGACAAGAAAAAGCTTCGCCATTTATGGCCAATTGTATGGGCCACTGTTATTAGGTTTATGGAACCACTCTTTAGTGTCGCCTTTTGTTTAACGCAACATTTAGACGCTTTTAATTTGACTGATTTTTAATTATTTAATTTTATTGAGCGCCATTTTTGGGCCAAAAATACATTAACGAGTCTCCCTACTGGGGGGCATCCGTTGCACTAATAACAGAAAAACTAAAAATGAGAAAGAAACCCACCCAGAAATATACCGAATGCAATAAAGTTTTATGTGGCTATTCTTATGCTAAAATATTTAAAATAAAGTGGGAACCGGGCAACAATCAAATTGCCTATAAACAAACAATGATGAAAATTTAAAGAGTTTCCACTCGAGCGGAACAAAAGCCCAATGGCTCTATAGAACCGCAGCGAATGAAACCCCAGGTCCAAACTCAAACCCGATCCAAAAACTCTAAAAACGAGACTGTGGGAGCGCGGGAGGCGTTTTAAAAGAAAAAAAAAAACAGAGATCTATAAAAGCATTTAAAAGAAATCAAAGGAAAAATAAGCACAAAGATGCTGCAGCGATGAGGAGATGACGATGATGATGGTTCGAAACTGAAGCAGACAAACCCCAAACCCCAAACCCAAAACTCGAAAAACCCAAACTCAAACCCAACAGAAGCTTGCGGCAATTGCGTTTCCTCTTTGGACACACGTTCTGAACAATTAAAGCGCGCGGCAAGCCAAGCTGGCAAACGTTGGCCAAGACAACGTCGACCAAGTCCAAAAAACCGGATTCAAATTGAGCACGACGAGAGCTGCTGAAACTGAAGCTGAATCTGAGGTTGAGACTCCGAGCTGGCCACTGGCACTGGCTACAAGTGAACTGGTTTACGGCTTACAAAAAGACAAAAAACCAAAAAAAATATAAAAAAAAGCAACAACAAAAAACATTCCAAGCGAAGGTTCGAGCGCGAGTTCGAACTGAATCAGAGACTTGGAAACTCTGGGGAGAGGCTCTGGTGGCGAGCCGAGCGCCAGGCCGCCTGTCAATGGAACGCAGGCACCACAGCACCGCAGCACCACAGGCACCACACTGAGTTCGGTGGCAATGACAGTGGCACATGCAGTTGTAGTGGAAGCCGCTGCGGCAGCCGACAGTCGCCCAAAAAACAAAACCAAAAAAAAACAGCACCAACTGTGGACGGAGCCTCCAACGTTGAGTTACAATTCAGACTCAGTGTGAGTGTGTGTGTGTGTGTGTTTGTGTGCGGGTTTGGAGCAGGTTTTGGCAGTCAACTTGGTTATTTTATTTACTCTGCTACTCGCTGTACTTGCGCTCTCTTTTTTTTTGCTCTCTTGCGCTCTCTGTGCTCACTCGCTGCGTCTGTTACTCGCTGTGATTTTGCTTTTGGCAAAAGAAAATAATTAGCTAGACCCTAAAAAAAAGAAGGCAGGTAACTTTGGAATTTTTTGTTGTTGCGCCGTGTGGAATCTTTAGATATTTCTTCGGTTATTTTTTTGCTTGTTAGGGTGTTGCTGCTAGGGCGTTACTAAGCTCTCGAAACTTACCAGCAAAACAATTTTGAAGAGCGCCTGCGGCTCTGATGGAGCTTGGCTTGGCCAGATTACTCGTATTCCAAGTTGATGTGAACAAGTTTTGGTATATTTTGTTTTTTTCTTTATATTTGTATTTATGTTTTTATTTTTTATTTTCTGTTTCTTTGTGGCACTTTTTCTTATATTTTTTTGGTGTTTAATTTCTAGAAGGAAATATATTTCAATTAATTAAAGGGTTTGGATAAAACTTAGTATTTCATACAAGAGCACACACACACACACACATGCATAGGCGCAAATTCATAAATGTATGTGTAATACAATCACGGCATGATCAGTCGCCAGCGGTCGCGGGTGTTACGGGAGCAACAGCAGCTACCACAAACCACGTAGAAGCCAGGCAAAAACAACAACAAAAAAACTTCATATACGAGCGTACCCAACGAACCGAACCGAACCGAGGCCGAGCGACAACTCAACGAAGCGAACAAACGAACGGCGAACGAACGAACGAGATACGGCAGCTGAAATGTGTTTTTCTACATTTTGTTTGAAATAGGAGCTGAAGCCAGTGCAGCTACCAATTCGCTCCTCAAGTAGTCCCAAACTCTTCCCACACACACAGACACGAGACACGCTTGGGCACGCCGACGACGTCGTATTGAAAAGCGCTTTTCAGACGTGGTAAAAAAGGGGGGAAATGTGGGACGGGGCAGCACCAAGCGACGCTGCAACAAGTTCACTGTGCCTGCATTTTTCTCTCACACAAACAAGCACACACATAAGCTTATTACTAAAACACACACATACTTTGACAATTGCACTGTGGAGACTGAAAAGCACGATCCGCGCGCAGGTGCGTTCGCAATGATCAACACTCGAAGACTAATCCAAAGTTGTCGAGCCGCTGTTGACGTTGCAACGACGCGTCGTCGTTGCTTGCGAGAGAGTTATTTTTTGTGAGCGCGTGAGCGAGGTGAGCGTAAAAATGTAAGCCGCAGCGAGTAGAGAGAGTGTGGGAGAGAGATCGCTTGCTCAAAACCAGCAAAGTAAGAAGCCCCCAGCAACAACAACAACAACAAAGACAATAACAACTACTGGCAAACCAACAACTAACCGACCGCCAGTCGCACGCTGTGGACAGCGCAGACAGAGCGGACAGACAATCGGAACGTGCATACGTCCGACGAGTTATTGTCAGTTAGAGAGCTACCTGTTTACCGACTGCTTACTGTTTTCGAGGGTAGACGAATCAACTCACGGGTTGCCAGATTGCATTCAGCCACTGCAGTGCTACACTTTTAATGCGACGCGACTTGGCGATGGAGTAACTCGGTTGTTTGCTCCCATGGCTGAGGGTGGAACTTGCCAAAAGAAAGGGTGTTATCAATAAAAATAGTTGTTTGTGTATGTAAATTTATTAAGATGTTACCTATAAATATATATGACATATATATAAGTGTAAAATTTTAATCAAATAATAAAACATTTAGCATAGTATTCTCTCCGATATGTATCTCTCATTAAAATATGCACATTACTTTTATTTTAAAGTATTTAATAAATATTTTTATTCTTTGAAAGTTTGATTTCCTGAAACCACTTTTAACCCTTCCTTTACCTTTATGCACATAACATTGTATTATGCGACAGTCTGGCAACCTGTTATCCAGCACATGCACAGCAAAAAAACTCATCAGTTGAGTTGCTCGACTCTTAAATGCCCAGTACTTAAGTCTTAGGAGCCGTTCAGTTTAGTAACCATAAATAAAATAAACATAATAAAATAATAATTATTATTATAAAAGTAATCAACACTTCTTTGGTTCGAGCTCGGCTCGCAAACCCAATAGTCTGTGTGCTCTTTGGATACTGGGCTAACAAAAAAGGTATGCGGCCGAGATTCAAGTGGTAGAAAAAAGAAAACAGTCAGGGTCTTAGCCTCTACAGAGTCTGGGGTCCAACAGAGAGGGAGGTACCTTTTGACGAAATGGTGATCGCTACAAACACGATGATTAGCATGAAGATAATGAAGGTGATGCTCATGATGATGATGAACAGCCACCAACTGTTTTAAAGGTAGCAAAGAAAATCGAGAAACTCACACCAAAGAAGAAACTGAGGCAGAAGAAAAGAAAAATAATGCAAAGTAAGGCTCAGGTTGATGGTAGAAATAAGAGATAATTAAGGCAGTTGGCAGGGGCCTTGCACAGTGGAACTAAATTGTAATTATTGCTGTTGCAGTTGTTGTTGGAAATAAAGAAGACGAAAAAACAAGCAATGTGAAGCGAGCCAAAAGGTAGAGATAGATGCAGAGGTAAACAACACAAAGAACAACAGAAGGAGGAGTGGGAGACGGTGGAGGAGAATAAGAAAAAAACAGTAGCAGTCTCATAGGGCGAGCGAATTGTTATGCTAGTCGTTGGCTTCTTGACTGACGATCGACTACCGACGACCGACGATCGACGGACCATTGCTGAGTGTGGACTACCCACACATAGACCTTGTGCATATTTTGCAGCTCTTTACGATCTTAAATAAATTACTCAAAATTTGTGTTAAACATGTGGCCCATAAGCCATGGAGCTGACAGGTTCATTGATCGCATTTGAAATGCTTCCTCAGGTATGTACTCTTAGTTTCAGCCAGGTACGAGGTACATCACCAGTTGAGGGTAGCGATCCTAATTAATGATCTTCCGATGCATTGCAATGTTCTCGAGCTGTCAGCAATAGAATTAAAATGCATTTGTCAAATTTTGTTCTTGGTAGATTCTTTATTTAATAATTAAAGCTCTTATTTAGTTTTTGTTTTATTTATGTTAAATTTGTCATTTTCACTGATAACTTACATAACATAAAATGGCTGTCACTGAATGTATATATATATATATATATATATATATTTATATATATATGTATATATACGAGTATAATTGTATATATATGTATGTATATATTATAAGTAGTATCTAAACGAACCAGCACACTCATTGATTGGAAATTTCCATTTAAAATATATCAAATATATAATATACTCATATTTAACAAAAAACTCAAGCTAAAATTTTGCACACACTGATCCAAAAAAAGATCATATATCGCATATATGACAAAGTAACTACTGGATTGTGAAATCTGTATGTATGTGTATGTGTATTTACTATCCATAAAGCATTTTCCATATTATTGTTATGTGTTAATATCAGACAGACGATCGACTTATACAAAAAACTCAACCTATCAAAAACTAAGCTTAGCTACAATGTGTATTCTTCGTGTTCATAAAAAAGCTATACATACATATATCATCATAATAATAACTGTGTCTAACTAATAAACCTCTTAATTTCCTTTTCTTCATTCGCTTCTTCCAATAAGGACGTAAACCGTTTGCACTTGAACTAAGTATTAACGTATTATGGAACAGCCCATAAATGTATAACTACTTTTATGATTTCTGAAATTCTATAACTATATCTAAATTTTAAACCTTCTTTAGTCGTTATTTGGGTTTTGAAATTGGTCATTAGTATTTGACATTTTTTTTTTTACCCCAAAGTCATTATCAATCTTTTCTACATTTTGTATCTATGTTTTTTGTAAATATTCCCACTGTGCTGCTCATGCAGTTTTCGCACATTAAAGAGACATTTATTTGGTCTGCTGCTTGGTATTACGACTATATATATAATATGCTGTATATATGTGTATATGTGTGTATTTTTGTATGTGTGTACAACAAGACAACCTCACTAAACATAAGTATGTATATAAGCTATAATATATAACAAGAATACACACCAAAAGTTCTATCATATTTATTTTAAGGGCTATTCAAAATAGTTTTGTTTTTTTAAAACCCGATTTGACTGGCTTTCTAAATTCCTTGTCTTAATTGCTATAAAAAACGCTGGACTAATTTCTAAGTACTTCCGTATTCTTGATTCCTCATATGGTTGTTGCGGTTGCTTAAGAGCTAGTTGGTAGTACCTAGTACCCGTACTAATATCCCAATCAGAATGTCAGCTTCCGAGATTAAAACTAATCCATGAAGTAGCTAAAACTGCGACGCTTGCGTCGGCCACTTATAGCCGATCTGGAGCGTGTTTTTAACCTTAGTTACCCGGACTTTATCCACCGATCAATGGAGTATTCCAGAGCGGATATCCAGCTGAAAAATCAATTATATATTTTATTATAATATCCATGACAAGTTGTTCTTTAAAGGCTTACCGCTTTTTGTCCATTTCACTTTCAGTGCAGAAATAATAATGACGCAATTTCGCTTCGGGCGGTATTATCTCGAATGAGTTCTTCTTGCCGGACGCATTGGCGGACATTGAGGCCACCTTATAGCCATGCAAGCAGGCCATGCCTAGCCAAAATAAATTGATACAACAATAACAAGAATAGTGTGTGTGTAATTAATTAGATGCACGTTGTCTGTTGTCTATATCTTTCGTGTGACTCGAGTGACTCACCGAATGCACTTTTGCTATTTGCATCTTGATAAAAATAGAGACAGGCATCCTTAAGTACACAATAGCGTTTCGACCAGCCGCACCACCTTGAGCCCAATTTCAGTAAATGGCCAAAACAGTCCGGTCGCAAAATGTGCCCGGGACTCTGGTACAAACAGCGGGCACTACGAGGGAAAGAGATGTGAGAGAGTATGTTCCAGTTTCTCCAATATCAATGCCCCTACCTCTTATCCAGCCACTGATTATCCTGCGTGGCCGCTTGTCGCAGTAGGTTCAGCCATCGGTTGACCAACTCCTCGGAGTCAGCGGCCACATACATCGGTATTCCCTCCCCGGAGTCCACCTTAAAGGCAAATGGCTTTCCAATATCCAGCGGACACAAGTCCACGGTGTGTTTGGCCATTATCATGGCACCAACGGGTTGAGAATCCTACGAGCAACGATTGCGAATGAATATTAAATTACTGAATACTTCGTTTCTACTCACATCTTCCGTTTTGTAGTAATAGAGGCAGTTGTCTGGGCGTAGCGAGAACCAACGTCGCACCCATTTCTTGGTATTTGGAGCCCCCTTGGCCTGGCCGCTCTGCCGCCACAGGTAACCACTGAAGATCGGCTGACTCGGTGGCTCCAGTTGCTCGTGCATGAGGACACCAATGGTGCGTGCCACCTGTAGCTCTAGCTTCTCACAGCCATCGTGGGCTATTTTCACCACCTCGGTGTGATGTTTATCCAACACCTGGACGCCATTGACCGATATGATGATATCGCCAACTTCGAGGCCGGAACTCTCCGCTGGCGTCTCTGGCTCAATGGCCGCAACCACAACTGGCTTGGAGCCGTGTATGCGAAATCCGAACTCACCCGAATCGCTTTTAACCACAACCGTTTTGTCCACGCCTGTGTCAGAGAGCAAAAAGAGAGAAATTGATTGAATAATTTAGATACTAATACGCATTTATACGTCTCTATATGTGTGCGATGTGTGTGATTATATTGTCCGCATGATTTGTGTGATTTTATTTCCGGACATTATTACCGTGCGTGCCATTGCTGAGCGTGGATATGACGAAACTTTCACGTGCCCATACCAAGAGCATTAGCTTCAACACCTCTTCGAGTTTCCGGCGCACCGAATCCGGCGAGGAATTTGACGATATTAGTTCTATGAATGGTATTGGGAAAAATATACCTCAAGACATGCTATTGCCGAATTTCAATTATTTATGTTTTGTTTACCCACCAATCATTTGGATTCAAGAATTGTGTAAATAATTATTTTAGATAGCCAACACACGAAACTTGCGTCTTGGTTTTCTAATCGTATTTGGCACTTTTCACATTTGATAATAGACGGAGATCTCGACGCTGCGTCGGCACACAACAAAGTACGCACAGCAACTATTTTCGATAACACAACCGTAACACACAAAAAACTATTTTCTCTCCCTCTTCTTTTTTGGTTTTTTTTTTTGTATTTTTTACATATTTTTTGTATGCCAAGTGCCGGTCATGAAAAGCTAGACCGACCGACCGACCCACTATCAAAGCTCTCCCAACGCTCTCAGCAATTCAACGCGCACGTTGTGCCAAATTTAGAATATGATACAGGGTGCTCCGCCTAGACGTTCACTTACGGAAGTTGTTGTGCTTCTGGCGATGGTACATTTCCAGTGTACAACGTCGCTGAACCAGTCGATGTAGAATCACCTGATACTTGGCGTGGAAACCCTTTTCCGACTCCGTTGAAGCTCGACGCTCCCTCGAACGATCTGCAAATAATCACAGAGAGTTTCGATAGGGTTCACAATTAATTGGGTTTAGTTTTTAACTAACCGAAACACTGATGATCCAATTGGGTCCACAGATCGTCGTCGGTCAGGCGCGTGTAACGACCGGAATCGTAGTGACCCTTGTAGATGATATGCTGACTCTGCTCCGTGTTGATGTCGGGCAGCACACAGGGACTGGAGCCGGCGGGTCGCAGAATCGGAGTGTTGGGCAGACTGGGAGCCCGACCACGTTCCTCACTCTGAAAGGCATAAGTTGTCAGAAAGTTGTTGGATACAGACAATCGTATTGCTCTTATTCTATTCTTTCTTTTATTCGTCTTCTTCTTCCCATAATTCTCTTGACTTTCACGTTTTTCGGTCTGATTCTCCTCCTCATACTATTTTTATTTCTTCAATATTCTGTTCAATCTACCTTTTGTTCTGGATTCTCTTCTTTTACCCTTTCCATTGATTCTAAACTTCTTTTTCTTGATTCTCCCTTTTCCATTTGAATCTATTTTTTGATGTGTCATTGATTTTCATTGGATCCTCTTGATGCCTTGATACGTATCTCTTCTCTATCCTTGATTCTTCTCCTTTGTTTTCCAAAATCTATTTCTTCTTACCTTAGCACGTATGTTCTCCTGCCTCGTTTTGTAGTGCCTTCCCCTCTCGCCATGGTAACGCTCCTCGGACCGGAAACGTTTATCCATCTTCTTGTAGAGACGTTGTGTGGTTTTCGTGGTCACCGGCGAGTCGGCAAAGTCGGAAGGTGGCTTCACAATGTCCGCCTCCTGTTCGATGTAGGGTATAGACTCCACAGAGTCTCCGGCCAGTTCGCTGACAGTGTTGTTGTGCTGCTTTCCCTCCATCTCCTTGCCGCAGTGAAGACAATGTCCCTGATCTGCACTTGCCGCATTCCCATCCGCTTCGCTGTAGAAAACGGAGTCCGAGCCGGGAGAAACGGAGCGCAGGGACTCAATCGACTTCGTCTTGAGTTGCCCAGCTTCGGAGGCGGATTTTGTGGCAGGCAAGGAAACGGCCACTGGCAATTTGGGCGACAATAGGGCTGTGGGCGTGGCACAGCTGTGAGGCTTTCTGACCGGCGCAGGCGCCACTTGTTCCTGCAACGTTGCAGTTCCCGTGGACGAGGCCGATGTTGTGGTTGTTGCTGTGACGGTTGTGGCAGCAGCTGCTGGCTTGGTAACTTTCGGTCCCACTGTGCAGTTCATGCTGGCGTCGAGCAGCAGCTCGGTATCTCCACTGCCGCTGCTCAGGCCGTAGATGGTGGGCGTGGCACGGGCCCGTCTAGCAGCTGCCGCAGCGAGAACGTCCTCTCGGGAACTCTTGCGCAGCTGTCGTCGTATCTTGGGACGGAATCGCTTCATCTTGCTGGGACTTCCCCCATCGATGCTGATGGCAGCACTGTTCTGATCCGGGGACTGCAGTTTGACCGGCGCAATGGGTTTCTTGACGGGACTCGTCAATGCTCGCATGTTCTCCTTCTCAATGTCCAACTTCATGCTGGTTTTTCTTCGCTTACGCTCGTCCTCCTGGCGCTGGCGACGGGCCTTGCTGATGGTCGTGACCTGCTCCTCATCGTCCTCCTCGTGCGGACTTTCGTAGTAGCCGGAGGAGGAGTAACGCATCTCGCTGCGCTCATCCTCCGATATGGATTCGGGCTTAGGCTTCTGTGGTGGCACCGTCTCCGCTGCGCTGATCTTCATCTGACCGCTGGTCGCACTGCTAACCGTCTGGGGTTGGCATTCCCTGGCGGGGGACTTGATGGCCTGACCGGAGATCTGACAGCTGCCCGAGGATGTCGTACTGCTTATCGAGTGGGAAGGAGATTTCCTTGCCAGTTCCGCTAAGGAACCAATTGGTGACTTTAGTTGGTTGGCCTTAACGGAGGGTTTCTCTTGCTTTTCCTTCTCATCGTGCTGCAAGAGCTCCTCCCGCATGGAGTACAATGAACTGGCGCTCTCGAAGGACGAACCCGCATGGGTTTTCTCCAGCTGTGAGCTTTGCGTAGACACTGTGAAGCAAAGATAGAGAGGGCATAAGTGATTTTAGTCGAACTGGAGATCAGTGGGTTAGGGTAGACACTAAAGCAGAGCGGGCAAGGCGATCGTCAAGCAACAACAACAAACACTATACAGATAGTTAGAGTGTGGATGAGAGCTAAAGGCGTTAGGCTAAAAGACTATAGTTATAGTATAGTAGGTACTAAGGCGGTAAGCGTGTTGAGAAGGCTGAGGATGAACTGTGAACCACTGACTGACCCACACCTTGGGGGTGTGGGGGTTATACGTAACACGGGGCACGCACACAACATTCATGGATGTAAACACACAATACTTTGAGATGGGCCCCAAACCTGGCACTTGTGTGGTCGACGATGAGCTTGTCGTTGTCGGCGGTGTCTTAATACCTGGTGTACGCTTCGAGGTATCCGTGCAGGTGGCATACTCATCTGTGTTCGTGCTGCACTCCGAGATGTCCGCACTGCGTGCATAATCCCCACCAGACGATGGTAAAAATGAGGCATCCGAGTGGCTAATTTAAAAGCAAAAGGGTTTCAATAAATAAGAGTCGAAGGATGGTAAGAGGTTAGACCTACCGCTGTTTGGGCACTCCGGACACATACATCAATTGTCGAGCGTCTGGCACGGAGCCTCGAGAGGTCATACTCCGCTTTGGGAGAGGAGAACATATCATATCCGACAGTTGGTTGCTGGAGGGCGTCACAGCAATGGCTGGTGTGATGATTGGATGCAGGGGGGCTTCCTTTGGCTTCGTTGTGGTGGGAGTAGGCGTTCTGATAATCTTGGGCAGTGTTTGGAGGCCATAGGTGGGACTCTGTGTAATGGGAGAACTCATTAATTAAAGGGATCTATTGTTGATATTCATTTAACCTCACCAGTTCCTCAAAGTCCAGTGCATCCGTGTCCACGGAGCTGCGTTGTTGATGTTGCAACAGCAGGTTCTTCCTCTTCGAAGATGGTGTTAGCAGTAAATTGGAGCTATAGGAACCATCGGAGATGTCGCGTTGCTCGGCGGTCAGGACCGTCACCTGAGATTCATTCCAGATGCCATCGGAGTGATCACGTGTGTTGTCATTGGCCAGCGAGTCTGAGGATGGATAAGTTGAGACATTGGCCAGCAGCAGCTCATCCCGAGAAGGACTAGCCGGTGTGGAGGGCAGCCTTAAGCCAGGTGGTGGACAAGCCGCTGTCATGGCGGCATAGTCATCATCCAGGCTAACTGAACGCTTGCGAAACTGGGCGCGTTTATCCAGAATTTGATCTGGAATGGGTTCTATCTTACAGCCACATGGGGTTATGTTCTCGTAGAGGGGTTCATCGTCATCGGCATGCTCCTGATCCATGGCTGAATCATGCTGTGATTGTTGGGCCAGCTCATCAGGCTCCTCTTCCTCGTCGTCGTCGTCCTCCTCATCGTCGCTGGGCTCAAGCTCAACTTTTCTAGCCTCAAGCTCGACTGGCTGTTGCTTCAGCTTCGGCAGTGTTAAGGCAGCAGCCTGGACCAATCTCTGTTGCTGCATCTTTCGCATGGCAATCTCCGCCTTGTGCTGCTTGCGATGCTTCAGCTGTTGCTTCGGACTCGGCTTAGGAGAGACATGCGGCTTGAAGTCAATGAAGATCTCCTGCTCATCCCTTGGCGATGGTTCATCCGCGAAGCAGCTGACCTTGTCCCGTCGCCGAAACGAAGTTCGTGGCCCAAAACCATCGATGAGCTTCTCCGTTTGTCCGTAGACGGGCATGGACTGACGTCTTAGGTCATCCCGTCGAAAGGGAGAATCATCCAGGGGTAACATGGACATGCGCCGACTCTGAGCAGCCGCTGCCACCGCCTGCTCCATGCACACCTCGGAACTGTAGCTCTCCGTCTCATGCGCCCTCACATCCTCCTCCTCGTCGTCATCGTAGTATTCTTCCACCACGTCGTCATCGTTCTTGCAGTACTCACTTGGCGGCGGAAGCAGATGTGGCCGGGTGAAGTCCAACGGAACACTGTCCGTCATTAGCTCGGCGCACTCGGTGATGTGCTTGCAGACATCGTGACTGTGCAGAGCATCCGGGCGTCGTGGTAAGCTGTTGGAGTAGTAATCCGTCTCGGTGCGGGCATGCGAGGTGCAGGCTCGACGTGGCAAGCTGTTGCTCTCGTAGTCGAAGCTCTCATTCAATGCCATGGCAGCTGCATTCACATTCACATACTCCACATTCTGCTCAGCTCGACCACGATTCAAATGCTCCATGCCCAAGCCGTAGCTGTGAGCGTCCAGCAAGGGGGGAGGCGGCTTGTAGTACATGATGTTGTTCTGGGCATCGGAGAGGGTTTGCAGTGGGGTTACGTCCTGGGATTGCGTGCGATAGATCAGATCACGCGGATAGTTCGAACTGGAAAAAGGGATTGATAAGGGGAATACCCTTGGGGACATCTCTTGGAAATCATTGCCTTACCCCTGCTGATAATGCTGATGCTGCAGCTCCTTGCCATTGGGTATTTCCGATAGACTCTTTGTCAGCTTCTTTCCATTCTGCAAACCGTTTGTTTGAGCTCCCTGCGACACCACCTTGATGCGATGTGGAGCCCGTGGACTGAGGGCCAACATCTGGGAATTGGAGAGACCCTCACGACGAGCTGCCACATCCGTTTGAGTTGCCTGCGTCTTCATCGCATTGCGGAACTTCCTGTCCAAAATGAGCACCTCTGGACTGGGAGGTGGCAAGGCCAATGGCAGCGGTTGTTTTATGATCAAGCCCAACATGTTGTCTGCAAATATAGTTTGTATAATCTTGGCGTAAGGTCAAGGTATAATCAGTTTACCTGGCAACTGTTGATGCAGATGTATCGGATGATGCTGGCAAGCCTGAATCTGCACTGGAGCTGGCAAGGCCCATGCTTTGGGTAGCGTTGAGCTCTGTTGTGGCTGTGGTTGTTGTTGTTGCTGTTGCTGCGAATGCTGCTGATGTGGCAGCATTGGCTGCAGCGTCTCATACATGGAGCCCGTGGCAATGATGGGCTTCTTGCCACCAATCAAACGCTCCTGACTGCCTGCGCTTTTCAAGCGGCCCGAAGATCGAAAACCTGCATTGACAGTGTCGAAGCTGGTAAGCGTATGTGATCTGGCAAAGCTGACGTGCTTGGTTCTGTGCGGGGAAGAGACGGGAGAAGTTTAAATATTACAAAGGAAGAAGAATATAGGAAGGACGATAAGGTTATCTCCCAAACTACTTTTAAGGAAGGCATCTCAGCCTCTCGAGTTGACTAACTGGGAAAGTTATGAAGTCAAACTCTTTTATTGGTTTGATTATCTCAGTTTAATAGACTGGGTATGTAATCTAATTATAACGAACTCTATCTTTTTTATCAATATTCTAGTTTAGTCTTCACATTTCGTAAAAATTAATTTAAAAGAAGTTTCCCCCTGTTTTTTTATTTGTTATCTCAAACTTCAAAAGATTTCTGAGACTAAGAGAATATTATTTTTTTTTTAGAGATTTTATTAGACTCACCTGGGGTTACCAGCCTGATGTTGTTGCTGCTGCTGTGTGGTTGGCATTGTGGCATAAGTGGGGCAGTGGTACGAGCTGTGGAACAGAACACAGGCCGAGACTATTAACAATCAATACTGGACTGTTTTCTTGCTTAATCTTTTGACTATAACCATAACATAGCTCTCTGTTCTTGAGTCACGTGCAGACACATAGCATTAAAAATTAAATATTTTATTTAGATATAGACATATTTATAAGTATCTTGGATTGGCGCACTTTTAAATAAATCTATAAATTTAATTTGTATTTTTTTAGATTAATTTAAGATTTAGTTTTAGCTTTAAGTTTAAGTTTAAGTTTAATTTAAGGTTTTAAGTTTAAGGTATTCGTTTATTATCACTTTACATACCAAACATTTACATTAGCGATTTGATTGGTGTGTGATGTTGGTGGTGTAGGATGTGGTGGAGCGCAAAGCTCGACATAATAATTCCGTAGCAATATATCCTGGTAAAAGGATTCAAGTGGTGCTGTACAACAAGTTGCCCTTTTTTACACATTTCATTTGTTCATGTTCATTTTCATTTCATATTAATTGGATTTGGTTTCAATTGTTTAATTTGATTTGATTTTTAGTCGATTTACAGAGAGAGAGACGTGGGGGAAGGTGAATGAATAACGAAAAGTATAGGAAAATATTTATACAGCATTCTTTTCTTTTCTTTTTATGTGATAGTTGGAAATTTTGGAATACTTGATATTTTATTGCAGTGTATTTTACAGAGAAGCGAAAGTCTTTTGAAAGCAAAAAGCATTTTAATTTTTATTAAGGCATAATGCAAAGTATTAGTAGTTGTTGTTGTTGTTCTTGCAAGGAAAGTGGCAAGCATTGCAAGTGTACAAGTATGTAGAGTTAGAGAGAGCGAGCGAGCGAGCGAGAGAAGTGAAGAGTGACAGAGACAGACTACGGATAGTGCGACAGTTAAGTTTAAGCATGATTTCTAGCATTTTTGTTTATACAATTGAATGGGGTTTGTTAACGGTTTGTAATGAACAACGATTGAAAGACTCATACCTCGATTCCGTTTGATAATCGTTGCTGTTGTTATTCGCCTGTGCCTGCGCCTGCGCCTGCTGACCTATCCAGGTGTAACGACCACCCAAATCCGGCTCACTTGACTTGCCGGTGCTTAGGATTGATGCCGGTTGACGGCGAAAATAGGAACTATCCAACTCGTGTGTGTCCGTGTAGCTATTTTGATAGCTAAAAGAGAGATAACAAAATATTAGTAAATAATCAAATGTAAATTGAAGTGTACATTTGTTGTATTAATCACCGTGGATACTTTTCGAAGGGCGCATAGGCCGCGAGATTCTCATCGGAGGGCACTCGACGTCCCACACAGCCGCCCAAGAAGCTGCTCGTCTGCGTTTGACCCCGACGTGAGAGACAACCAAAGAAACGCTCTCGACGTGGACGCTGCTCGATGCTGTGCAGCTGACGATCTGTCAGACAGTACTAAAATGGGCAGAGAATCCTTAAAAGTCATCCTAACAAGATATATTTCGAGTCAAGCTCACCTGCTCTCTTATATCTCCACGCGAGTAGACGGAGGTGCGAGGCTGCAATTCGGTGGAGAACGTGTGACGCAAACGTCGTCGACCCGTGTGCTCATCTTCAGAGTCGTAGCTGCGATCCATGTGGCTGGAATGGGTGGCCTGATAAGGATTAAAAAATGGTTCAACAAGGGTCTCTAAATCATATGAAAAACTTGTTTGAATTGAATCCGTTCGAAGAAAATAAAGAAGTAAATAAAAAAAATAATTTATATGAGATATTTGAAATGATTTTTTTCTTAACTGCATTTAATGAGTATAATTTCATATAAAGTATGATACCCAAAGACATACATTTGAATATGCTGATATTAAGTATACGCCGGGTGGGCTGTCTGTTGTAAATGTACAAATTCACTGAATAGTTTTGAGTGTATTTTTAATTTAATAAGCTTTGTGATTGTCACAGCGGGCGTATGCTTAACTTTTTTATGTACCCTAAAAAAATATAAAATGAATAAATAAAATATAATCAGAATAAAATAAATGTATTCTATTAAGAGAAATTATAATAAATGTACTATTTTCCGAATAAAGCGAACAGGAAGATTGCATAATTAGTCATTGTAATCAAAGTAATTAATTTTAGTTAGCCAATTGCTTAGTTAGGTAGATAAATTTGCTCATTAATCTTCAATAATGTCAGGCGGAAATTGGTGGCTCACTAACCTTCGTGGAGACCTGAATGTTGCCCAATGAGACAGCATGATGAAGACCTGTAAATGAATTGTTTAGTTGTTTCTTTAGTTGTAGGTAGGCAAATGATTCACAAAACACACGTAATCAACTGTACAAATGAGTGTTGTGTGTGTTGTTGCCTGTCTTTGAACTGTCGTGTTTGTGACAGGGCGACACAGACAGTTCACAATACAGTCAGTTCAGTGACTCTCAAGGACTTACCAGAGCCTGTTCCAGTTGCTGATGCTGCTGCTGCTGGTGTTGTTGTTGTTGTGTCACGCAAAGCGATATCCATTTTGGCCCAAAAATAAACTAACACACACTAACAGGCAAGCACACACACACACTCGCACACACACCTTGGCTCTCGAAATCTGCTGAGACTATATATAAACTTCGTTGTTGTCGCTGTCAGTTGTTTGAAATTCACTTTGTGTTTGTTTGAAGCTGCAACGTCATCATCATCATCATCATCTCCGCATCATCATTATCCTTGTTGTCCTTATCGTTATGCTGGTTCAATATGTATAATTAAAACTTAATTTCTACATGTTGCCTTTCGTTGTTCTTGTGCATTTCTTTGTTTCTCCTACTCCATCCACCTTCCTGCTTTGCTCAATGATTTTTTTATTGCTTGAACTGCGTTTGGTATACCAATCTCTGGACGACTTATGCAAGGCACACAGCAATCGATATTCGCACTGGGCAAAAAAAAAAAATAAAACGGAAAAGCGAAATGAAAACGCACTGTGCAAATTTCAATTGTCGGTTTACTCTGAACTTTCGAGAGCTACAAAGTTGACTTTGATAATGGCTTTAATGCGTTTTTAATTTCCTTTCGAAATTAAGCAAAGTTGTGAGCCAAAAATTACTTGGAACCTTATAGCCTGGCTTGGTCTGACTCTGCCTCTGTTTCTGTTTCTGCTCCGTGTGTGTGTGCGTTGCTCGCTGCGAATCTCCGTTTGCGAGTTGCAAGTTGCGAACACGCTCCGTGCGCCGTGGCGTTGATGCTGGAACTGAATCTAGAAACGGCAGTCACATAACGACGCATCTATTCCATATGATGAAAGTGTTGCCAGGATGCTGAGAGAGAGACAGAGAGAGAGAGAGAGAGAGAGAGAGTGAACTGAGTGCGCAACGCGTAAAGCGCGTCTAAAGAGCACGTTTCGACTGGAAGCAAAAGGCAAACATAAAACAGATGTTTTTTGGCCGCAAGCTGAAGAGGTGGGAAAGAGGGCAGTGGCAGTGAAAAGCGCAACAATGCGATGGCAACTTGAAAGGCGCCTGGAAGTTGGCAACAGAGCGTGCGTATGCGCATTGCGCATGACAACGCAGCAGAGGACGCCGCTGTCTCTGCCGCCGGTTGCTGCCACAGCCTCCGTCGCTGCTTCTGTCGCTGCTACTGTGTCAACAAAGCACACGCACAGAGAGCGTTTCAGTTGGCCAGCATACACGCTCCAGGCTGCGACTGATGAGTGCGAACACCTTCTCCTCTCCTCTTCTTCTACTCCTCTCCTTCTCTTATCCAGCTTCTCCTCGCCTCCTTTCGGCAGGCACATTTAACGACAATGCGGCGCGAAGTTGACTTTGCCATGCGGCTGTTTTCACGCGGCCTCTGTTGGGAACTCTGACTTTAGGAGCAACCCCCGCACGTCATATTGGACCAAACTTAATTTCACAACAACGTGCGTTTTATGCTCTTTCCCCAGGCATTTTATTAACAAGTTTTTATCTTATTAAAAATACATTTTTAAAGAACAACTTTAACGGAAATTATTGTTGCCGACTTTCGGGCGGTTGCTAAAAATGAGCAACCTTTTCTTTTTTACATATTTCTTCATTTGTGATCTAATTAAAAATAAAATTTATGCTAACCAAAACTTTATAAATTGATTAATTCTATATTAAAATGAAAGTCGATTTTAATTACATTTTTATCATGTTGTCAAGTTTTATCTTACAGAAATTATTTTTTAGTTGAATTAAAAATTCTAAAACTGTGTCTTTTGCAATTTACTTATTGGTCCTAAAATGATTTAATCAATTTATAAAAATGTTACTATCGCTAAGAAATTTCTTATATTTAATTGAAGTAGATAGTTTTAAATCTGATATATCTACAAAATCAGCCATTGGGGCAAACTTTGACATGTTTGAAAAACATATTCAAAGTTCAAAAATGTCAAATGCCACCATTGTCATGACTTATTCCGAATACCCGAGATGGCTTAAAGTCTAACCCAATATATGTACACACAACCATAGTAGTCACTGTTGGATCTGTTTGTTTAGTTGCCACGCTTACACCTACACAAATACACCAACAAACATATATAAGTAGTTGTACGTCTGTATGTATGAATAAATTGGGTATATAAATAGTCGTCGGCTGTATTTAGTATAGTCATAAGACATTTATATAGACTTTGGCAAGGAAGCACAAATTGTCTTATGCATTTTAGGCTGGCTTTTGGGTTTCTCACTCGCTCCGTGTGTGCGTTTGTGTTTGGTTGCTGCTTAGAGGGGAAATATTCGAAGCTTAACTCTGCTTTGTGCCCGAGTCAATATCAGACAAATATTAAGCATACGCACAGTAGCGCGCCAGCATAATGCATGAAAAATGGAGAATGTCATTGACGCCGATGTTGCTCTTGTTGCTTTCCTCATAGACTCTTTTTGTTATCGTTAGTATTTTTGTTGTTGTAGTTGCTGCTGCTCTTTGTTGAACTGCTTGCAGTCTAGGCACGTTCCATAATGACGCCCTGGTTACTATGTATGTACATATATATACTATAAAACTGATGTCGCTTCGGAAGCAATCTAAAGTTTTAATCGCACCGTTATTGGGATGCCCTTCGTATATAAGTATGTATGGCTGTGTGTTTGTTGTCACAAATTGTCGCTTTATGTTAATGCCATTAATTAATAAAGGAAATGCGACATTTTTGGTCTTAAAAGTTCAACTTTTGGCCAACGATTTATTAATTTTTAGCACGTAATAAATGAAAGTTTATTGCGGTTCATTAAGATCCCACCGATTATCGTCCCTAAACCCTTCGTATGTTTATCCCAAAGACTGTATTTCATTTTAGAAAAAAGCTTTCAATTACACTTTTCTTTGCTATTTATTTGAATTTTTTTTAATTTTATAAACATTTATCACTAAACTACTAATGATAGGGAATTACAAATGTATATTAAAGTATTTGAATTTGTGAGTTGTTTCTACTTCAAAATTTTCCATATCTAATACATCATTTATTTAATCTCATCTCTTGACATTTATTTAGCTACAATTGTATCTTAACATAAAAAGTTTTGACAAATTCAAATAGTATGTTCCATTCATATTCTTTTTATTAGGTATTATATTAGGGTATTTAGATATGCATGATTTGATTCTGTATGAAAGTGAGAATGTCTGCGTTTGTTTTCTGTAATCCTAACACGAATTATGTTTAATTTATTCAAAACTTTTCACTGAACACACAACGGCGAAAATTGGTGCATTTATTGAAATCGTTTTCAGTGTTTTTTGAAGAAAAAGAAGAAGAATTTATGGGTAATTAGATTTTATGAGCTGAGCTGTGTTTTCGAGTGTCGTTTATTTGATGTTTATGATTTGATACTTATGTTTATGAGCTTCTCATAGTTAATTTTGTATATTATTGCTGATTTTGGCAGTTAGTTGCTCAAGGCAATATTATCCTCTCTCTCTGTCTTCCCCTCGTAATTTATATACTCCCAAATAATAAGCTTCTTGCGGTTCTCATAATTTTTCATTTAGAAACTAATACATTTTGCGAGTGGACAAATTATTACAAAACGTATTAATCTCGGCAGCAATTTTACAATTTCAAATAATTTTTTTAACATTTTTAAAAAAGAAAAAAGATTTTTCAGAATATTTGCAACATGTGTAATCGATATTTTGATCAAATATTTTTATCGTTTTTTTTTACTTCTGGGGTAATGTCGGCTTGCCGAATTGTTATAATTCTCTTACAATACATAGAATTTCTAAAAATGTTTTAGTCATTCATTAATTTAATGACGCGAATTTTATAATATATTTCAGTATAATTGAAATTGATGCCTTGTTTATTTGTTGAATTTGGAATTCATTAATTTTGTTGCTTATTTGATTTGTTGTTAATAATAATATCGTATCGTAAAGATATTTGCACATATGTCCCACAATTCTCGTGTAATTATAACAAATTTCTCATTCAATTTATTATTACATATTAATATTACTTATTTATGCACTCTGTTCAATTGTGGTTAATTTATGCCCAAAACGCATTTGTAAATATGATTCAGAAAATTGTATTTGTGTTTGTGCCAATTACTGTTGAAATGCGCATTCAATACATTCGGTTATTAAACGATTATCATTATAGAAATGATAATAGTTATCCTATTTTTTCTTGATTTTTCTTCGCTTTTTTCAAAATAAGGCTCAATCCCACAACGAATGGTACATAAATATGTATGTATGTATACTGGCAAAAGTGTTTTTCTTATTACTTCGTTCTTATTTTTCAGTTGTACACGTATACGTATTACGTATGTGAATACGTATTAAATTTAAAAATAAAGTACATACATGAAGACAGCGTAAATTGTGCCGCCGGCCGTTTAATTGCCTCGATCTGGGCACGAGTTGTCGAGTATATCGAGTATATATCGTATTGGTATCGGTGGATAAATTGTATGTGTACGTGTTTAAAATGGACCATTTAATATGAATTCATATTATACTCCCCCTCTTGATCTGTATCCCTCTCTGCCGTATACTTTCCCCCATGCCCCGTTCTTTGTTTGTTTATTGAATCGCATAATATTTACGCATTATTGTGGCGCTTTCTTTTGTTGTTTTGAAATTGCTGCATTGGTAGCAAAGTTAATTGGAATACTTTTGTTTCGAGACAATGATAAAGCTTTTCGTTTGCCCCTCGCTAACTGCTTGTCTGTGAGTGTGTGATTTATGGGTAAAGTTAAGATATTTATATGTTTAGAAATTGTTAATAGGTTTATAGTTTGTTAAAAATTCATCGAGTTGCTTTCAATTTGTGTGTATGTTTGTGGGATTTTAGTTACAGTTTTTGACAGTTCGTCAGCTACTTCTTGAACTATTCTTTCAACTTCAGTGTGGACTTGGACTTGGACTTTACGTGCTACTAACTACGACAAAAGACTAGAAAAGATTTGACAATTTGAATTCGATTCACGTAATTTGAAGGACTACTACAAAATATGCTACTATGCTATATCCATCTCTCTCTTGCTTTTCCATTTTCTCTCACTATTTTTACACGGAGGTGGTGATTTGCTCGACAAAATGCACGGGTCGGCAAAGCGATTGCGAGCGTTTTAGCCGGCACTGTGGATTACTCCTTGATGCCTGACAGCCTCCAACTCCAACTCCACCCTCAGTTGCTCCTCCAGTTCCTGCCATGCCGGACGATACATGACGATTCTGTCGATGCGGCGTTCGCTGCAGTGACGCGTAGGCGTGTGGCACGTAGATAAACTCACGGGTGGGCGCCGCGGTTGCCCCATGACGGCAGTTACACTGCTGCGACATGGTGGACAGACCCTCTGGTACACTCCGACTGCGTGCCGAGCTGCCGGCTCCGTAGGTGACTGAATTGGGGCTGCATGTACAGATGAGTTGCTGCCTGTCCTGAGATCTGTGAAATAAACACGTGCCGCACAACAGCTGCATGAATAACGGGAACTGCCAGATGGTGGGGGGAGGGAAATCAGAAGGACTCGAAATACTTATACTCGTACATAGTGCAAATGCAAGTGGAAGTGCAACGATTGTTGTTATTGACGTTGACGTTGACAGGAAGCCGAACAACTCTCAATTGGATTTGTACTGCTTCATGTCGAACAAAACCCACGGATCCGATAATTGTACGTCAGTTTTCGGAGCCAGTCATCTCATCATCGCGTCAATACATAAGCTGAAAGCTCTATCGTGTGCAAGACATGAGCTCGATTCCATCACATTGAGCTGAGTGCAACCAGTTAATATGTACTTCAATTACAACTCAGCTCCATTATTACGTGCAACTCCATGCAGTGCATTGTCATAAAATATTCGTCATATGCAACAGCAGGAGAAACTTGTCAGCTAATAATGTGAGAGCTTAGCAATTAAATATTCCATTCACTTACGAGCTGATGGAGCATCGAGTGACTATCGGATTATTAGGATTTCTTAATTAAATTTCTTAAGCAATTACTTGTGATTTTAATAAAGATTCAAATAATTGGAAAATTGCTGTGTGAAGGCTAAGCACAATAAGCCTCATATTTAAATAAAAGGTCTGCTTTACAATTCCACAAAATCTTGAAATAAATTTTAAGAAAATTTAAATTCCCGATATTGGATGACTAAAGGTGGCTTAGATGCCGATTCAACTAAATAAATCTTAAATACATTTAGCTAACAAAAATCAAATACCATTTCAGGAAATGTCGTGTTATTTAATAAAAAAAAACCTCGAATTGAATCAGCCAAATCTCTCAGGTGGCAGCTCATCCCGTTCTTCCTCTTTCTTCTCCGAGGAGGAAATAATTCAGATTTGATGGCGAACAACTTACTTGGGAGACTTGCGGCAACCGAGCTCGTAGGTGCTGTGGAAGCTGCAATACATCTGGCCATCGCAGCAGTTGTGCTGCTGGATGAAGGAGAGACTCCGCTGGAGACGCTTTCCCATCTTGGCACCGATGCTGCCCTGACCGAGTTGGTAGGGCGGACGTGTCTGCTGCATGTCCGGATTGTGGCAGGTGAGCTGCTGTGGATGCTGCGGAGGCAAATGATGATGCTGCACGAGATGTGGCTGGGGATGATTATGAGAATGCGAATGCGGATGCGAAAGCTGCTGATAATGCATATGACGTTGACAGTAATGGGAGTTGTAAGGCTCCATTTGATTCAGACTCATGCAGCTGCGACTGAGCAAATCGGGAGCCGGATATTCGCCATATCCATAGTCCAGATGCAGATTGGGACGATGGTGGCGCCCCGAGGAATGTCGCATCAACATGGGCGTGGGCAGATGACCATTGAGATGACCACGTTGCTGCTGCTGCTGCTGAGGTTGATCCTGCGGCTCGCTGATGAAGAAGATGATGATGCCTGAGATGGCCGCGGCAGCTGAGCAAATGTAATATCCGGCACGTCCGTATTTCAGGGAGTAATCATTGAGAAACGAGGTGAGGGGCACACTTATGAGCACTGGCACCGACTGAACGCCGCGTATGAAACCTGACATAAAAGGAGAAAGTATAAGGTGATAATCAGCAGAAAGACTACTCGACTCTGAAACACCTGGTAGCCACAACAGCAGAAAAATAAAAATTAATAATAATAAAATCAAATAAAGTTCATAAATATTTTCTGTTTTTGTGATCCATTCATCCAGGAAATTTTTTTATTATTTAATTATAATATCGACACAACCTACCCCAGGCCTTAGAGAAGTGTTTAAGCTTGATGCGTTCCAGAGCCAAAATCTTCAACGAATACTGAAAACCGCCCAATCCGATGCCGTATAACCAACTAAGGATACAGAGTCCCTTATAGCCCATGACAAAGGATAGAAAGAGTATGGCCAAAGCAACAATGGCTATAAAGAGCTACAAAGAAAAGCAATACAGTACAGTATGAGTGTCACTTTGAGAGATGTAAAGTGTTAACTGGACTCACCTGAGTAACGATTTTGGTATTGATCACAAAATGTTTGATGACAAAACAGCGACGAAGCAGAGCACCAGCTAAAACGACACCCAGTGCCATGGAGATGCCCAGGAATGTTTGTAAGAGCACCAATTCCTGGACATCGGATCCCTCCTTGGCGGCATTTAGGGCCTGCAACAGGACCATCTATTTTAGTCATAAATTTGAGAGGCTTTTAACTGTGAACTTACCATAAGGAACATGGGCGTATAAATGCCAAAAGCAGCGACGCTTGAGGTCATTAAAAGGATTTTAACTGTTACGGATTTGAGAGATGATATGTCCAAAAATAAATAACGAGTTGGGGACTCCACTTCATGACTGAACTTTGGTTTCTTCTCCCTTAACTAGATAAGCCGAAATCAAACAGGGTTTAAAAAGGAAAATACAATTTGTTAGCTAGAAATCGAGCTGAGATTTCAGATTGTTGTGATTTACCTTTTTGCGTTGATTCTTCAAGTGCTGAATGGCCCGACGCTGGGGATGGTAGAGGGATGCGGGTCGATACATGAGGCCAATGAAAAAGCTGAGCGCCGTCAATGCGGCCACAATCTGTAGGCCAAGGCGCCAGCCGGCCTTGCCAACGCCCTCCTTCAATATCACGGAGAATAGAGCGATGCCGACTCCCTCGCCGGACATGGCCACCATTTCGACGAATTGCCGCCGACGCTTAAAGTAATTGCCCAGCATCACCGTGGAGGCTTCACGCACCATGGAAACCCCAATGCCAAACACGACGCCTGTACATAGTGAGAATTCGGCATAAGGCATATCAAATGGTTGCCAACTTCCGTTCGCTGCACACTCAAATATATATAAATATTACGTATACGCACCATAACTGAACACAACCTGACCGAATTCCGTGGCAAATGATGTAAAGAGAATGCCCAACGGCATCACCAGTCCACCCACAATGGAGAGCAGTCGAATGGAACGCTTGCGACAGAGCGACACCACAAACGGTATGGCCAACATTGAAATGGACCAGCTTAAAGCGCCCAAGAGCTCTGCAAAGTGTATAGAATTTTTCAAAAATTATATAATTTGGCAGAGAGCACAGTGTTTTTAGGTACTTCAGCTTCTTCACAGAATATAAGTACAATATATGTACAAATAGAATAGAATGAGAATACACATAGGTCCAGAAAGCCAAGTTATTGTTTTGGCAACGTCAAAAATTCTTGTAGTTGGCTTTCATTTTTTTTTTAAATTGTCAAACGCAGTGAATCCTGCTATTTCATTTATTAAATTCCAAAGGGAACCATAATAGAAAAACAAAATATGTTTAAAGCATAATAAAATGAAAATTTTAAAAATATGTGTATTTCTTTTTTGACAACAAAATTAATTGGCGATCTGAATTTATTCTGATTCAAATTTTTATTAGCGTAAATGGCTATTCCAAATATTTGATGATAAATAAGCGTTTGATTTTTTTGGGTATAAATCTGAAAAAATTAAAAAATTAAATTAACTGAATAGTCCAGCTTCATAATGCTAAAGATATGCATTGTGGAAGATATTTTTTAACATATCGAAATGGAATTTAGAATTTTTTTATTGCTCACATTCAAATATACACAGTTTAAAAGTTTATTCATAGCCACTCTTAAATTGTGTCGGGTATTAAATTAGCTTGCAGTTTGGCATCCATTGAAATTCATTCATAAACTAACGCCTGCACTCGCATTGCGTAAGCTGATAAGGATTAAGTACACAATCTCTGTAAAGGACTCGTATCCAATTTGGAAGCTGGCTAAACAGTTTAATGCACTTACCAATGCCACTTGAGTTATGCAAATGTTGCACGGCATAGAACAACAGCAAACCATAGCTCAGTTGCAGGCCCGTGGTCAGGATGTGGACCAGAAAGGACGCGCCACAGATGATCCAGCCCCAGCCGCCATCGGGATAGAAATACTGCGGGAGAATGTAGAACATTGCAGTTTGAGAAGCATTGTAGTTTATGAAAAACTTTAATATTTTATTATAAATTTTTATAAAAATTATGAATTTATAACAAAATAAACTATTTAGTTACAATAAAAGATAAACTTGCAGTATTGCAGTTTTGCAAGCACTGTAGTTAAACAAGATATTATGAAAATTGTCAGACATAAAAGTTTCATGAAACTTTAAGTTAGACAATAACTGTGCACTCACCTGTCGTATGCGTGTTGTGTCGACACCTGTGCGCCGCAGCGCGGGAATATTGCGATGCAGCAAATGAAACTCACGATCAGCGAGAGCTGGAAAAGCCGAATCCTCCTCTTCCGCAATATGACTGGGATGGTGAGCATCGAATCCTGCGGAAGCGAAACAATTGAATGGCTGATTAAATGGAAATGCGCCGGGACAAAGCTCATTACTCACCCAAGTAGCAGCCACCATTAGGCATGGGTGGCTTCGGTGGTCCAGGGATGCTCCTCTGTTGTTGTTGTTGTTGTTGCTGCTGTTGTTGGTGGTGGTGCTGCTGTTGCTGGTGATACCAATTATCGCAGAGACAGAGCTGAGGGGCGTAGTGGGGCGTGGGATTGTATAGGTAACAGCAGGGATTGGGATTGAGACTGGGATTGAGACTGGGATTGAGACTAGGATTGGGATTGGAATTGGAATTGGCATACCAGCGTGCTGCTGGCGGTGGTGGCTCCGGATGTGGTGTCACTGTTGCTGCTGCGTTGCAATGACGACCACAGGGCGTATGATGAACTTGCTGCTCAATGGTGGGCAATGTGGCATAGCTGCCAAAATTTTCACAATGCTGTCGCTGCTGTGGGAAACGAACTGACGGATTTGTATTCACATTCGGATTGAGATTCAAATTTGGGCCATGGCAGTGGCGACTCGACGCTGGCATCTGTGTTTGTGGCTGCTGCATTGTTGCTGCTGTCGTTGTCATTTGAGACTGTTGTTGTTGCTGTTGCTGAGTTGCTGGCAGATAGGAGAGACGCGGACATGAGACCCACCAGGCCAGCGGTTGATTGTTAAAGCGGCACTCGGGGCACAAATAACGTGGCGTGCTGAGCGTGCTGCCACCAACAGTTGCCGCTGCCTCTTGTCTCAGCTTTAAACTGTCTGCTGTTGCAGTTGCCGTTGCCGTTGCTGTTGTTGTTGTTGCTGTTGTTGTTGCTTTTGATATTGCAGCTGCTGCTGCTACTGCTGCTGTTGTCGTTGTTTTGTTGTGGCCTTGTTGTGGTTGTGGATGCTCACAGCTTAGGTTGTATCTTCGTCACAGCGCACATTTGTTGCACAGCACGGAGCTTCTGTGCTTTGGCCGCACCAGACTCGAATATTGCCTCAGCTGCTCCCCCTCCTCCTCCACTTCCACTTCCACCTGTCGTTCCTGCCTCGGTTTCTGACTCTGAATTTGACTCTGGCTTAGACTGTGACAAGTCTGTGGCAGTTGGGGGCAGCTGCCGTACAGCACTGATGAGGTATTCGATAGCCGGCGATAGTATGGGAACTGATGCTCCATATCATTGCCACCATTTAGGGGCGTCCGTGTGGGCGTCGGCGTCGGTGTCGGCAATGTTGTGGGCGTGGCACGTCGGCTTCGCAACGCAAATCGCGGCAAACAAAAGCTGCGGGCTGTTTCTCTATCACTGCAGTTGCAATCGCATGTACACTGGATGACCATTGTTCAGTTTACAGCCTTAGTAAGTGTTGTGTAGTGCAGTGTAGTCTTGTGAAGTGTTGCAGTGCTGTGTAGTATTCCACTGTGTTCCACTTCAGTGCAGGCAGCTCATGTTTTTCGAGGTTGAGGTTGAGGTTTCTAGAGCAGCGTCAACCAACTGAAACCAGTTGAGGCCATCTCGGCCATTTTGGTCCACATGTGTCGCTTCCACGCTTTTCCTATTTTACGATTTTCCGTATTTCCCTCTATTATTTTTTACTGCGTTTTTTTTTGGCACTGCAAAAATTGAGAACATGCACACATTGCACCCATAAATAAATAAATCAAAATCAATTTGTTTGCTTCACGCACACAGGCAAACAACTAAGCACACAACATACACACACATACACACATGCTGTCACAGTGTCACACAAACCATATGAAATGCATAATTTAATTTGCTGTTCAATTGCGTGTATTCCAATTTGCCTCCGAGTCATGCGGAACTTGCAAAATACAACAGATAAAAAATTAAAATAAATAAATTTAGGATGTGGTTACAGTTGGAGAGGCATTGGATTGGATTACTTAAAAGCTTCGGTCGTCAACGAATTGAATTTAAAACTCGGCGCAACTTTCCGGATAAACCTTAAAGGAATTGTAGTTTGAGAGATTTGAAAAGTTTATGTAAATGGAAGCCATTTCTTTTATGTTTATGGTTTTATCATATTATAGAGGAGCTTTGCATACTTAATGATGCCATACATTTGAAATTAGGCAGTGGTGTCTAAATGGGAAATAAATAGAATAAAATATTTTAAAGTGTGCTGTTGGACACAGCACTAAAATAGATTTTCATTTCTGGTACATCTTAAATGGAAACTCGTTAGGAAAATTATTAGAATACGTGTATTTTAAAATATAATCTAATAAAATATATAATATAGTTTTCATAGATGAATAAGTAAATAAATAAATATCATAAATTCTAAGTCGCGCTCATTTAATTCTTGTCCTCTTTAGTAGCTGTATTTATATTCCCAGCGCTGTGGGCTCTGATTTGCCTGCCACTGCCACTGCGGCTGCTAACTCTAGCAATCTCATCTAATTGATCACACATACACATATGTACGTGGGCACACTTCGAAAATCACAGCAGCGTTCTCTCTCGTGTAATTGCAACTGCTCGCACCAACACATGCTGACTGCCGCGAGCTTGGCTAACTGATCACATACACACACACAAGCGAGAGCTTCGCTACCTGCAATCACTGCAGCACTCCCCCCTTGGGGCCTCTCATCTACTCACACAAGCACCCGCATTTGCATGGACGTTAAATTCAGAGTGCTCACTGCTTAACATTCACATAAATAAATTCCACAGTGGATGCTAACTTCGGTGGGGTGCAGTGCTTCCTCTCTCCCTCACTCATTCGGATTTGACGAGAGCTTAATTTAAATAAATATTTAAAGGCTAATGAGTAACACACTCTGAAATGGATTTTAACGCTTCAGACTCTTGTCAAATTGAATATTTATTCTACTCCTTTCATTCTTAAGCAAGAAAATATTTCAAGACAACTTTTTCCGCATAATAAATAAACATTTCGACCTCTATACAAACTCATTATTTTTGACTAATACTCGATTATTATTCCAAAAATTAAGTGTGCGTGTTAAATGAAGCAAATAATACAACGTTTATTCACCTGGTGAGAAGACACTTATTCAACTATGTTGACTGAGGAATCAATCATCAATCATCACTCATCGGTAATCAGTGGCCCACACACGCGCACACACGCAAAGAGAACAACAAACTTTTTACTTGGCATAAGCACGAAACGGAAACTGCTTCCACATCTTACAGGCTAGGCTAAAAATATAACTGTCAAATGAAGCACATCATTCAAGTTACGCCATAACCGTTTGGGAATTACAAGTGCTAAATTGATTAGAGTCAGCGGTTGTCCCCCTAAACCAACAGCGTGGGAAAGATTTGTGTAAGGGGGAGATCAATAACTATTGCTTTAATTGAATAACTCATCGACTGGTGAATACCCTGTACACAACTCATAATAAAAGGTTAAATTATATTTGAAAAAGAAATTTCAAATTTTAATTAAATTATATGGAAAAGCGACTTGTAAGGCCAGTATTAAAATTTAAACGGACTAAGTAAATTTATGCAGCCTCACAGACTGATTTAAATGAACAGCGCATCCGCTTTCCTCAGCTCGAAGCTACAACAAATATTTACACAAGTCAATTAAAGCGCACACAACCTATGAACCCATTCCATGAATTCAGGATCCAATCTTTAGTTATAGAAAATGCCTGTAATGGCTTCAATTAAAATATTAAACAAATTTTAACTGCGGCGCAAACAAACAAGCAAACAACTTTAGAGGCTTGAGATGAAAATAGGAATTTAATCATTATTCGATCCAGTTTTGACTTTGAGAAATTGACCAACCAATTGTTGTAGACAGTTTGGCACTTTAGTTAGTCAACGTTTGTGGCAATTTGAATGCATTCTCAAATTAAAAATCTATTTCAATGTAGCAATGAATTTGGGTCAGAAATCGCATTGTCAATTACTTAGCCATCTTTGGGGATGGCCATAAAAAAGGAATTGCTTATCATGACAATTTCAAGAACAACGTCCCAATGAAATTGTATCTTTTTTGTCCATTGAAGTTGAATGTGTTGTCTCGAAACATGATTGATTTGTATTCTTATTTATGGCTGGACAGAGAGTACACATTTTTATCGCTTCGATTAGCTCAGTGTCCTTGGAGCAGACTATAAATTTGATAAATGATTTCGTGTTGCTGGGCTATAAAAAACTTGCATCCTTCTGCATCGGAATGTGGGAGAGTGCAACAGCAATTTCTTATAACAGAAGAAGTGTACATACCAATGCTTTATCCTGTGCCCCACTATTCCACTTTTATGGTTTCACATAACGATTTAGCCGACAACAGCAAAAGGAACTTTTTACAATGCACAACGGCGCATTTAAATTGATTGTAAGCACGAGCAGAAGCAGAAGCACAAGCATGGGAAATACAGGAAGCATCCAAGGAACTGGCAACATCAATCAAAACGCATTGTGCCGAGGCGCCAGGGTTTAAGAACCAGGGGGGTGGGGGGAAGAGCACCACAACACACGTCAGGGAGGAGGCCAGCTTAAAATGAGGGAAAGCAAGCACACAGCCCAATACACCCCACTACCTGTGGAAGCATCAAATTTAAGAACAGTCGAAGGAACGATTCTCAAGGTGCTTGCTGGAGCACCTACAACCAATACATAAAGACATCCTCTTCTAGCCGAGACACTTCCTTTCCCACGCAAAGTGTCTGTGTGCCTGTGTTTGTGTGTGCTTGTGTGTGTGTGTGTGTACACATAAGCATATTGCCTTCCCATGACGATGAAATACCCGAACTCAGTTCATAAACACAAAGCTAGAGATGCGCTCCAGATAAAAGCTGAAGCTCGAGATGCCACAAATAATAATTTCCAGCAACAGATTACAAAATAAATGAGAGAATATTGCCATAGTTTGTACTATTCATGCAATTTCAAACTTGGAATCTAGTTTTAATCGAAATATAAACAATATATTGAAAAAAAATTCAACTTTTCAAATGAACAAAAATTGTATGCGGAATCAAATGCCGCACAGAAATTAGTTAAGTTTTGACAAAGTTGGGAGAGTACAAAGTTTTTAAAAAAAAAATGGTCAACAATTATGAAACACATTTATGTAAACTGTAAAACGGGTTTAGTGGAAATTATTCATGAAAATAATTCAAAACAATAATAGGCTGGCCTATACCCTGCTCCTAAACAATGGTACGGGTATTAAAAATATTTTCCAAATATATTTGTCGATATTCTTCTTTTTTTTTGCCATATTTTTTCATTTTATACTTTTTGCTTGGCAGTCGAGTGTAAAAATGTTCACAGCTCGAGGTTGCCTTTGGGTTTCGCTTGTTGCTTGGCTGGAACTGAGGCTTATGCTGGTGCTGTTACTGTCCGCAGGCAAAGCTTAATGTCAGATGAACATTTCAATAATAATATCCTAGATATGCTTGTGGTCCGTGCCATATTTTGGCTTTCATTCGTCGTTCAGGTCAGGGGCTTTATGTCCTTTTAAAATGTTATATTAAAATGTAAGCGTTGTGCAAATTCAAATAACTCAAAATATGAGTCGAGGTCTAGGGGGTTGACTTAACTGGTCATTGACTTTACCAACTTTATGATGCACTAAAATTAAATATACAACGTGCCATATAAATATCGTACATCGGGCCCAACATGTCTGAGCATGTGCATGCTTGTCTGAGCTTGTATCCAGCACAAACAAAAAAGGCAAAGGGACAACTTTTATGTGCCACACTCTCGGCAAGGCCCAGGCAGGCTCAGGCAGGAGTGTTGGTCCTTTTTTCGGTGGCACGGGTAGGTCCTGGTCCTTTTGGTCAGTTCTCTGGCTTGCTCTGCTGATTAAACATATTGCCCAAAAAAAAAGTGAGATAAACAAAAACACACTCGACAAACTTTAAGCCACTAAATTTAATTCACACCCAGAATTTACTTTAGTTATTTTTTTCGAGCTGTGTTTTTTTCGTGTTAAAATCCCTTTTATTCCATGAGCTTCGGGTGAATTGTCGCCCTGTTGCCAGCTTCCAGGCGGGTAGATAATGGATAAAATGTTGCCGCCGGGTTTACATTTTAGTTTTACACTTGGCGTTGTAATAAACATACGACAATACACCGCCTCTACGAGGTTGCTGGCGTTGCGAAATGACCCTCAAGAAAATAGCATAAAATGTCTGCGGGGCGTGTATTCCCGAATACGATTTCAGCACAATTTCGCCAGACGCAAAGTCAGCAACTTAACTGTATAAATGCAGCACCAAATACATTCCCTAAGACTTAGCTTATTGACATTAATTACTTGCAGTTGTGTTCCAATTGAGGTACTTTTCCAATTTAGGCTTAAAGACTTAAAATAATTTAATTCTAAAAAAGTGTTTTGAATTCAGCACTTTCTCAACTGCTGGCGAATGTGTTTCTTGGAACATTCAATTATTGCTAAAAGTTAACTTTTTATTTTGCTCCCTGCCCAAAGGGTACGAGCTTTGATATGCAAGTTTGTATATGTGTGTATGTTAAATTGTTTCACATTCCCTTAGGGAAAAATAATTTCAAGAGAAACTGGCAAGAGAACATATTAATACTTTTTCATTTACATTTGGGAGAGGTTGAATGAATAACTTGGGAACGATTCAAGGATTTGCTGAAAACTTTGCAAGTTAAAAAAAAAATGAAAAAATGTGAAAAAGAAATTTATTTGGCTTTTGTCCCCGAAGTTTGTTCATATTTTATCTGCAGACTTCGGAGTTAACTGCGACTAATGGACTTATGTTCCCCAATTTACAAATTGAGATTTACATGAACTTAAAATGTGTTTCTAATAAGCTCCCTTCTCAATTTAAATCCTCAAATAATCAGGTTAAGTCCCGAGGTTATTCGCTTAAATGCCTCCCAAAATGTATGCAACAATATTTTGTACAACGATTTGAAGATGTCCTCAAATACCCTTTGGATTTTTATTTAATTTCTCCAAGTTTTTTTTTTTGCTTATCGGGCGCCCAAAGTGCCATGAACCTTACTCAAAAATCCCATCAGGAGCATAATTAGGTTGCCGGCTGAGCAGGCAACGAAGCGAGCAGCTTGAACCACCAGATCCACCAACGAATTGAGGCGTCACTTATCCTTAGTATTAATATTATTATAAATAAATTTAAAACCTCAACTTGCTTACACCTCAAATTTCCAGCATCCACACAAAATTCTTTAAATAGCCAGCTTTCAAAATGGTGGTGCGGGTGGTGCACGTGGTGCGGTTGCTTTGCGGCTAAGCTAAGCCCTTCTCGGCTGAAAAATGACACTTCCGCAAAAAGGCGACGTGCGGAAACCCAACGCAACCATCAAGGAAGGGCCTAAAACAACGAAAATTACATGGAACAAAGATTATAGATTGGAGCAGCAGCATTGATACCCTTACTAATATTACAGCCTATATAGATAAAGCAATTTATCGATATGGTAAACTAACTCAGCCTAAGACAAATTAAATTTATTTCAGGAGTTCTACTTAACAGTTAAAGGAGAAATTTAATTCGATCCGATAAATATCTGGAACTTAAAAAAAGATGGTCACTGAAGTAATATCTTCAAGAAAACTCTGAGATATGGTATTACGATTCAATATATTTATTTAAGAAGGGAAAATCTTAAACAAATTTTCCACTCTGGAAATAAATTAAAAGAAAACATTCTCTAACTCAAGAGATGATTCTAAGGGCGATTAAAATCTAGTAAGGAAAATCACATAGATTTAAAAACTTAATTATTTACAGCAGACTATTAACTAACTCTTTGGCTTATTTTCCCAACTGAGACGATGACTATTTCTACACGTAAATCTTGACTTTAAGTGTTTCCCAATTATTATGCCCAATCAGTTACACATTGTCTGACAAAATGCTTATGCTCCAGGCAAGTGTATAACAAGCTAAGCAACTGGACGCAACTAAATTGGGCTTGGGTTAGGGACTGAGTTTTGGGCTTTTGGATTTGAATTTGATTTCCTGACTTGCTGTCTGCTGTCTGCTGCCTGAGGTTGGCTTCTTGTTGGCTGCTTTACGAACATCGAAGAAGGCAGCTCTGGAAATCGACACAAACCATTTTATTATTGGCTTGTGCTATCCCCAAAAAATGACTAAGGTAGCAACAGTAGCTGGCTCCCTACCTCTCTTCCCCTCATCCCCCCGTCTACCACTTGAGCCCCCGCGGCAACGTCTTATCCTCTTTGTTTGGGATGACTCGGTGAATCGAATTAGCATGCAAAATCTTTTGTTTGACTAACAATGTGTCAAAGTGTGTGACGAGAGCGCGTTAGTCTTTGTCAAGCTTCGGCTTCTTCCCCCCTCTAGCCTCTCTGGAGCCATCTGGCCATTAGGCTGATAGAGTCCCAGCTTCAGCTCGACCGTCCCCAAAGCCAAAGACGCAGACCTGGCTAAATGAATTGCCTGATGACACTGCTGGTCAACTAAATGGAAACCGCAAATGAATTATTATTATGGCCAGTTAAATACTTTCAATTTGGCATAAAGCTCTAGCAATTAAACTAATTCGCTTTATGGTTTAGGTTAACCGCACAATACATTTAAAATAACAAATGTTGTTGAATGCGTAAGTTTTAATTCTAATGAAAGTTCACCTTGAATGAATTTAAATACCACTCAAGTCTATCGCAGAGTTAAAAGAATATAAATTTTTTTTTATACTAAATAATTCTTGAACTATCTTAATTAAAGGGATCAGTATTTCTGCTTGGGAAATGTCTTTTTTTATAATGGATGACTTTCTAATCATTAAAACATATTTTTAAGTTTAAGGCATAGTTAGTCTCAATAGGGAAACTTAACAACGCCCGCTGTATCTCATGAATTTCAAAAGAAAAGAGAGCAAGAAATCGACAGAATTTATTTGGCCATGATTAATGGCGTCCATATATCAACGGTGGCATCTTATTTGGGGTCATTTTTCAAAAAATATCTTAAGCATCTCATTAAAGCCGCATTAAATTTCAAATGTGTTTTATTCCCTTTCCCCCCTGTCACATAACATTTTAGCTAATTATTTATTCCTGCGGTCAGTTCTGTATATTTGCCAACTCTATTCAATTGGGTCGCATTGTAAAAGGGATGAGAATGAGGACTGCGATGAGATGGGTTTTGGGAATGTTGTCCATCTTGCGATATTGTTTGTCATCTATTCTAACCAAACTGAGGCTGCTTAATTAATGTTCGTTTGCTTTGATGATGTTGCTGCTGTCGATATGTTCTGGTTGTTGTTGTGACTCGTTCATTGTGTTGACCTTTTAGCAAATGCAACTTGAACCACTGTAAAGGAAGGGGGACGCCAAGTAAGTAGTCCAACAGCTTGTGCTAAATTAGCAAATGACATAGTCAACATGGCCAACATAACAGCATGCCCCATGCCCCATGCCCCATGCCCCAAGCCACATGCCGCATGCCACAAAGCAAGGCCTGCTAACCCACAAAAGAACGTGCAATGCCGACACCATTTACAGCTGCTTCCCCTCAACTCTCCCGACATCTACCATCTCCATCTGCTCCATCTATATACATTCCTGACGCCTTTTGCGCTGACACAAAACATAATGCCGACGGGCAATGCTCTTTTAAGCACGCAGCCCTCAATGAATGGCCAAACGGGGTGGTGCACACTGTTTGCGGTGACTGTCTAGCGAAAGTGCCTCAAATGCGCGTAACAATGATGATTATATTGTATATACTCGTACTCGTGCTCGTACTATAAAAAGGCAAGAGAGCATCTCTCAACAGGATTGTCACAAAAAAAAAGAAGCAAAGCAAACAAAGTGATAAACAAAACAACTCTCTAACAGAGTCGTTGACTTTAATGCGGCTTTCATTAGTCGTAGGTAAAGTTGGCCCAACCATCTAACCACCTAGAAGGGACCATAAACGCCCCGCTGATAGCTTCTTTATGATAGCTTCTTGGGACCTACGACAGCTGACTGTCGCACCATTGACTTGAAAATTATGCTAAGGCAGCAAGAAAAATATTTTAAATTGAAATTCTGTTTATCGCGCTGACGAAATCGCCCAACAGACCAAGCACAAACCCCAAAACTTCCCTCGCTCTCTTGCAGAAATCTGACGACAACTCTTAGCACACATTGTGGCCTGATTGTCCCGTGGTCTTGGCCTGACTTGGCCTGGCTTTTGCGGGGGTAATTCAATAAAGTGGAAAATGATGCTCATCGTCAACGTAATTTGCTTTCGTGGTTTGCACAAATCTACCAAGAAGCCCAAACTGACTACTGAACACCAAATGAGAGCGAGAGAATGAGCAAATGTGTGGGAAAGAGAGGACGAATGAGGCACTTCAATGCAGTTAATCGGTCCTTCATATCACATCAAGCAGACGACAAAATCGCTGAAAGTTGTCATCATCATCAGCAGTTACATTCTCATTCGTTGTGGGAAGCAGCTGTGCCTATAGGTGGACATTTTTGGGCGCCCAAAGTGTGTTCAGGAATTGAATATATTGGAATATTTTTTTAGCACATTTCATGCGTACTTGGCACCCAACGTGTGTAAGAAATTTTTAATCGCCAATAAAAAGCAGCTGCGACTTTTTTCTACTTTTTCGATCGGAAAAACATCTTTTCGATTGTATCTATCATAGCAGTTGGGGTTATTTGTTCTGTCACAACTTTTAGTCTGCTTAAAACAATTGCTAAATATAATATTCGCACAAAAAGATTCATTGTAACTGCTTTGTTTTTGGATTTAGAACGCATCCGCAGCTTGGAAAGCGATTAATAGTGGCATTAACAGTTAGTAGGCGCGTGCTCATCAAGTGGCAAGTGATGAGGCTCGAATAACTATAGGATATGATGAGCCCATGTCAAAGGAACCAGGCAACAAAACCCGAACCGAACCGAACCGAACCGAACCGAAACACAAACCCAAACACAAACCAAACCCAAGCGAACTCAACCGAGCTGAAGCAACTCACACAAAAGGCAACTGAGTGGCTGGGATGCTGATGATGAGGTGTGTGTGAGTTTGTGTGTGTGTGTGCGAGACGACCCCATTACGTGCCAAAGCACTAAAAACAAGCGCAGCCAGCCGCCACAGGGTGTTTCACGCTGTGTATGCGTGTGGGTGTGTGTGTGCTTGCGCTCGTAAATTTTTGTCATATTTTCTCGTCGTTCACGTTCAAACTTTTTTCCCTGATTTTCATCTTGTTCTTGTTATACTTAGTTGTTGTTGTAGTTGCTCTTCTTGTTAATGCGTCTGACTTTGTTAAGTTTCGTATTTTTCTTTTTTTCTTTTTGTTGCTTTTTCTCCTCTTCTTTTTTTTTATTTTCATTTTGTATTTTAGCAGCCCATTAAAAAATGCGGCCGCACGCACAGTTTGACATGCACTTTTAATCGATTACAAAGGAGAACGAGTAGCAGCAACAACAACAACAACAATGACAATAACAACAACAACAACAACATTGTGCTGACATTTTCTTGGCACACGATTTTCATATTTGCAAATAAAAAAAATATTATTTTTATATTTTAACTTTTTTTACTTGGCACACATATGAAATGAGTGTGTGTGTGCGCGTGTGAGTGTGTTGTGTGTGTGTTGTGTTAATGTACGTTGCCTTCGGAGGCCTTGTTAATATTGTTGTTGTTGTTGTTGTTGGTTAACTGCCACTGTCGCTGCCGCAGTCGCTGCTGATGTCTGCGGTGTGATTAAAGTTTATTTTTGCAGCTTTAATTGAATAATAAATTAAGCGAATGTCGTGCGGTCCGTTCACGTCCTCGTCCTCGTCCCGACACAAAAAGGCTCAAGACGCAGAGAATGTATCGAGTTATCGAGAAAGTAACGGTAACTGCCAAAAGCAACGAGTCAGACCGAAACGCATGTAAGTACACAACTGTAGACCATAACGGGCTCAACAACTGTAGTTAGAGAGATTAGGTGTCTATGTAACATACAAGTGTCTTTCCCTCCCTCTCTCTGTGTGTATTTGTGCCAGGTCGTTAGAGCCAAGTACAACTACACTAGCTCGTAATTAACAAACAAATTTCGTTACAGTTTAAATGGGATTTTGTGGGTGAATATATATGAGAGAGCTCTCTAATTGGTATTCTAAAAGGGAAATGTGCACACAGGTTTGTTCTAACCATTCTTGGCCAAGGAGTACCAAAACAAGATACTCAAAAGAGATTTAAATTTGTAATTTGTTTTACAGTTTCTACCTCTGCTTCAACTAGTTAAATCATTTCTCTTTTTAAAAGATATCATCATTTTTAGCTTTTGTACTCTTAATAATATTATCTTCTTTAAAACTATCATATTTGATCTTAAGGAAAAACCAAAGACATAAAAGCATTCTAAATATTTAAAGTCACAAGTTAAATAGATAATTTTGTTAAAACCTCAATTGTCAAAACGTTATTTTATACTTTGCATTTTAAAAACAATCCCCATTTAGTTTGCGCTCTTATTTATTCATATTCAATTCATGTACAATTCATGGACTGCTATTACATGTGATGCAAATAATCAAAATATATATAAACATATTCATAACTTATTATTGTTTTGTCAATGTGGAAGCTCGTTTTACTCCCTGTATTCGTTTGCATGTTTTAACACGCTTTGTTACCTCCAAAAAAAAATCCGAGAAAAGCAGGAGGAAAATGTCAAAGCCAGAGATGGAAAAACAGGTAAGTGATAAGCTTCAGCAAGCAATGCATACAATCAACAAAAAGTGTAAACAAGCTGTAAAATAACAACAAGAATAATAAAGAAAAACAAAACTTTAAGCGAGCGGATGATTAAAAGAGAAGCGCAAATTTCTCAAAGGTAAAAATAAATGCTAGGCATTTAAGGTACCAAGTCAGAAGAAAAGTTGAGAAGCAAACGAAAAGGCATTAGAAAAATATGAAATTGTATTTTTTCAGCTCTTCTCTTCTTTTGGCCTGGCCAACAATTTTGTTCCTAATGGAAACGTTTTAAGAGCATCTGTATGCGGGGGTAGAAATCGGCGCAGGGTGTTCGACAGAGAGAGAGAAATAGAGGCAGGGAGAGGGAGAGGGAGGAGTCTGCTTAGTGCTGCACATTTACCAGATAACAGATATCCAGATTGATAGACAAGGCTATGACTATGGCCAGAATATATACGTACATATATACAAAATGCATAAGCTGCTCAGAAGTTTAATCGGTTTATGCGACAGCTGAAAGTTATGAGGACTATGAAGACCATGAAGCGGGATGGTTGGGGCACAATGAACCGCACTAAATCATAAAGGAAGCGATGCCATAAACTGCTCCTGTTGCTCTTTTGGGTATCCCAAGTGAAACAGGAGCAGCAAGTGGCTGTCAATGCATTTTGGGCAGTGCTTAAGATAAAATACGGGTCTTTAGGTCTTTGCCATGGAAACCCAAGTCGACTGTTAAAGTCGAAACTTTCTAGGGATTACGCACACAATAAAAAGAAAGAATGAAAGCAGATAGAAAGCGGGAATAAGAAATGAAGTTTAGAACAATTTGTGGAATTTTGAAAGCATAAGGTTATTTTTCTCTACAATAGTTTATGACATTCCCAATACCGCAGAATTGAGGCTACAAACGCTGAGACTTAAAACTAAAATGAACATTGAACCCGAATTGAAGTTTAATAAGTGCTAAACCTCAAAAATCCAGTCACGACTTGAATCCTTTGGAAGTTCAACCAACTGAAACTAAACCAATTTTCTCTCATTTACATTTATATGATTTTTTTTTTGTATTTCCATTGAATATTTTCAAATGAATGCCAATTTCAATTTGAGCTGGGTCCAATCACAAATACCTTCACTTTTCTGCCGAAACCAAGCACCGAAGGGGTTTTTCTTTTTGCTTCACTTTGCAAATTAAAGTCCACAACTTGTTGACAACAAACAACAGAACCGATGCTAAGTTATTTTTCTACGAGTCTTTCGACACACACAACAGAATTCTTCTCTCCATTCAAATACTCCACATATTTGAGACGTGTTCTGCCAATCCCCACCCTAAGGCATAAATTCGAAGGGGAGCTTCAATTCAGCCCTCGTAATTTTTAAATGAACTTGTCACTGAAATTGCCTGAAAGTCTGAGCAATCAAATTGACAGGCATAACCTGAGTTGAATAGGTTTTTTAGACTGTGAAATACCGCGTACTTTTAAGAATATAAAGATTGTAGGAGTAAATCTAATTATTTTCTACAATTCACAAGCATTTCCTTAGCTTTCACTCAGCCAACTTTAAGAAAATACATTCTAATTTAAATCTTTGAACCATTTCCTCAACTATTATGTAACTACCGACAAAAAAAATTGTTGGCTTTAAAATGAGAAGCCCTATATTAATTAGTTTGACACTTTATTCCCCAACTTGATGTCAAGTTGCTTTTTCTCAAAAAGTTATACAACTACCCGTTGGTCGAGTATATCCCACATTGCTCATCTCTAATGCTGGTTATTTAAAAATGCCATGTTGCGTTCTCGTATGCGTGTAAACAGGTGACTTCACTGCTGACGGTTGGCCACAATGAGTTACCAATATAACGTATACGATCTCTGGCCAAAAAAAAAACAGAGAACATTGTCAGACTGAAAACAGAAACTGTCGAAAGGGGAGAGGCGTAACATAAAATGGAATTGAACACTCGATTGAATTTTTGAAAAATTCCCTCAAATTCTCATTCAGTTTTTGCACTGTTTGCACAGCTGTCGAGTGTCAACAGTGGAAAAACAGTGAAAACCACAAACAAAATCAAGCAGTGCCATGCAAATTTCACACCCCGCACAAATTGTAAACCCCCTATTCCAGAAGCCCCCACTCCCCACGTCCACCACAACCCGAAGACAAACAAAGCGAAATCAACAAACGAAACGTTAATCAAAAGTGACTGAATAATTCTTGTTACTTTGTTTTTTAATTTGTTGATCTGTCAATGTGTCGCAATGAATGTAAATTTCATAAATGAAGTACTGAAATTACAGCTAACTCACACACACACACACATACACTCAATCAATACCATCAATAATAAAATGCAATTACAATTGTGAACGAAATTGAACAAGCATGGGCAAAAGGTGAAAGCACATCACAAAAAAAGGTCACACAAATTTCATAGTCCAACAGAGCGCATTGAATTACATTTGCAATTGCCGTTAAACTTGCAAATGCAATTTGCAGTTAAAGATACAGATACATTTACGGATACTGATACACTTCAAGGGACAATTTTTGTATGCAGCTTCGAGCTCAAATGGAAATTGAAGATGAAAATCAAGTTGTATTTCGAGTTGCACTAATTGCATATTTATTCACATTTACTGCATTGCGTATCCTACAATGAGATTTATTACCTAAATTTTCCTAGCTTATAATTATTTTTATTTCAGTTCAATTCACTTTAAACCCATTTGGGCTAGGCAATTAACTTAAGATGTAATTTGAACTCTAATCAAAGATTGAAATTCAAAGTAATCATTTCAATAATGCTGTAAATCTAGAGATGATTATAATTTTGAGATATTTTATTGATTTATTGATTTGCAGAAGAATTCAGTCTATTGTACTGGATGTTTTCGACAGATATCCATTCACTTTCAAAGAGTTCATTCTACTAAATTTTTCAATACATTTATTTAATATGCTCAATTGCTGATGATTTACGAGCTATTAAAAGATTCACAAATCATTAACAATAAAAAAGGTCCACTAAAAATATGTTAAACATTTTTGCAAAAAGATTTTCAAATCTTAAGCTTTAAAATAATTATCTGAACTCGCATACTTTTATTAAAAGTTCTTTTATCAACTATTATTCAAATACGTCTTTTCTTGCAGTAAATTGTTCAGTTTTTAAGAGTTTAACTTTAATGACTTTACTCCGACTAATCCCTAAAGTACACTTAATATGATATCGTTGTCTCTTACTGCATCTGTAATTATCTTATGATTAAGTTGACCAGAAACTCAACTCTCAATGCTCGTTGAGTACAATTAAAGGTCACATTATACATGACTTGGATGGATAATTAATACATCACTTGTCTTATGAATTCGGAATTTGTTAAGCTTTCAGAGTTGAAGCCGAAAAATGTCACTTAGCTTAAAAATGACTACCCTTTAATTTATTGTGGTGCAGATAAGAATTAAATTAAATTTGATAAGAATCCAATCTCAGTTAACAGAATTGTAAATCATATTATATGCCAACTCAGTCGACAGTCTGTTACAGGCTGTCAATCAAAGTTCATCCCCAAGTTTTTGAGATACTTGCAACACTTGGTGGCACATTTATAATGCAGCAGGTGCCCCATTCGCAGTGCCACAAATTGATCCCAACAGGGAGACCATTTAGTTGAGACTTGAGCACACATTGCAGCAGCCAGATTTATTTATTTATTAATTTTATTACGCTGATTGCGGCAATTAAAATTGCAGCTGCAATATTTGTCATGAAGTTTTATTAATTTATGTGGTCGTAATAAAGATTCAAAAGTTAAAAAGTAGAAAAGCTTCAACGCGCATTTAATCTAGTTGAGACGTGCCCCTCGCACTCTCTCTCTCTCTCTCTCTTCCTCTCTCTATCTCATCAGTTGCCACTTGCTACTTGCCACTCGCTGTGTCTCGCAGAGTCATTCAGTGGCGCTTATGTTTAATGCATGCCACAGTCAGCGTGGCAGTTGTAACATAAACTTAACCAGGCAACAACTGCCGACTTAGGACTGGTCTTAATCGCAGAGCCAGTCAAGCAAATGCTGAGGGCAAGAGACCTGTCGACGACTACAAATGCGAGTCTGAGGCTGGAGGGCAGGGAGGGTAACGCCCCTATGGCTACAAAAATTGTCATCCTCGCACTTGGCTTTAATATTCAAACGGCAACCAACCCAAAGCAATTGTAGCAAACGCAACCAAACAAAAAAAAATATCGAACTAAAGCCAAAAAAAAAAACCGCGACGAGCATCAGACGAGATGGAAATGAAGATAAAGTTGAATTTGAAGATGGAGTTGTTGGTCTTGTAGTTGTAGTTGTAGTTAGAGATGGTAATGGAGATGGTACGTTGACAGCTGGAGCACGACGCGACGCACACACTTATACACAAAAACACACACACATACACAAATACACGTACACCTATACAGACTCTCGACTCGCAGAGTTTGAAAGACGTTGTCGCGGGTTGTGGTCCCAGAGCGACGACGACGGTGGAGACTACAACGTCGCACAGCCGAAATTACACTGAAAACGTTTGTGAATCTGAACTCCAGACGAGGCAGCAAAGCCGAGCAGAGCCGGGCAGCCACCGGCAGAGCCAAAACAGACGGACGAAGAGACAGACAGAAAGACAGACAGACAGGCCGACCGACCGACCGACAACGGGATCATATTAACCGAACGCCTTCAATAGAGTAGTACTATATATCTCCATGGTAAACGAACGAAAAGTCACGAGCAGCGTCTCCAACTGTAGGCTGAAGGGGGGAGAGGCAGCTGCTTGAGGGGCAACGCAATTGTCCATGCAAAATAGCCAAATAGCCAGAGAAATGTATTTTTGGCTAACAGAGCGCCAGAGAGCGCAAGCTTCATTCACAAACTGAAGAAGAGAGAAAGAGAGAGACCCAGTTCAGTTACGAGAGAGAGGGAGAGGGAGAGAGAGAGAAAGAGACCGAGAGCTTTTTCCAGGCAACTCTCACTGCGCATAGACCAAAAAAAAATATATACATAAAAAAAAAATACCCAACTGCAAACGGAAAACTGGAAAACTGTTAATGTAAAATGCCTTTCAACTCTCACGCAATGTCGGCAAGTCTTTGCCATGTTTTTGCTTTCTTTCTAACCATCTATCTATCTCTTTTACCTGCTCCCACAACATTCCAGCAAACTTAGAGCAACCGCAACACTGACAACAACAACAACGTCAACTGTTATGTTTATGACGCTCAAAGATTTTGCTAGCTTAGCTACAAACTGTAGTACAACTCAACGATACATAGATACATGCGTACTCATAGATACATAGATACATATAGCCATAGAGTGCTTGACTCTGGGCTTATGATTTTTGATATTTGGTAATTGAAATTTTATGCATTATTAGTTTTGGACCTCGCACTAGAAAGACATAAGCTCTGCTTTTAGAATCCCTACAAACCTCCCACCCACCCCTCAGTAACCGCTATTCCCCTCTAAGCTCCTTCGATTTCCGTCGAGCAGCCAACTGTTGATTGAGTACCTGAAATGCCTGTGGGAAAAGTCGTTGCCTTAGATACTCATACACTCAAGCATTTCCTTTGTCAGTTGCGGTTGATTTTCGGGTTGTGTTGAATTTTGGGTTTGGACTGTGTTGGGGTTTCTGTTTGTGTGTCATGGGCCATGTTGCTGCTTAATGAAGCGCTTTACTGGTCAATAGCCGCAGGCACCTGGCCAAAAAAGCTCTCCACTTAACCGCTAAGGCCAAGACCGCAGGGGCAAACGTTTTTGGCCTTAAGATTCCAAACATTAACGCTACAAGTAATGTAATTGCTTTCACAATTGAACAATGAATTTCAAGCTCTTGAAACTTTACTAAGTTTCTTTATATTTGTTATTTAAGAATGTAAGTCTTGCTCTTTTTTAAATTAAATATCTTTAAGAAACAAGTCAACCAACCTAATTCAATTTAAAAAAAATTAAAACTAAGAATAATATTTTGGGCAGTACAAGCAGTTTTATACTTAAAGCCAAATAATTGAACTTACCAGACTTTGAATTGGGCTAGCTTTAAAACAAAATGCAGATTTCTTGGTGTTCAATAGAGTTGTTTATTGCATCAGTTTTGAGTTTCGTATATTTATGTAATTAAATTTACTTATTTTCGTTAATTATTGAGAGAATAGTTTCACTTCGATTTCGTTTTATAGTTTAAATAGTATACAATTCTCTTAACTATACAATTAAAAATCAGTTATAAATATTTAAAAAAAAATATAACAATTTTAAATAGGAAAATCAAACATAAACAAAAACAATGTTTCACGCTTTGCATATATTATTTTATATATGTATCTTTATAGTATGTATGTGATGTATGTATGTAATATATGTATGTGATGTATGTATGTGTGTATGTAAATACCTGCATGCGTGTTTCATATGCATGTACATTAATAATAATTTTTTTTTTTCATGAATTTTTATTGTAAAAACTTAACAAATGTTTTGCAATCTTTATCATTTTCCATTTGTTTATGTTTATGGATAAATTTTGTTGTTTTATTTATTCCAAAGCGTTAGAATCTTTGTAATTTTTTTTTAATTTTGTTTGTTAATCTTAGAAATAATCGTAAGTTGTAATTTATTTATAGATACAATACATGAATTAGTTCATTATGCAATGCTTATTATGTATAATGCTTGCTGAGAGATATTCAAAATGTACAAGAGGCATTAGCTTATGTGATATACTGAAGAAAGCAGCGTTCATATGTCTCATTTATATGTATGTGTGTACACTGACCCCCTTCCCTAGTCAACCCCCTCTCAACTCCTTTTTCCCCCTTAAGAAGTTAACAACTGTTTACCATAACTGTAACGAAGAGAAAAACATTTTCAAATATGCCTGACTTTTAACTCGTTGTAAGCTAAAGCTGAAAGGAAAATCTTTGCCAGAGATTTTCAATGCAAATTTGACTTGCTGTCTTTATTTCCTTCCTCTAGCACGTTGTCGATTTCAGGTTGCAAATAATTAAAGTACCGTTGGGTTTTCTTTGCTTTAGGTATATGTAAGCTGTAAGTTATCAACTTGCAGCATATGATTGAAATTAAAAAAGAAGCAGAGGGAAAGGCATCAGACAGCAGGCAACTGTTGGAAAATTTCCTTTGTTTTTATTAAGTTGAAGGAAGTTTACACAATGTTTTCGGTTCGTGGCATCAAGTAAGCTCCATTGCATCGTACCTATTAGCTGAAAATTTAACACGTGCCCTTAACAAGTGATTTGGCAGAGTTTGCTCGAATAAATTTTAAACAGCTGCCAACTTTTTATTAAGTATACGTAACTGGACTGTCTAAAACACAAGGAGACTTCTCTCTTAAGCATGGGGGCTCTCCTAATTAGGCAATTGCAAAGCTTATAAGAAAAAAGAAATTTAAAAAATAAAAGGAATCGTTTGCCCAGTCGAGTTACTTGAGTTTGTTTTAATGGTATGGGGACGTTGAGAGATAATCCTAAATTGGAAAATGCTAAATGAATTCAAAATTTTTATAAAAACAAATATCTAAAGGTAAAACGCTTGCATTTTCTAAATGCAATAAAATGTTCCTCACAGGCTAAAATTTGTAAGAAACCTTGACTTTAAAGTGTTGATATTACTCAAGGTATTATATACACTTCTCTATCTATTCTGTAAAATGGATCGATACATTTTTTAAATCAATTATAACATATTTGTTGTGTTTTTATAAAATGCCAATGCAGTGAGTGCCGATGCATTATTAACTTTAATAATACTAAATATAGCTCTAGGTAATATGTATGTCATGATATGGTCAAATAATGGGGAGTCTACATGTATTAGATATTGCGTGTTATAAGCCCCTTTCCAACACAAAACAAAATTTAATTTTTCCCGATTTTTTTCAAATTTTTTTACATTATTAAGAGGGTAAATTTGTTGTTAATTGGAAATTAATATGACAACAACAGTAAATCATTATTAATTATGAAAAAAGAAGCAAGTTCTGAGAAAATATTATATGTTTTTTTGTAGTGGAAAGAGGGTATTAATAGCTTCAATTAGTTATGAGTATTCAAACTCATATTCATACGTATGCGAAGATTATGATAGGTTTCTAAATATTGCTTAGATGGGGGCATTTCTTTTTTTTTTTTTTCTGAATCGTTTTAAAGAAACGCCTTCTTGGTGGCCTCCAGAGTGGTGCTGGTGGTGGTTGTGGTGCCGGTGCCGGTGCTGTCCTTGCCCAGACTGGCGGTGGTTGACACCGCTATGCTCGGCACCACCGGCAGTGTTCCCGATGTGGCCGCCGCCGTTGCCGTTGCTGTTGCCGTTGCCATCGCCGTTGCAGCTGCCGCTAATGTTACCGGTATTGTGGTGGTCGTGGTGTTGTTGGTATTGTTGGTAATATTGGCTGCCAACTGTGTTGGGAAACGTGGCTGAAATGTGGGCTTACCCATGGCCAGTGCCGGATTCAGATCTAACATGGTGCGTGGACTCATCGCAACGATGCTGGCACCCAATGGACCTGTGAAGAGTTGAGCAACTGTTTGGTTTTAGCGCAGTTTGTAGAGGACACAGATAATGTACAGTAGATAGAGAGAGAGAGAGAGAGAGAGACAGCGGAAATAGAAAGAAAGAGAGAAAGATTGGAAAGAGAATAAAAGCATATTATTAATGTATATTCAATTGAATTTCAAAAAATAAAACCAATGTCAATAAACTTATTTCAAAATTCGTAGGATAGACGCAACGCTATTAGTGTTGGTTAATACTGGGTGCACTTGAAACTACTCATTACAGGTTGTGGGGGAAGACAAACAACACACTAACACTCACACTGACACACAGAGAGAGTTTGACAGGCATTGTGAATACACATGGATAGTTTATAAGTATATACATACGTATTCATACAGAGAAACTTAAAGTATAGTAATTAACAACTAACTAAGTTTAATGACACTCCAGTGTTGGTTAAGTGGCTCGGAGCCACTGAAGACGGGCAAACATGCAGCATGCAGCACTGAAAACAATAAGCTACTTTTGGATACTTTTCAATACTTTGGAGAGGGTTGCTTTTCAAGTTTGGCAAAACTTTTCGTATCAACGCTGGATAGTTTAAGGTGTGAAGGTTACGGTTACGGTTACGGTTTTTGGTTACGATTCAGTTTATCAAGGTTACTACAAACTAGTTTTAGTTTTATTTTGAAAATTTTTGTTAGGGGGGTTGGTTGCCAGCGCACCTACTCTACATAGAAATGCTTAATTATCGTTTTAGGATTAAAGTAGAGTACAAGTACAGTTAGAGTTAGATATATAGAGAAAAATGGTTAACCAACACACCCGCCCAGCTTAATCCGTTACACTTTTTTGCATGGCCTGAGAGAGCATGAGAGATGAGCGTTATAAACGATAACGATAACGATAACGATTGCGATTACGATTGCGATTTCAAGTTTTACATTCTTCTTTTTCTTCATTTTTTTATTCTTTTGATTTTCCTTTTATCTTTTTTGATTTTTATTTTGATTTTACTCTGTTTTTTTGTTGAGTTTCTGTTTTGTCTTTTTGGTGCTTGCATTTGAACTGTGTTTTCTGTTTCGGTACTTGTTTTGGAATACAAATTACAAAATATGAACTGGTTCTATCTTTTTAGTCGAAACTGAAGGCCATATCTGAAATACAAAAGTTCAAGATAATACATAGGTTCGTCAAAATATGATTGTTTTTGTTGTTGCTGTTGTTGTTATTACGAACTATTAAAAATTCAAATACATAATCAAGTACATATAACTAATTACATAAATATATTTAAATATTCTGAACGCTTAGGATAACAATAAAAATACATAAAATTATATAATATACACACACGCAGACATCAGACTCACACACAAAAGATACACACCAAAAGTCACAGAAAAGAGAATAAAGATAGGAATATATATTTGAAGAGTATATATAGATACTTTGGAACGAACGAGCCAAAACTGATGAACAACACGTAAGTTTACGATGCGCAATATCAATATATTAATATTATATAGAAGAAAACACGTAGAAAATTACATATATATAGTACTGTAGTAATGCGATCATATATTGTATATATATACGATAGATAGCAGTAGCGGGTGTTGGTAGTAGAGTAGCAGACGCCGCCGAGTTTGGCACGTGTGTTTTTATCATATTATGGACTCCAAGTGGGCCAACGTACCACGATAACGATCTCAATCCAGACCAGTTCCATCAACTAAGGTTCTTTCAACTTATTTGTCATGTTATTAAGACACTTGTACTTTCTTTTAAATGATAATGCCTCCTGTTTCAGCTCCATTTGTGGGTTTTTCAGTTTGCTAATTGCAATTATTATTTTAATACGTTTCTTCTTGGGGAAGGGGTTTTTTCTGATCTCTCATTCGTTGGTTCTGGTGCAGAGCTTTTCTTATTTGATGTTCTTTTCTGTTTTAACTTAGAGCAGCCTGCTCTTTTTGCCATCTCGGGGTTTGCCAATCATTGTTGTATATTCATCTAAGTATTTACATAAGATTTGTGGATTTTGGTTGGGTTTATATCAAAAATTATAAAAGTATTTGGAGCAAAAGTAAATTTTTAAAATAGGTTCGAAAAAGTCTTATAATTAATATCACAATATGAATAAATACATAGAATATATTTGAAAAATAAACCCCAATGAGCCATAACTTAGGGTCAATGACTTTAATATACAATTATGTACTTATTTATGTTCTTGAACTCTGTACCAAAAAATCAATTAAAAGCGTTTGATAAAAAGCTATTGATGGATAAGATGAGTGTTGATTGGAGCTTCATTTCAGCAGCTTTATTAGCTCTGCGAGTATCTCCAATCCACAAATGGGAAAATGAAATTGAGCGCGTTAAACGAAAGCTAAGCTTGAACATGGATTGATAATGAGCTTTCGAATGATTTGTAAAATTATATGAATGCATTCGTTGTAATTACATAGAATACATATATACACGTACATTTCTGCTTAAAAATAGCAAAGTTTTTAAATAATATCTAAATTAAATTTAATTAGTCATCTGTTTGAGAGAGCTTTTGAGCTTTCTGTGTGTAAGCTGTTGCAATAATTTAGGAGCATTTCTTTCGAACTGATACTGCCCAGTAGGCCGGGAAACAGGACAGACAGCACAACAACTGCTAGATGATTGAGTTTAAGAACATAGCTCAACAAAGACGTCTTCATTGAGTACTAAGTGCAGTTGTGCAAGCTTTGAGCTTTCGTGAATGGGTTTCTTCAGTTTTCTTCTAACTTTTTTTTTAAATTCTACTAAGAAGCGTACGTTAGGTGTACCAGGTGTCCCTTGTGAAGGGGGTGTTGAAGCGCAGCTCAGTTGTAAGCTTGGTGCTGATGGATGTGAATCGACGACGCAACCAAACACTCACCTGACTTGGGACTGACCAGATCCTTGGTTTTATTGTTCATGCGGCGTGGTCCGGTGCCGCCAGAGCCCATGGGACCCGAGTGTGGACCAGAGCCTGGAGTGCCGCAACCACTGACACCACCGGGAGCACCTATAAAAATAGGTAGCATCATTTAATATATAATACCAGTGATAAACACCTATCAAATCAAAAATGAAATCTAATAACATTAATTAAGATTAAACAGATATTACAGAATGGTATCTGTATATACAAAAAAAATTTTTATAATTATATTTAAATTTATATTTTCACTGAAAAAATAAAAATGTTAACATAAAAATGAATATTCAAAAAATTATAAACGATCCAACATTTGTGGCAAGGTTTACATTATATAAATATATGAGAAATATAAGATTGATTTATGTTAGGAATCTTAACTATAGGTCTTAGAAAAACATGTTTTATTAGTATCCGATAACGTTGACTTCCGTCCGTAGTGATTATGCCCCTATATAAGAAGTCCCTTCCGCGGATTGGGTTCAGTTTCAATCGGCACTTGTAACTTGAAGATGAAATGCGTTTCTTATTCTGTTTTTTATTGGGCTCAGCTTCGTTCTGACTATACGCAAACTAAGTTAGTTTTAGAACAGTTTGCAAATTTGAAATTACTTGAATTTAGCAGCAACATGCGATCGAGATAAACTTGGTAGATGCCCAAGGTCGAAGATGAGATAACTAAAGATTTTTACAAAGTAATGTTTATCTTACAAAATACTTTTGTAAATAAAAAAAATCTTACTTAAAACGAAAACTTGTTCATACAAAAATTCAGTTTTTGAATTACAGTTCCTGTGACAGCTATATGAAATGGTTCTACGATTTAAACCAAATTCTGTCTAAGATTATACATATATTGATATTAGAAGTGATAACATAAAGTATATAGAATATTGAAAATGGAGTTGGACTTACGTTCGCCTGGCAGTCGCGCCTGTCGGGGCTGTTCGACGGGAAGCACTCGTCTACGCTTCTTTGGCAGTTTGGCCCGGGCCTGCGTATGTGAATAGTACATGGCGAAGTTGCTGACGATGACGGGCACTGGCAGTGCAATGGTTAGCACACCGGCAAGGGCACAGAGTGCACCCACGAACATGCCAATGTAGGTCTTGGGCGCCATGTCGCCATAGCCGACAGTGGTCATGGTGACCAGTGCCCACCACAGGCCCAGCGGTATGCTATTGAAGTCATTGTGCGGATTGGGCTGTATGCGCTCGGCATAATAGACGAGGCTGGCAAAGATCACAATGCCCAGCACCAGGAAGAATACCAGCAGCGTCAATTCCTTAGCCGACGCCCGGAACGTCTGTATAAGGATCTTCAATCCGGACGAATGTCGCGTCAATTTGAACAGACGCATGATGCGGATAATCGAGAAGAACTCGAGGATGTCAGCGTTCTCCAGATGCGATGCGAATCGCTGAAGCACTAGATCGATATAAAAGCTAAGCGTTGCTATATAATCTATGATGTTAACAGATGACTTTAAGAATTCACACTTGTTCGGTGATGAGATAAAGCGGACCTGAAAAAAACAATATTTCGATTAATTAACCAGAGTGTCATTTGTTTCCTTCAAATGTATATTAATTATTTTTACTATGCAAATTTAATACATGTGTATATGCCTACTTCTTTTAAAGTATTTATCGTCAGTTAATACTTCTACTTGAAACTAGTGGACTAAAACTATTCTTATTCAATTTCCTGAATATCATTTTATAAAATTTATTTTATTTTAATAAACCAATAAATAAAAAAAAAAATTAACATGTATTCCCTTTTCTTTGACTAATTTAAAATGCTTTGTAAGCTTTGTTGACTTCTCGATTTTTTCATACTGACTTCACTATTCTTCTTTTATCCATCTCCGTCTCCTGAATGTTTCTATAAATAAACTGTCCACCTGCATTTAATGCTTCTGCGTCTCTTTTACGCACAACTTGACTATATCATAATTCCAATGTCTTCTTAATTTTTTATATATATTTATTACCAACTATGTAATTTTTCCTTCAATTATATGAAACGGATTTTAATATAAGAAACATTTCTACTTCTCCCTCTCTCAGTTCATTGAATTAAATGATAAGTTATATATGCCTGTATCTATCAAGTCTTAATCGTTTCCCTGTCGAAACTCACCAGTATCTCAAATGTAAACCAGGCATTGCAGACGCATTCAATGTAGAAGAAGGCAATGTGCGCATTGGTCATTGACTTGTCCAGAAACCAAGCGGCGCTTCCATTGGCCGTTCTCACGGTCACGTTGTGCACAATGGGAACCCGCATATCCGGATGGGTTTTCAGGCAGAAGGACAATATCGAGATGCATATGAAGAATACCGAAACAACGCCAATGGTCTGTAAGAAATAGAAGAGTCTCAATATTTGCCCTACAAAGAATATGAAACTCACCTTGGCGGCATTGGAACTGTAAGGCTCATCGAATAACGACCAAATGCGCGGTTTCATCTCCTGCCACCAGGTTATGGTGCCTTTATAGTAATCCTCCTCAAAGCCAAATTTACGCGCCAATTCCTCTTCGGACGGTTTTTCCGTATCCAGATCCAGACGATCGAGTACGGCGAGGGTTTCCTGTGTGTCACGATGCTAAGAATCGAATAAAAAGAATTTATAAGTATTATATAGTTAATTGATTATAGAAAGAGGCTACTTGCCTGTGTATAGGTCATCCAACAGCAGGGCTCCACTTGATTGGAGTCTAGACCCCAAAATTCCAATTCCTCCTCGAACAGCGGGCCGCACACATCTGTGGGATAATGCAACTTGCCGGTTCTGCAATAGATTATCGAGAATTAAAAGCTATAGAGAAGTCTGGTATGTCATTGAATATTTTACCTGTAATAGTTGAGCACTTGTGCGAATACACCCGGATGCCGATCGAAGAAGTATTCATTGAGTATGGGATCATAGTTGGCCAACGCTTCGGTGAGTCGAGAGAGACGCGTTGCCGGGATCTTCTTCAATGTGGCCTTGTATGTCTCATGCCTAATGCCGCCCACATTGAGGACGACTCGGTTTTCCGAGTCCATGTTGATCAGATTCATGGCTGCATGCGTATAGTGTTGCATTCTTTTAGGTATATAAGTCATGATCACAGCAGAGAAAATGGGTATTAAAATGAATATCTAAACTGATCGACGATCAGTATCTATTGTAATGTTGTTGCTGTTGTTCTTGTTGTTGTGGTGCTCAATATTTGTTGTATCTTTGATTGTGACGTATGAGTGTTTGAAAGGGATTTGTGTGAGCCACAAACCTGAATGTTTATCGTATTCCTTGCCCACGATTAATTTTGTAGTTGTCGCGTGTCCCGCTCAAAGGGTCACACACACACATATGCAAACAATCACACACACGCACGCACCCTCCGTCTCCAGTTGTAGGGCAACTGGTCACGCCCACTGATGTCACCCACTCTCTCACTTTGACCTCCACTTCCACTTCCACTTCGTCTGCGAACTCGACTTCCACTCACTTGGACGTGCCTAGCGCGTATGCACTTGAAATTTATCTAGATGTTAGCACGACCAAAGCATTTTGGGTGCTTCCGTGCGGCATTGAGGTACTCACTAGGTAGGGGTTTGGATGGACAACATAGCGCTGAAAGTAAAATGGAAAATGGAGAAGAAGAAGAAGAAAATTATTAACGCATTCATGAGTGTATTCGTGATTAATTTGAATGTTTTCATGAGTATATGGAGTATTTTCCTGCAACACGTGTACACTCGTGAGTGTATTCATGCACTCAATTTGTATAATTTTCAACTTAAAGGACAAATTATGAGTATTTATGCCATTCAGTCGTATAATCGATCATCAGATCAACACCACATATTCGAAACATAATTAAGTGCATCCACAACCTTGAGCTAGAACCATTCGAAAGTTGAATAATAGCATAAATTCTTTATTTTAACTTAAATCAATATTTTTTCATTTGATTTGTATACAATATTGAATGGCATATTCATATTTTATATCAGTTCAAATGAATCTCACACTTTCACACATCCTCAATTTATTGGCGAAAACAAATGGTTTATTGAACGATTTGTTTTGAATACAAATATCTCATGTGTGGTATTCATACAGATGAATACCCGGCTCCAAAATCCCAGATGATTCAGAACAATGTGAATTCAATAGAATTGTACAACTTTGATAGATGCTTCCTATTTCCCGATGATTCGATTACTATATTCCAGGTGATTTTCCTCTGGTATACATACAAAAACAAACATAAAAAAAAAGTAATGAAGAAGAACCACAACGAATACAAATAGAAATGTGAGTACCCGTTAGCATACACTCATACACTCAAGTACCAATAATATTTGGTTCAATTGAAATGACCCATTAGCAGCTCGTGAAAAGCATCCCACGAATTTTTGTTTTGACTTGCCTTTCTAAATGACTAAATATAATCCCTGCTAAATACGAGTTGTAGCTAGAGGGTACATAGAGTATATATGTATGTGTATAGGTATATACTATAAATAGGGGAATGAATATCATCGATAGCGTCATTAATTTGCCTTGGGGCCTCAACTGAAGCGGCCGCGAATAAAATCGCTGATTCGTGATTTGCACAAAAGCCAAATATTTGTTCTTAAACAATATTTAGTTTTAACGCTGCATTGTTTACACGCCACGCACACAGGCACAGATACAGGCGCACGCACGCATTCGCCTACTATTCGTACAAATACACTCATACTCATACTCATACTCACATTCACACCCACATGCGGCAAACGAATAACAAGCAACAGCCGTTTCATCGAATCGCCCGTCTGTCGGTCTGACTGTCTATCTGTCTGCCTGTCTGTCTGCCTGTCTGTCTGTCTGTCTGTCTGTCCTTCTATCTTTCTGTCTGTCCGGACTCTCTTTTGTCTATCGATTGCCGGCTGTCGAACCGCCTTTCTCGACTGCCGATATTCAATGTTTATTTGCCACCGGACAGACTAGCAGAATAATGAAAAACATCAGCTTTATAAACAAAACAAACAAACGAAACACACGCCGAGGGCAGTCCCCAAAATTTATGATATGCTGGGGAGTGTGGCAAGTGTAGAGTTGTGGTTGAATACTTGCAATTAATGCTGCCACACAGATTCACACTCAACTAGTCTAATCAAAGATTCATGCGCAGTGCTTCTCAAACTATGCTCAACTGTCTAATCTCATTCGATTATTTATAAACCTGTTCGGACTGTGCGTAGCTCACTTGCTAGCTTATTAATGTGACTGTATATGTGCATAAGCGATGTTTTCATAATTTATGCACTTTTAATGAGCATAGAAAACTTCAAACAGCTCACAGACTCACACACACACACACAGTTTGCACAGACATATTTTAAATGAGTTTTCTGTTTTTCTGGCGTTCTGTTTGCTTTTTATACCAAATTTCCTTCCTTGACACACACACACGCCCACCACATCCTGCGGCACACACACACATGCACGCACTGGGGAAGGGGAGGCGGGGACAAGCAGTAGGTCAGGAGTGTTGTACGAGTAAAGTAGCATGTAGTAAGTGCGGCATGCCTCTAAACGTTGTTACTTTTTTTATTCTCCTTCCTCTGCTTCTTTATTTCAATTTGCTGCCTTTTTTTTTGCTCCGTTTTCTCTCTGTTTTTTGTTGTGGTATGAAGTCGTTGCTGCCTTCTGTTCAGTTGGAGTACACACACATAGTTGTGATATGTGTGTATGTGTGTGTGTGTGTGTGTGTGTGTGGGAACAGGCGCACGCATCGATTTTTCCGTTTGGTGTAACACAAAAACTTCCTGATTGTTTTGTTGGCCCCCCCTTGACTTTAAAATGAAATGACTTTTTATGCCGTCTTGACATAGATCAACACATTACACATTCTTCATTTGCTGTAGATACTACGCACACATACACACACGCACACGCACACGCACAGAGATGCACACATATACACACTCGTAGTGGGGTCATTTCATTCTCACCTATTTGCTGGATTTTTGGATTTTGTGCGCGCTGCCAATAAACATAATCGCTGTATTTGTATTGTAACCAAACCGAAGAGGATTGCAAACCGATGGAGCAATAAATCAAGACAATAACTTAAAAAGGGAAAAACGAAATGAAAAGCCTAGAACTACACTACACTTTTGTGCCGTTAATGTGCCCCGTCTCGACGTTGCTTCACGTTTTCGCTCGGCTGTCGATTCAGTTCTTTATTTCTTTCCAATTTTTTTTGGCTCTGCGCGTTCCGAACGGTCCGATGCGATTCAACAAACTGAAGAAACTCTCATACAAAACTGATGGAATTTTCTTTACCATTTCCTCGCAATTCCTCACTTTGTTTGTGCTCTTCGTGTGTCTCTGTGCCGCATGCGCCTTGTGCGATTTAGCCACATTTCTCTTTATCGCTGTCATTCCGTTTTTGGCGTTTAACCTTTGGCGCTCAAATGCAACACTGCGTATACGTGTTTAATTTTATTCTTAATTGCTTTTCGAAATTCTTTACCATTCCATTTAATTTCAGATTTCAATTTGTTTTCTTGGGTTATCAATTAATTTGATTTGAATATTACATGAGACTCAATTGAAAAAAATTTACGGCTTGGACGTCATTGCTGACGCTGCGTATACGTGTTTATTAGTGGTGTAAATCCAAACAGTGAACCGAGCTTTATATCAAAACAAACAAATTAAACGAGTTGTCGATAAACCTCCAAATAATAATGTTAAATCAAGTTTTCTGAAAAATGTTTAAAAAAAACATAGATGAAAATACATAATATACCCGATTTTTGTATATATATGTACTTATTTCAACATCACTAGATTTCAAAATCACCCAGTAATAATAAAAACAGTTTTCATTGAGGTATGCAATTTTGGTCATTATTTAAGCACATTTATTTAGCAATAAAATTAAATAAAAATTTGATTTTTTCATATTTGAATAGATTAAATACATTCCTCTTAACAACTACCTTTCAAATCTTAAAAATTCCAATCGAATCCAATCTTTTCCAAGCAAGCAAAGTTTTCAGGCATAGTTTGACAAGTACTGTATTTACGTATCGTTCGTAGAACAAATTAAAAGATTGTTTATTAAATATTTTTAGAAATTGCAGTAATAACAGAAAAATGGGAATTGAAGTACAGAGAGCCAAAAAAATTCAATTTGATAAAAATTCATGAAATTGAATGGATACAATAAAATTCTAATCGAATAATGCAAATGAAATTGGCTAGGTGAGAAAATGAACTAGTTATGAATATTTTTAAGGCCTGTCTCGAATATGTGGTTTATGCAGAGATAAAACTAAAGCTAATCAAAGTTTAGGCCTGTTGCTCCTCATTGCCGGAGTCGGTGGTGTGCCAGACGTGACCTGTTTCGAGAGCTTGCAACTTGAGCATCTCCTTTTGACTATCCTTGGCCTGCAGCAGAAATACACTTTGCTGCAACAGGGGCATAAGAAAGAAGATGTATGAGCAAATGAACATTTTAATGGGTGCACAGTAAGTTAATTAATTGTTTTGACATAGAATAAATACTCACATATTTCTGATGAAAAACAATACAAAACCAAGAATTTTTCTTTGTCAAAACAATTACTTGAAATAATATAAATGCAGTTACTCACTTTGACCTCCTTGCTGGTAAGGACATCCATTTTGTCATAGATAATGGCATGCAGACCCAAATCCTTAAGCAGCTTGATGGTGTCCTTGGAATTGTTGTCATCGCCCCAGCAGAAAAGGACGAGACCACGTTCCTTAGCCAGGTTCACCTAGAACGTCCGTTTAGGTGAAAGTCCACAACGCTAGTTGTTCAGTTTACCTGGCTGGGATCACGCAGCAAATCCTCCGTATGGGCCACAATTCCAAGCAGTTGCATGGCCACCGCATGCCACACGGCCGTCTCCATTGAATTGCCTCGCGGATCCATGTACTTCTGATATTTTGAGCTGCTGCCAATGGTTAAGAACATGACCGGATAACGATTCTGTTTATAGCGCAGCATGGTGCAGATATCGGGATCAAAGCAGCTAAAAACAACACGACGGCTGCCCGCTTTTCTTAGCACCACATCGAGAATACAATCAATATAGAGATTACGATCGACAACATGCTCAAACTCCTCCTCCATGCTGCCATCCTGCAGACGCTGTGACCACTTGATCTCAATATTAAAACCAATATGCACATCAAGGGCGTCTAGGACATCGGCCAGTTGAGGGAACGGTTGATGCTCCAACAAATCATCATTGTGAAAGGAGCGGGTCTCCCTCGACAACCCCTCGGCCGTGTGATACACTTTCAGTTTCTTCAGCTGCTCCAGCGTCAATTCCCGCACTGGCAGTGCCAGAAAATCATGCTCCTGCATGCTGCACTTACTCTTCAGCGAGACGTAGATCATGAAATCATGATATACCACAGGCACAAGATCCTTGCTGAGCTGCACATCAAACTCAACCATGTCGGCGCCGTGATCTGCGGCATACTTAAGTGAGGTAATTGTGTTCTCCCGTATAACTGCATCCTTGGCCTTAAAAAAAAAAACACATAAAAAAAAAGGTGAACAAATAATTAGAATTATTCAGTTTGAATGTAATCGAATGATACACAAATGATTAAATAAATATACATTAGCTAAAGTATAAAGTTCTATTTTATGCTACATATCAGTCAACCTATGATATCACTGCCAATCTGAAGAGCTGATCTATAAGTCACCTTGTCACCATTTGTCATCTTCCTCATTTTACCTCCTCAATCATCAAAGCTCAATTAAATAATCTGTTCAAATATACCTTTCGTTCATCATACTCGTATTTAGCTTCAGATTGTTACAAACGAACTATATTTGAGAGATCTGCGCCTGAATATCTATAATATTTTTTAATGTTTGGAAGAATTGATAGAAGTTTTTTCAACATTAATAACTTTCTTAACAACTTTTAACCTCTTTCCACTCAAAGTTTATGTATTTTTATCTGCGTTTTTTATTATTTTGCGTAATTGTAAAATTCGTGACAAAGAAAATAATAGAATTTAAAAAAGGTAAGTTCTTAATTTTGTCAAAACAATTACTTTCTATGCTAAAACAATTAATTGAAATACTGTACATTTATAACCTTTATAATTCTTAATAAATAATGCAAAAAATGTTTAAAAGTGCAAAAAAAAAAAGCAGATAAACTTTGCAGTGGAAAGTTGCTATTTTCGAGAAACGAACCTTAAAGCTGGTGCCGGATCCGCGATGTCCCACGTCGAGGCCAGTCCACTTATTGTTCCAATAGCGCGCATAACTCACACGCATATCCATGTGGGCACTGAGGGAGGACGGTTTCACTATTAAATAGCCAAGTCGCATCATGCCTAGGGGTCGATGACCCTTGGCACAGGTAATTGCCAGATCCAGGTTGCCCTCGGAGCGTTTGAAGAGATTGGGCAACACATAGTGATACCCCAAATGCAATGGAGGACCATCCTCCCTGGCCACCTTGGAGCTATAACTGTATAGGTCCACAAGATAAGCTGTGTTGTCCAAATCCGCGACGGTCAGGTGAATGATAACCAAATCGCTGGAGCTGCAGGCCGTGCCAAACTGTTCCTGGGCACGCACTTCACACTCATTGGAGCTCAAGGTGACCACCTCGCTGAAGGCAAAGGCAGATCCCTCTCCGCCATTCTCACGCGTGTCATGAGTGTCATTCGATAGCGAATCCTCTAGAGGGGAAAGGGGCGTGATCTCAGCAGCCCCATTGCTGGGTATAGTTAGATTCATGGGCGTCACCTTGACATGTACCAGACGACGCTTCATGCGCTGCTTCCAGGTGAAGGGCGCATAGAAGAACTTCAACTGAACGAGAGTCTCTTGGGTTAACCAACCACGATCTACTTTCTCCTTGCCATTGACATAACCAAACGTGTCCTCGCATTGTCCAGCAGGCTCATCCAACTCGTCAATGCGACGTGGCTGCAGTTGCACCTCCCAACGTCGAACCAAAAGATGCTCCGAGGCAGCATCCACACCACAGACCATATAACGATACTCGGTGGCACATTGTCGTGGTATGTAAACCTGCGCTATCCACACATTGTCAGAACCATCAGCGGCACTCTGTTTCATGACAGCCGCCCCACTGTGCTGCCAATTTCCCAGCGCCTCGCAGCTGCCAACAATCGCCAGCTGCTCGTTGGCTGCCAAATCCTCGTTCATTAGCACACGAAACGTCCACAGACGATTGGCGGTAATGTCGCCGTAGATGCGCTGGGCAGCGGGCGTGGCGGGGCACACTGAGGGCGCGGCCATGGCGTCCTCATCGCATTCGTGTGCAGTTAGCCAGCGTTCCATTTTCAATGAATTACTTGGTAATTCCTAATAAACTTTCACTTTATTGCTGTTGTTGCAAGGACGGGGCAAAGTTCTCGCTGCCCTTGTTGTTGCTGTTGTTGTTGACGTTTGTCAAAGTTGTGTGCTCATTTCGATTTGTAATTTAAGAACTTGCGGGATGCGCCACAGACAAAGAAAAAGGGCAAACTAAGCAAACAACGAAGGCGAATACAGAGTCGAAGGCTCCGCAGATTATCCGCTATCAACTTGACACACAAGTTGTCGTTGTTTTTTTGTTGTTGTTGTTATTGCTGCTCCTCTGGCTGCTGTCTGCTATCAACGAGCAGCTGTTATTGTAATTTTATTATGAGCGCATGACGCTATATCCGCTGGTGTTTGCAATGCTCCACTTTTTTATTAATAATTTACACACTAAATATATTAACTTTATGACAAATTAGCGTTGTTAACGCTCAAATTGATACTGCAAGTTTGCATTCCAAAAAAGAAAACAGATATGGACAAACATGGTGAAATAAAATGCTAGGTTGCATTCAGTTATGTGCTGACTTGCTTAATACAACAAACACGTGTATATAAGTAACACTTTTAAATAATAAAAAAAAAACATATAAAATATATTAAAACAAAAATTATGCATTATTTAGCAATTAGTGGAATAGTGCAGCGTATTAGTAGATCTTACACAAATCTGATTATTGATATTTTGTGACGTCACATCAGTTTTGATTTCGTGGTGACCTTGCTTATGTTGCGACTTGTGGGATGCCAATTTGAGCAGCGTTGCCACACTGCATTTAATTGTGCGTAGCACGCAGCTTTTGCATGTAGTGTATAGTATTTTGGCGGGATTTCTTTTCAGTTGTTTTGCTGAACTCGATCTGGAAATGGATCAATATCCCGATGAGAATGAAGAGTTCGAGCTACAGTATCAGGATGAGTTGGAACTGCTGGAGGATATTCCGCACGAGTACGATGCGGTCGACGATGGGCCAAGCACATCCCGTCAAGCGGCAGCTGCGCTCGAGAAACAAAAACAGAAGGAGCACGCTGGAGCTGGAGCAATCAAGGATGTCTCACGTTTGTCGAACTCAACGCTGAGCTCGCCGCAGCTGTCGCAAATCACATTCGGCGCCAGTCAAATTGAACCAGGCGGAGGAGCCGCCGTGAATCGTCGACTCTTTGGCACGCCAAAGGGTGCGACTGTGGGACGCGGTTGCTCCACGCCGCTACAGCGGATGCCGGCGATACAGGAAGTGGCAAGTGACATGGGGGGCAATGCAGCGCCTCTGTTGACTGCTGCTGCCGAGCAGCTGCAGGAATTGGGTTTGCGTGGCACCAGCAAGCGTCGCCTGGAAAGGGATCTCTTTGGTGACATTGATGACCTGTACCATGAGAGCTATGAGGATCCCATGCTGAAGAAGGCGCGCACCGAGGAGCAGCGCGACAACGAAGCCATTGAACGCATCCTAGAGCTGAGGAGAAAGCTGCGGGAATCAAGCAAGACAGTGCGTCATGATGAAGTGTCCCGGCTAAAAGCACTGCACGATTTCAAGATGAAGAATCTTTCATATGAGCTACCCTCATGGCCATTTCTCGCCTTGCAACGCAGCGATCTCGAGCGTCTCTATGTGCGCTATCATTCCGAGGACTATGAGCGACGGCAACTGGAGCAGCTCAGTGCCCGAGGCAATCAAATAGGCAGCCTGTTGGGCGAGGCCAAGCAACAGGTGTGGCAGGAAGCCAACGAACTGGTGAGTTGTCAGTCATCGTTAGCTGTCAAATCTTTAATAATTCCGTCTTACAGGTGCTGCGTCGCTTGGCGCCTGCCACACAACCAGTGAATCCCCCGCCTGTCACGCCCAGTCCGGAGACTGGACGCCTTTGGGTAGACAAATACAAGCCACGTAAATACATTGATTTGTTGTCGGATGAGATGACCAATCGCAGCCTGCTCTACTGGCTCAAGATGTGGGACAAAGTGGTCTTTGGCAAAGCATTTCACAGCAAGCAGGAGCAGCAGGCGGTGGCCAATGGAGCTGCTGGTTCCTCTGGCGGCCAACAACTCAATAGCTTCAACAAGCGCACAGGAAAGTTTGAATCCAATGGAGGTTGGCGTCAGCGCAAGGCGCGTCAAGCCTTAAACACCAATGTGGATGAGCTGGGCAGACCCATGCAAAAGGTGGCGTTGCTCTGTGGTCCACCTGGTCTGGGCAAGACGACGTTGGCGCATACGATTGCCCGTCATGCGGGCTACAATGCTCGGGAGATTAATGCCTCGGATGATCGCAGTCCGGAGGCCTTTAAGCTGGCACTCGAGAATGGCACGCAAATGTCATCGGTGCTGAATCAGGACAAGCGTCCCAATTGCATTGTGCTGGGTAAGTGGACTCTGCAGTCCAAGCTACCCGATCAACCATTCATTTATCTGTTTCAGATGAAATTGACGGCGCACCACGTCAATCCATTGAGTATCTGGTCAAGTTTGTCAGCGATGGCATCTACAGCAGGGTCAAGGCCAAAGGCGCCAAGGCGGAGCACAATGTGCTGCGTCGTCCCATCATCTGCATCTGCAATGACATCTATGATCCCGCTCTGCGGCCACTACGTCAAATTGCCTTTGTGGTCAACTTTCCGCCCATTGATGCAGCGCGTCTGGCCGAAAGGTGAGGAACCAAAATCATGTATAACTAATCTATAAATAATCATATTTTATTATCCCTTTCAGGCTGCTGGAAATATCGCGCAAGGAGCACTTAAAGACAGACTTTGGCTCGCTTATTGCCTTGGCCGAGAAATCAGGCAACGATGTGCGCAGTTGCATCTCATCCATGCAGTTCTTCAAGTGAGCTCTTCATTAATTGATTAATTCAACTGTTTAAGCGTATCTTTAAACTCTTGTGTTTGTATAGCGTGCAGAAGCATAGCATGACTCTGCAGGATGTTCTCAACAATAATCTTGGTCAAAAGGATCGCCATCAGGGTCTATTTGATGTCTGGGGTTCTGTATTTAGAGTAAGTAATAGTAATAGCATATACAGATACATTTAGAAAATAAACAAGGACCGATTCCGATTTGAATCACTAATTTAGTATAATCATCCAAATAGTAAATTCAAACTGAGAATCGAGCTTACAATCGAAATGTAGGAATCAGCAAAAAAAAGAATCGATCAATCGGAACATAGTACGAATATTAAAAACTTTATTGTAATTACCAAATACACAATTATGACAGTTTTTAATTTTTTTAAAAGTTTCAAGATAGGTTGAATTAATTATTCACATCTCCAACTTTTTAGTTAATTTACTTTTAAATTCAGATAATAAAAATTGTGTACTAATTAATGCTCAGCCTTCTTAAGTAAAATATTGATATAGATTTAGATATAGTTACTATAGATTCTTACATTAATCCTGTTGTCTGTATTCCCGTAGATACAACGTCCCAAGAAGCAGCTGCAGCAAAGCAACTCCGGAAATGGACAGGAGACCACTCAAGTGATCATGACGAATATGTCGGTGGGAACGCGAGTGCGCAATGTGCTCGATGTGGTGCACTCCAGTGGCGACTACGAGCGGTAAGTGAACACCCAATGATTATATTTGAATTTATCTTTAATCATATATCTAATCATATACATGTATTCCCCTTTTTTAGACTCGCTCAGGGTGTATACGAGAATTACTTGCAGCAGAGAATGCCGGATCCGAATTTCACGGGCATCTGTGAGGCGATGCAATGGTTCTGCTTCTCGGATATGTTGCAACATCAGATCTCAAGGCAGCAGAACTATAGTGTTTATCCATATTTGCAGTATGGCTTTGTGGTATGGCATTTGCTCTTTGCCACATTGGCCTGGCCGAAAATTGCATTTCCCACGCGTGGCTTTGAGGTAAGCAAAGGACAGAGATGACGATGAGGATGAGCAAGAAGATGGGGATGGTGATGGCCCCGGGTCGCATCATTTCTTTTCATTTAGCATGTAAGCATGTAGATTTCTTTGAGGCAAGCTCATGTATTATGCAGTCCTCATTAGCTGAGGCAAACAGACCTGGCGAGGGCCACAGAAAAGTGCATAATCAACACAATCAAGCCATGTAATTTCTTGTGCATTATGTGCCTCAAATGCAATCACAAGATTAATGAGAGTTCTCCATAGATTTTACACTGTTTACACTAACCCCCGGCTCGCAAACCACCACCCTATACTTCTTTCTCACTCTCTTACACTCTTTCTCATCGCTACTTCTCTCTTTTTATTTCTCTTACAGTTCAATCAGAAGTGCACCAACCAGCGCAATATTTTCCTGTCGCTGCGCAAAGGTGTCACCTCATCGGCAAACGGCGTCGGTCAGGGCAACATTCTGCTGCTGGACACTGTGCCGCTCCTGAAACGCATTCTATCGCCACAGTTGCGTTCAGTTGCCGTGCAACTGTTATCACAAAAGTGAGTGCATTATAAATGAATTGAAGGAGCATCAAGATATATGTTTGAATGGCTTAATAGCAAAACTTGCTGTCAGCATTCACAAGAAGCTAAACAGACTAAAGACTATTTAGCCTTCTGAACATCTTTGAGTATGTGTGCTAAGATGTTGAGATATTAAGCAGCACTAACTAATTTATTATTATTCTGTTATCACTTTTAGATCTCAGTTTGAAAGAACTCTTCATATTTTATGATTCAATCTCTTGACCATTTCGAAACAAATCGAAAAGCAATTCTATATAATTTCCTGAAGGATGTATATGCAGCTATATTTTTAAGCAATGCATTCTTCGACAATGCCCAAAAATATTTGATCCAAACTGTTCGTATTAATAAACACAACTTTCTCTCTAATCCAGGGAACAATATGATCTGCGACACACGATACAAGTGATGGTCGATTTGGGTGTGACTTTTGTACAGGTCAAGTCGGCGGAAGGACATTATGTTTTTCAAACAGAGCCCGATTTGGACACGCTCTGTGCATTTCCAGGTAAAGTCACAAGTATTGGCAATAATTGAACTAAATAATCAATAAATTCTCTTTAGGATTTGCTGGTCTCACATTGCCTTATTTTAGTCGCCAGTTAATCGCACGTGAGGTGGATCTCGAACGGATTCGACGAGCGGCGCCCAAAGGCAGCGAAGTGGATGCAGCAAAGAAAGCCGCAGCAACAACAGCTGTTGATGCCACAAAGAAGAAGGCAGCGTCACCGCGACTGCCGAATCATTTACAAACATTGAAGCCAAAGCAAATTACGGACTTCAATGGACGCAGTGCACCCAAACAGCAGGTGCGTCCGTTGAGCATTCTCCATAATTCTAGCAATTTGCATGCCTTGCATTTACTTAGCAGCAATTTTGTTGCAAATTTCTGCTGTAGCGGCAGCTTATTGAAATTTCTCTTTGCCACAATTTTGGGCATACGCTCGAAGTTAGCTTGCCACATTCTATATTCTACATGCCACCTGCCACAAGGAACGAACTTGTGCTTCTGTGAGCAAATCCTGTAAGAGCTAATAACCCATAAGGGGATTCATTGGGGTCGTAATGTGGGATCAAGCCAAACGAACATTTATTGCCACTCTCAAACGAATGCGACAGCAAAAAACGACAGCAATGTCCTTTACTCAGGGGGTTGTTTCGCAGGTCCTGACACTTTATATAAAGCTTTATTATTATTATTCGGCATTTGCTTATTTTATTTCATTGTTGGGCCCTTCCTTTCAGAGATGTTAATATGTTATATCAGCCAGTTAATTCATCTGATTTCTTTTGACCTTTTCACACAGCTCACCAAGGACTTTTTTGGCCGCGTTACTCACAAAACAACAGCCACATCTTCCATGGAGGAGGGTAAGTAATTTTTTCAAATTTTTTTAAATTTGTTTTTTATGTATATTCTATTTCGCTTGCAGCTAAAACGGATGCAATTGTGAAAAGTCCTATATGGTATAGGTATAAGGAAGGCTACAACAACGCCGTACGTAAGGATGTTCATTTAAATGAGCTGCTTTGAGAATGAGTTAGCCCAGTTATTGTTATTATTTAAATTAAGTTTATATTTATTATTTGATATAAAACTTGCTAGTGCCGGACTTGCGTGTTTCTGATAATATATAATTATAATATATACTTTTAGTTTCATTTGAACTAGCTGTCTAATATCTGTATCTGAAGCATTAGCTTTTTCTGTTGCATTCCCTGTTTTATTGTCTGGGAAAGTCTGAGATATTTCACATCCATTGCAAAGACACTGAATTACATATTAAGAATTTGTGTCCCTCAAGCCCGCAAGTCTCTAGCTAAAAAGCTGACACATGGGCCTGCTTATCGCATCCGTTGGGCTATCGGCAGCTGTGGATGATGTTGTTATTGTTGTTCTGGTTGTTGTCGTCTTTGAGATTGATATTGATGGTTGCTCGGCACTCACTCACTTACTCAGTTGCCGTGGCGTGGGTTGTTGTGTTGTTGAGTCTGTCAAATGTCATCGCCGAAGTCTTTGTTGGGTTTGTTGTTGCTGCTACTCGGCTGGTTGGGTGGCAGCAGCATTGAGGCACGCTACGTGCCACAAATTCCACGTGAGTTGCAGCAAATTAGTTGCAATGCCATTTGCCACATCTAATTGTATTTCTTTTCAGATATTTGCCAACTGCCACCGCCTCATTCCGATGGCATTTGCACCATTGAGATCGAGGGCTTCTATTATGATCCGGCCACATTGGACTGCCAGATGTACACCATTGGGGCATGCCACGTGACTCCTGGGCAGAGTTTTGGCAGCCAGAATGACTGTATTGACACGTGCATCCGCGACCAGCGTCGTCACCCGGATTACTATAGGAATGAATGAACCTAAATCCGATTTCCATTCGATGATCAAATAAACTAACAAATATAAAAACAGTTTACAGTTGTGCGACTACTATAATTTAAACTGCGTCTAATCAAATTCAAATTCTCGGTTGAGTCAATGCCAATCATTGACCTGACCGACATGTGACGTAACTCCCTATTTCCACATGAGATTGATATGGTGATTGGGATTGAGATGAGACTTCTTGAGTGTCGGACATGGGGAAACGCGTTTGACTTTGCCTGTGTGTGGCATGTTCCAAGTCGCAGCTTAATTAATTAGTTTACTTCGTTGAACGTTGAGCAGCGTTTGCTATTAATACCCTTCCTCATTAAGGGAACATGACTTGATCGATTAACTTGAACGTTGCGGTAAATTAATCGCTTAGAATCTTTTCAAGTTTATATAAGATGGGAATTAATAATAGAATGCCATCAGCAGGAAAATTTATTTCTTAACTATTTAATGAACATTAATTCATTATTCTTAGGATGGGTAAGAATCTCATTTATAAGGTACAGATGATTTTATATTTTAAAAATGCGATTGGGAATTGCACAGATTTGTTGTAGGAAAATAAATTATATATATTTTGTTTTCTATGGAATTGACAGATAAGATTTTGATATGACAACAGCTTAATTTAAGTTTTTACATATTCTTTGAAAACAATTTTTACATTTAAATATACATTATTAATAAAAGTCTTTAAATTGCTTAACATATTATGCAGATGGAACGTATTCCTTATATAAGTATAGATTAGGGCAGGGTAGTAGTTAGTTAGCTAAAAGATACAACAATATGTTGACAGCACTGACTAGCAGTACGGCCTTCGGTAACAGGCGTACGCCAGTTTAGGCCGGAATCTGAAAGAACGTTTTCCCAGGAGATCCATTTAATGCACTTACATTGCTATCAAGTCATGAGGCAACGAGACTTCGCGTGTGTGAGTGGGTGCGTGTGTATGTGTGTGTTATCAGTGAACAGCAAAGTCAGCGTTGACAGCGGCTATTGGCAGAGTTTAGCCTGATTACGATTGTGTGTTTGGCTTTTGTTCGAGGTTTCGAGTCGAGTTTGCGACATTTCAAAAAGCAGCCAGTGACCAAAAGTGGCGCAACGTTCATAAATTGTGATTTAAATTGAAATTTGGTTTCATATTATATTTTTGCGAAGTAGAACAGATTTGGGTCCGGAACCAGTCGTCTATAATAATTGCAATTAATCTACAAGTGTGCCAAAAGTTTCGTGTCTCATCACATTGTGGAATTTTTGGGCTGGTCTATGTACTTTGCTGAACTTTCGATGAGTATAAAGAACTCATAAATTGAAATTGAAGAAAAAGAAGAAGAAGAAGCAGAATCCGAATAGGTACAGCAGACATATCAACAGATTGGTATACTAAATATACACATACAAAGACAGCATTAATCCGCTTCATTAATAAGTGCATATATATGGCAAGAAGCTGCGCATTTTTACACAACTTCGTCGCAGCAATTGTCGACAGTGATTCTATGGAAATACAGGCGATATCTGCGACAGCTACAGTACAAAGCTGAATATCGTCTCGAGCGGTCAATATAAGACAAAGGATCAATCTCTCGAACAATCAATCAGTCAATCAATCAAACCTCCTTTTAGCCAGATAGTATTTTTCGCTTTTTTTTTCTGAAAATGAGTCGAGGAATTCAAATGTCAATGATGTGGTTGCTCACGCTGCTCATTCTGTGCTCGGAGTGGAATATGATTGCGGCCAAGACACGTAAGTTTCCAGAATTATTAACTTGAAATATATATATATTTTACTCATTGTATATCATCTCTTCAGGAGATCTGTGCCATGTGCAGCCCAGCACGAGCAGCCTGTGTGTGCCGACCACAGTTGGGATCTACTATGATGCGGAGACGCAACATTGTCACTTCATGGGCTGCAGCAATAAGCGACTCTTTGGCTCCCTCGAGGATTGCGAGAAGATTTGCAATAATAAGCGACACGTTAATAGACGCAACAATTTGTCCAACAAGGCCAATCAAACAACGAATTGAATATAATCTGAATTGAATTAATTTAGTTATTAGTTTTGTTATTAATCGATTATAGTCATTATTTATCATCTATCATTTAACGCTTATCGGCTTAAATATCACGACAGTTGTACTCGCACTCGGCCTTGCTGTCGAAACGATTCTCGTTGCCGCCGCAGCCGCCGTAGATGAAGGCCTCGCAACGACGCTGGAGGGGATTATAGGCATAGCTCTCGACCTGGCCAAAACACCTGCCACTGATCATCGGCTGCAGGCACATTTTAACTGCAACAAAGCAAAACATATGTATGTGTATATATGTACATGTACATAATCAACTTGGTTGCACGCGCTCTCTAACTTACCACGTTTGGAGGCACCATTTCCTTCCCCGACCACTAGAAGTAGGAGGCACAGCCATTGCCAAGGCATTTTATTTTATTTTGTTTATTCTTTTTTTTTTGATGAACCGCCGCGTTCTTTGGCCAACAACTCACTGAACAAACTGTCAATTGTTATTTGTTATTTTTCAAAAATATCTCTCTTGCCGCTCTTGCCAAGATTCAGCATTGACCAAGTTAACTACATAGTGCCCACAACTATCGGCCATATCGACTGTCGTCTCACCTCACACTCGCATTGTACTTTCCTTTGTTGTTTTGAGCATTCAGATCATCAATTAATTTTATAGATAATTTAATAATTTTTACCGATTATACTTGTTATTGCTGATTCTGCTTATCTAGTGTATATATTAAATACTTAATTCAAAGGTTAAAGTATATTTAGTTTTGGTTATACTAGCGCTAGTGAGTTTTTAATCTATTTCGATATTTTTTTAATTATTCTAACCTAATTTATAAATGGGAAATATTTTAGATGATTTGATTTTTTTGATTTTTAATTTTTTTAATTGAGTAACTTTTAAATTTTTTAATTGTGAAATTGTTTGGTTTTTTCCTATAGATTCACAAGCTTATCATATATAAGCATTCAATTTAACAAATTTTAAATAAGTTTAAAAATTTAAATTGTTACTTTTTTATAGCATTAATTAAATATAAAATCGAGTCGATAGCTGATTTTAATGATATTGATTCCCAAGTCGAATTCTTCAGTTTAGTTAAGTTTGGGGAAACTTTCTGACTTCTCAGGCATCTGATTATTCAATTGCTGACTACAATCAGAGAAAAAAAACTAAAGAAAATAGAGACACTGAAATGCCTTACTTACATTTCAAATTAAGACTTGTTACAAAATTCTATTCTTACTATTGATATATTAGCAGAAGAGGTACATTTCAATAAACTTGGACTTGTGCGGTATCAATATGACTGAATTTCCAACTGATACCCTACGCGCAGAGTGTTCATAACAAACGGCGTCGGCATCGTTGTCGGTGTTCCCAGGAATGACGTAAAAACTTTGCAGTGGCAACAAAAACATGTTCCGCATATCAATGACAACAACAACAACATCAGCAGCAACAACAACGACAACAACAACGAGAAAGCAACAACACCAGCCTCACAGACAACAAATTGAAGTTGATTTTGCTGAGGGTATTTCCAATACAAGTGCGAAAAAAATCAAAATGCTCTTGTTGTTGTTGCTGGAGCTTAAATGATGGGGCTTTCGATTTCAACTGAAGTTGTTTGCAAAGCTTGTATATGATAATCGATACACAGATACATTTGCAGTTGTAGATACAAAGATAGATTTTGGGACTTTTGGCTAAGTTATGCATACTGAAAGCGCTAGGGGAATCTTTGAGTTAGCCCAGTTAATTAAATGAACTAATAAATGTTGAGTATATTCACTACAGTTTTGGGTGTGCATTCGTATTCATTTGCTCAACTGGGGACTAGGCCTAATTTAGTAATTAAGCACACAGTTTTCGATGGATAGGCAGACAGATAGAAGGTGCAGGTACATTTAACGTGTCTCGCCTGGGCAGCATTTCAATTATTTCAAGCAAATTAAACAGTTAACTGAATTGTCACCAAACACATTTCACGCACACACACACACCCCCACTAACTCCCTCTTGTCATTTTAGCCATTCAATCAGCCAACTTTGCGAGCCTCCCATTCGCAATGGGGGAGTGTATGTGAATGTTTGGCTAATGAATAAATAGCACGGCTGTTTGGTTGTACTCTTAGTACGACTAATCATCTTCATCATCTTCGTTAAGTGATAATTCAATTTGACCTGAACATTAACACCTGCTAACGTTTTTGCCCAGTCTTGGCCACGTCTTTCGGGCCCTTATAATGTTCGTCTAATTATCACTTGACCTCCATCATCCTGTGATTTGCCTACGCTTACCAATTCCTAATGCAATTTTAATGAGTCTGCCAAGTGCAATGCATGTCTAAGTATGAGTACTCATACTTATTCATTCTTACATTCATACCTTTATACTTAGTGTTATGTGTAATAGTCTCATTTATTATGCAAATCGTTACAAGAAGACTCAGTCGCAAATGCTGATAAATTACTAACATTGGTTATTTTAACTGTAATGAGAAAACTCAGTAAATAATCGAATATTTACATAAATAAATACTCAAAATTTTATAAATATAGAAATTAAGTTTAACATCACGTTAAATGTTCTATTCAATGTTATAAATGGTGCAAATAAATGAATGAAAATCAGTTTGGTTAACTAATTAAAAATTATATCAAATTAAGATAAGTTAAGCGTATACCCTATAACAAATATCCGTGTATTTCTTAAATATAGAAATATAAAGACCAGAATTCAATAAATAAATAAGATAATTGTTATTCAAAGTGAGCATGAATAAATAAATTATAGAAAAGTAAGTCAACATTTTTGAAATATCCATTAATGATCCAATGATAGATCACAGTTTTATAGATAAAAAATGAAAATGAATAATGAATTAAAATGCTCATTAGTAATTAACATACCTGAGTGCAGGGTATACAGAATATCATCTTGTGTAATGATCTCAAAGCTCGCTTTGAAGTGCTGACTGTTTTTAAAATTCATATATACAGCAGATTAGATACATATATGTAAATATGTTTAGGTGTACGGGTATATATGTATGTTTATGAGCAGATCTGATAATTAAGCTCGCTCGCGCTCAACGCGTCGTATGCGCAATTTGCGTTAAACGCCTCGCTTAACAGCAAATACACTGATATATACAAACATACACATACCCACACGAACACTCTGTGTTAATTTGTCTCTTTTTCAGTAAAGCTCGTTAGGCAGCTCAGACAAAAAACATAGAAAGATTCAGTTGTTGTTTGCAGTTAATAACGCGCAGTTATCAGCGATCACATTGAGAATGAAGCCGATGACCCAAATACGAATAATGTGGCGTGCCGCAATTCTTTTGCTGTGCCTCGCACAGCTGACGCAGGCGTTGACCACGCCCACGCCCAAGCCCAAGGCCCTAGTACAGCCAACACTAGTGACCAGCACCACAAGAGGCAGCACCACCACAGCAAAGCCCCAACAACAACCACAGAAGAAGCAAGGTAAATTTAAACGGTATTTCTATCTTCGTGTTGCAGCTACAATTTGTGTCTCTTCTTCATAGATGCCAAATGCCTGCAGCCTTTGGAAACTGGACCGTGTCGCATGAGTCTGGATCGTTATTATTACAATAAGGATAAGAATATCTGTGAGCCATTCAAATACGGTGGCTGCAAAGGCAACGACAATCGCTGGGGCTTCAAGCAGACCTGCGAGGAGGCATGCCTCATCAAGAAGTAACTGAAGTCTCGACTGAATCGATCCAGCCATTTCTTAGAATATTATTTGATCAAATAGTCCATCCATTTGCGACTTATTTTAAGTTCGAAATCAACAAAAACCTATGACTACAATACATATTTGTGTACGTGACTCAAATGCAAAACTAAATTTGTTTACATATTTCGATTCGTTTGAATATTTTTAAATAAATATTTGTGAGTTGATTATCGCGTATTCCAACTAAATTGCGCAGATAAATTAGTTAAGGAATCTGAAATTGAATAGATATTGTAAATTATTAAGATGATCTAAGTCATATATTTATTTGTTTTATAGAAATTAATAAGCAAATAGTTCGAATACTTTTAGAATAATTTTGCGATTCAGAAACAGCTTTGAATCAATTTCTTTTGCCCCAAATGAAGGAATATACCATCATAAATAAACGTCTACTTTCTCGAGGCTTTCCAACTATTGTCTCTAGTAAATATTTAATAACAATGTAAATTAATAAATCAATATTATAAATTTCATTCAGTTAAAAGATTGTGATCATCATGTTTTTCGTATTATCAAACTAAACTAGATTAACAAAACTCTTAAGTTAAATTTTAAAGTTAATTATATGATTGGATACGGTTTACAGTGCTAAAAAGCGGAACAGAATAAATTAGTTGAAAAGTATAATAAATACAGCTGATTTTAGTATAGAACTATCACTATATCAATTGTAACGATGAGATTCACACTGTTTGACTTTTTTGTGGTGCTTTTTGCTCTTGTTGTCTCTACTGTGGCCTTCAAAAATCGTAAGTATTGGAATATAAAATATGATCTATAAAATATTTTCATATCCAACCCTTTTAGCGGAATGCGGTGAGCCACATTCGAAAAATGGGGTCGAAAGTTCCAATAATTATAAGAAGGTCTGCATGGCAAAAAGTCCATCATGGTCCTATAATGCGGAGGATAAAAAGTGCGTGGGCTTTAACTATGGAGGATGTGGTGGAAACAGAAATCGGTTTGGAACTCTACAACAATGCGAAACAGCTTGCCTAGAATAAATATCTATTTCTAGAAATTTCAAGAAATGTAAACAACAAAGCTTTTAATTTTGTAAGGTACAAGGTTGTATAACTATATCTAATTTGATTATACATGGCTTGACTTATTATAAAACACAATCTATTCTTTCGGGGCTTCCCAACTATTGACTAAAGTAAACACTCAATAAAAAAGTAAATTAAGGAAATCATTGTCTTAAATTACTTCCAGCTAAAAGATCGTCATGTCTACTTTTCGTGATAGTTTTTCGTAATACCGAAAAGTACTAGATCGAATCGTACTGGGGAAGTATTTGCAGCTGTGCGGAAATGATTGAGTATATGATGAGTCGGTTTAAGCTATATCTACTACTTAACATAATGCATAGCGTTATTAATGGGGATCGTTGAACTAATACTGAGGCATTGGAAGTCAGATGTGTCAACGAGGCGACGCTGTGATTTACAAGCACTGGTGAATGAGTCGAGCAAATACAAACTGACAGAAATGATAAAAATATCAGGAAAAAAAGAAATAAAAGCATTAATGAAACTATGGATACGTGACGCTTGAGGCCTTTTGACTCATTTGTGGGGCAATTTTTTGAGGTATTTAAGCCAGGCTAAGAGCCGGAGCTGAAATCATTCGCATCGAAGAAACCGAATCGAAATGAGCTACAAATCTTTTTTGATTGCCCTTAGCGCGCTGAGCTGTGTCCTGGCCGTGCTTGGGGCTGCTGTGGATCCAACTGAGCTCCCATCTAAGTCGGATTTGGTGGTGGAGAAGCAGGAGGATGGTCCGCTGCCGACGGTGACAATCGATGTGAATGCCGTGCCGGAGCAATGTCATCAGCCCAAAGAGACGGGACGCTGCTTTGCACTCTTCTATCGCTTCGCCTACAATCTGGACAATCAAGCCTGCGAGGAGTTCGTCTATGGCGGCTGTGCCGGCAACAGCAACAACTTTGATACCAAAGAACAGTGCGAACAGATCTGTCTGGGCAAATCATCGCCTTCAGCAGCCGCTGCACCCACCGAGTCCGCACCTGAATCTGCGACTGAGCAAACCACCGAACTCAATACGGAACAACAAAAACCACAATCCACAGGCAGCAGCACTCAGTCCACATTGGCTTAGTGAAAAGTACCGCCTATCTAGTATATAAGTGTATAAGTATTAAAACAAACTCTCGTTGTTGTGAAGTGCGAATACATCGACTACAATGTTTACCTATGTATATTATTACGCCTGTACTTAGCAACAGGGACGGAATAAGAGTGATGCGGGTCCATATAAGTTAGGCATACTTGCTGTAAAGATAAATTTAACAGTTGATAAAATATATATTGCTTAATATTTATCTATAACGTTAATCTTCATTAAGCTTTTATCATGATTTGTAGACTTAAATGTGAATTCGTTTTGATAGAATAGTTTTAAATTAATTTTGATTCCGTATTAAAATTTTAAAATACCTATTCGAATTTAAATTCGTTTTAAGAATATAATATAAGAGTTTTGTTATCCATGCGCCCAAGAAACAGAGTCATTCTCAAATCCGCTCCTGTTCATTCCTGTGTTTTTTATTGAATAAAATAGATTTCGCATACATTTGTTAATGAACTTTAACTTCAATTTGACACACATACACACATGCACACACACACACTGATAACTTAGCTGAGTATGTGTGGCCCTAAAATGGTATAAAGCATCGTGTTCAGTAGTCTGATCAAGCTAGTCTATTTTAGCAGTGGCCGTAAAATATTGTTTAAACTAATTAAATATGAAATTTGCTGTAGTGATCATTCTGCTCTGCGCGTTGTTTGGCCTTTCCCTGGGTCTGAAAGATGGTGAGCAAATAGATAATAACTATAATGGTGAATGAATCTCTTCTAACTATAATCTCATCTTCAGAGGTCTGTGGTCTTCCCCCTGCTGTCGATGGTAATGGACTGGTGAAGTGCCTCGCCTCCAGGACCTCTTTCAGCTATTATCCTGCCGAGAATTCCTGCAAGAGCTTCGAATATGGAGGATGCGGTGGGAATAATAATCGCTTTGACTCTGAGCAGGAATGTTTGGCAAAGTGCAAGGAATAAATTATAATATATCATTTCTCCCTCTTTGATCTGAATAAAGTAATTGAATTGAATGATTCTGACTTGTTATTATTTTGTTGAGTGCTTATAGAGAGTCGAGTCGAAATGTCGAGATCTAAAGAAATTATCAGTTTGAAAAGCTTATGAAGCAAAACTTGTTTGCGACTGCGACTAGAAAATAAGTTCTAAAATGACATTTCAATAGCCTGTGATCTACAATTGGCATCTCAAGGCTAAAATATCATTTATATTATTAATAAAATATGTTATATTATAAAGATCTGGGAATTTTATTTGCATTTATCTGTACGTTTAAATATGAATTAAAAGTTATTATTTTATGCAAAATATTTAGGGTCAAAGTATAATATATAAATACATTTAGGCAATTATGCAACGGCCTTGCGAAAACTAGATTATCAGCTAATGCTTCCTATTTACCCCTATACTTATAGACAATTATTGTTTATTTATATTTCTATAAGTTAGGTGCAATTTTTATTTATGGATTCACTTAAATATATGTACCTTAATTTCAAAAACAACAAATTTAAACATCTTATTAAAATAAATTATATATTTTTAGACGATCTAAAAGTTTTGTCTACTTTCAGATGTAATAAATTAAGTGGGACGTCAAGACAGTCATAAATCTGCCAAAATATCTAATACTAGAAATGTAACTGATGTTGTCTAGTTGAGTTCTATTTTAAAAAGTGTTTATTGTTCCCTTTTCAATATGCAATATAGTAATTAAGTTCACTGGAAAGAGCCGAGCAGGCAAGAAACTATTTAAAATAGCTCGACTTACAGATATTGAAGTATTTAAGCTCAAATTCGATCTAGTTGATACCTAGTGAACATATAACATTGGTTGCCTTAAGTTCTTTTTACACTTCATAGAGAAACGAGAAGCTAACATACAATGAAATTGTATTTGGTATTTGTATTGCTTTCTGCACTCGCTGGGATTTCCATAGCACTTAAAAACGGTATAGTCGTATAATAATATTCTTGAGTATTACTTACCTGAACCTATTCAATAACTTTAATCTACAGACATTTGCGGCCAACAACTTGCGTATATAGGAGTTGAAAGGGCATATATCGCACGCTGGTCCTACGACGTGAATACCAATCAATGCATTCTGTTTGGATTTGCAGGAGTCAGGGGACTTAATAATATATTTGATTCGGAAGAAGATTGTATCGACGCATGCGTAGAGTATTTTGATTCGTAAAATTATACAAAGAATTACAAAATTTAAAAATATATACACAATTCTTAAATTCAATTCAGTTGGAAAAATATATATTATATGAACTAAATGATAAAACTTGTAATTATTTATGCTACTAATATGATTAGATTCGGTTTGAAGATTGAAAGAGCAGAACAGAATAAATAAGTTTATAAGTAAGTAAATACAGCTGATTTAAGAATATAATTATCACTTGAGGTTTTCAATTGTAATGATGAGATTCACACTGTTCGACTTTTTTGTGGTGCTTTTTGCTCTTGTTGTCTCTACTGGGGCCTTTAAAAATCGTATGTATTATGTAATATAAAATATGATTTATAAAATATTTTCTTATCCAAACACTTTAGCGGAATGCGGTCAGCCACATTCAGAAAATAATCAGAAAGATTTATATCCGAGCTATGGCCTAGCCTTGTTTGTCTGTCTGTCTAAAACATTATGGACCTATAATGCGGAGGAGAACAGATGCATAACTTTCCAATATGACGGGTGTCATGGAAATGATAATAAATTTGCGGATCTACCAAAATGTGAATCAGCCTGCGTAGAATAAATCTTTATTCCTATAGTAGAAGCTGATGCTGAGTGTGTCTACCGATATTTTCCAATGTCTGTAAATCAAGTATCGATAAAAAAAGATTCAAAAATTAGTTTGAAGACTTGAATAAAATATTCGCCATTTTAATCTTGATAAATCCATTTCCTTAAACGCTGAAACATTGTTCACTTCAAGTATATTTAAACTAATAGAACATTATACAAATGTCTTCTTTATTCTTAAATTCCTTTGATGATCTCTTTAACAGTGTCCTGGCCTGTCCATTTCTTTTTAGTAACAATTTAAATTACTAGAAGCGCTATCGTATATAAATAATAAGTATGTATATTGTAGCATTTAGTGTCGAGAAAGAACTAGAGTAAATATAAACTTATTTAGATTACAAGAAATTTAGAACACAAAGCTTCTAATTTTGTAAGGTAAAAAGTTGTATACCTATAACTTATATGATTATATATGGCTTGACATATTATACAACACAATAAAGAATCAAATATAAATAAAAAATTGTAGTGAATGTATTCTTTACCTTTTGTTCTATGAATATTTTACCAGCGTGTGTAGTCCTTAATATAATATCTTTATATGGTCTACAAATCTTATCTAGAACCAATGGAACTATATATCTCAATTATGGCTCTCCAGAACGCTAAGAAATGCAGGGCTCTATTAAAAGAAATTTGAAGTTATAAATGAATATCAAATAAAAAGAAAACAAGTTATATTATAGAAACTAAGTAATTAGTTAAGGTACAATATTGAATAATTACACAATAAGACATGGCTTAGCTGACCAAATCAAAAGCAATTAAATTTTACTCGACTTTCTTGAGTTGAAAGTTAATCCTAATAAACACAAGTTTCTTTCTCTGAATAAAAAATAAAATATCTCACAACCGATGGAACAGAACAAGAGTCTATATTTTGCAGATGTGATGCATAACCCTTTGCTTACTTAATCTCTAATTACTTAATATTACTACAAATATTTACTAATACTATATGCGATTAAAGCTTTCGAAATTTGTTGTTGGAGGAAATATTTTGAGGGTCTCGAAATGTGATAAGGCAGCCAAACAAAGCTCTGAAAATATTTAAATGTGCGATCGGGTTCTAGGAAACTTAGTTTATATTTGGCACTGCTCGTCTTAACTTCTCCCATTGAGTGTGAATAACTATTTAAATAGTAGTAAAAAAAATAAAGTTAATTAATATGAAGTTCTTTGTGTTGTTCTTGGCGCTTGTTTCCTGCGCTGTCAGTTCATTTGCACTCAAAAATGGTGTGTAATTGATTTCAAAACGCAATTCAAAGATCTTTTAGTAAATCTATAACTTGTGCCTTTAGATGTTTGCGGATTGCCCCATTCTCTTAACGGCGATGGACGTATAGCCTGTGAAGCATATATACCCAGCTGGAGTTACAATCCAGTTGACAAGCAATGCGTGAAGTTCATCTTTGGAGGCTGTGGAGGTAACGCCAATCGCTTTGGCACCAAAGAGATTTGCGAGACAACATGCTTGGAATAAATACAATTTGAATTTAACAGAAGACATATGAAAAAGCAAAAATAAACTACAAATTTAACTAAATATATTTGATACTTTTTTTCTAGAAATGCTTAGCCTGCATTTGTTTGAATATCAATTCTATGAACTATCGACAACTCGTATGTTGAACCAATCGATTTGACAAGCTCAACAACATATTATTAAATTCCCGAGCAACACGTGTGCTATTTGAAACTATTGTTTTTATACTCCACAAGAAGGTAACATAAAAAGATGATTAAGAGTAAGTAAAAAACGATTCAGATATGTGATCATAATAAACATAATAACATAAGAAATAAATTAAGTTATTATATTACATATTACTTGATTCTCAAATAAGAAGTCAAATACCAAATGCTTTATTGGCCATATGTGATATGGGCTTATCGACAAGCGAGCAGATGAAATTACTTTTTTGTGACAGCTCTATTATAAACTAGTTTGATGCTAAAGACATTATCTTAGTTTTTTATGTAGTCTATTCTTTATGTATAAGACAGCTGTTATCTGTATGGACTTTCTATTGTGACCTATTGCAACCTGTACTTAAACTGTCGTCTGATCCAGCTGCTGGCTCACAGATAAGCAACAACGATTTTCTTTCCTGGGGACTATATGCAGGAGGCTTTAAATAGCGACGAGCTCTCGAGTTAAAGTGACAGTTGCAGTTGCAAATATGTGGTGCAAGTTTCTGTTGATTGTAGCTATTAGCTTGTTGCTCTGCCGCTGTAGCAGCCAAGCCAAGCCAGGTGAGTTTTGATAGACTGATTGACTGACTGACTGATTGGTCGATTGATTGATTGACTGTTTGATTGATTGATTGACTTCTGATTGCAGTATTTTTGACCGGTTTATTTATTAGATGATTGATCGATTAATTGATTGGTTGATTGCTTGCCTGATTGATTATAAGATCTTTTTATATCGAAAGATTGATTCCTTCATTGCAACTGACTGATTGCTTAATCGATTGATTGACTGATTACTTAATTAATTAATTGAATAATTGCATGAATGATTTTGTGACAAAACAGTTTATCAACTGATTGATTGTCTGATTGACTGATTGGTTGACCAAATGATTTGTAGACTGATTGGTTGGTTGATCGACTCATTATCACATTAATTTACAAAATGATTTTGATTGATTGATTGATTGATCAACTTATTGTCTTGCCACAGCAAAGTGCACCGAGCAAAACTCGATGGCAGGCATGCCACAGGACTCTGCCGCCTGTATGGCCTTCATGCCAAGCTGGAGCTACGATGCCGCAAAGAATACTTGTGTGGAGTTCATTTACGGCGGCTGCGGTGGCAATGAAAATCAATTTGGCAGTCGCGATGAATGTGAGAAGACCTGCAAGGACTAAGTGGGACAAGGGAACCACTTCAAACCGGCTTCAAAAGTGTTGGCAATACCCAAAGCACAAAAGCAAAAGCAAATAATCATATTTACTTAATAACAAAAAACCGGCAAGCTTGTTTTGAAAAATACAAATTTCACTATAATTTCAAGGTGTGTTGTTATTGCAAAGAGAGCTCGAGCTCGTCTTGACCCTGGTCAGCTGGGTCCAGATAAGGCACAGCCGGTTTCTGCCTATAAAATGGGCACAGCGAGCACGCAACAAGATCAGTTGCAATAATCGCAGTGTCCAGATCAGACTTGAATATTTTTTTTTAAGAAATTTCCACCAGATTTTCAAGATGAAATACTTTGCTGTGTTATTGCTGCTTTGCGCGCTGTTGGGCGCTACGCTTGCCACGCTCAAGAATCGTAAGTTATCGAACCCACCTCGCAGTTGGAGAATCTTCTAATGTGTGCTCTCTCCAAATTTAGCTGCTTGTGGTGAGGAATTTGGCGTGATTGGTCATTGTCGGGCTCAGACGCCAATGTGGACCTACCGCCCGGACACCAATGAATGCATCAATTTCACCTACGGCGGATGCGCCGGCAACAACAATCTCTTCGATACGAAGAATCATTGTGAAACTACTTGCAAAGTCTAAGTGAATGTAATAAAAGTGTAAACTGTCAATTTAATTTCGAAATATGAGCATTTATTGTTATTAATTAACTTGTTTAACTTTTATTAACTGGTTTTATCAATATACATTTATTAATATACTTTCGATCTGTTCATGAGTTCAAAATCATGATAATCTTCTTTTCAAATTTCTGCTGTGGCTGTGAGATAATCTACTTAGTTCTTAGTATGGTTTTTTTATTAGTGCTTTTATTCTTCTAAGCTGTTCATTGTTTTGTTAGCTAACTGAGTTTCTATTCATACATGTTCTATGCACTAAAATGGTTTTTTTTCCTTATCTTTTTTTCTAATGTTTTTTTTACGCATTAAGACATGATTTAATATATATTTAATTATGTTCATTTGATAGTTTTCTGTCAGCTGAAATCTCAACACTAATTAAATCAATTGTATGTCCAGTTCAGTTTTCTAATCAGTTATTGTTTTCAACGCATATTTATACGCTTCAACTTATTGCGATTTGTAAAACTAACTTAAGTAAAGTGCATTTTATACATCAAAATATAGTTAGAAGGTTATTAAGGTTGATTATTTATGAGGTGATAAAAAATATGTTTATAAAATGTGAAGATAATGCAATTATCAGAAAATTTATTGTATTAACAGTATGGTTATTTTATTATGCTCAAGTACAAGCTTGAGTACAAGCTTATGAAATTTAAAATTTTTTTGAATCTCTCAATTCTTTCTTGTCGGACTTTCCCTTAACGACGTTCCACTGTCTTCTCTCCACTTCACAATTTACTACCAATGTTTACTCTCTCGAATATTCTTTCATCTCTTTTCGCTCACTATTTCTCTCTAAGAACATTTCTCTCAGTGTTGTAGATTATCAGCTGACCCTCTGACTAACTAGGTGTAATCTATGAATTATTTTAGATGTGAGTTTTATTGTGTGGCCCTCTATTGTAGATGCCTAGGACTAATTTATAATATATGGGGTTTATGTATACGCATTATTTGTATGATCTAAAGTTAATAAAATTGTATTTGTTTTCAAACGAATTGCACATGTTGCATGCCACCAATTTATTCGCTCTTTGTGGGCAACGCATTTCCATTGAGCGCTGCAGTTGCAGGCGGCGAGTCCTGTTGCTGTTGCAACTGTTGTTGCTGCTGTTGTTGAGTGGGCGTGGTCGGAGGCGACAAAGTGGCATGATGTTGCTGCTGTTGCTGTTGCTTGCTGCTGCTGTTGATGATGATGATATGCTGCCGCAGACTCGGCCAAATCGAGCAGAGCTGCCGAGGTGGAACTTGTGGCAGCTCCCAGGCCATTCATAGTGCTGGCCGTCATATCCTGAGCCTCGTGCTTCAAACGCAGTGCATTATTGTTATTGTTGTGGTTGTTGTTGTTGTGATTCACCGCATGCCCCAGCGCCGGATGATGTGCGAACGAGAGCGGCGGCAAGTGCAGGCCGGGAAATGCCAAACCTGCCGCAGCTGCCGCATGCAACGACTGCAACAGCGCCGCCGAATGCTCCTGCGCCTTGCGCCGCAACTCGGCCACCGAATTGGTGCGTGGATCATGTGCACCACCAGCGGCACCAGCACCGCCACCTCCAGACTTGGGCGACTCCGGCGAGCTGGCTGCCGAGCTGCTGCTCACGGGCACACTCAAAGGCGCCATCACCGAGGCCGAGGACACTGGCGGCATTGGCGGCGGCTTCAGGGAGCAGCATGAGCAAAGACTCTGGAAGGGCGAAACACCTGTGAAATGAAAAATACAAATTTAAAAAAAAAGTGTTCATCGATTTTCAATTTGATTTTTGATTTTGATGCATCATCTCAGCTAGGCGCAGCTGCCAGGGATAATTTAATAAGCAATTGCTTTTGATTTTTTTGCTGCCCTGATTGACAGGCCATCCATAGAGATTATGCCATTAGTCCCCCACTTCATCACAGTCCCACTCACCTTTCAGTCCTGGGAAGAGCGGCTGGTGCGAGAACTGCGCCGCCAGATGAGGTGGCAGGAAAAGCGGTGGATGATTGGCGCTGCGCTGGGCCGCTGCTGCGGCTGCTGCTGCTGCCACCGCGCTCTGCTCGCTCAGCACGGGACGAAAGCCGCAATTGCTGCAATGGAAAAGAAGCACAAAAGAAATGTTAAAGAGACAATATTTAATAAATTCAAAAAAAAAAAGTAGACCTACATTTCTACACTGTTGTGAAATTCATACTTCTAAGAACAATAACATGATATACTTAAATTAGTATTATATAAATTTTGATTTAAAAATAAAAAAAATGTTTGGTCTCACAATCAAGGTACCTGCTCTATTTCTATGCACTTTTGGTTCAAAAGATCTGAAATATAGAATTTGCGCTTAAAATATGCATTAAACCTAAAATTAGGGTGACCGTAGCTATAGAAGAGTACTGTCTTCCTTTATCTCTATCTCTTTAGACAGATATTAAGATCACATGTTATTATCCTTATAATGTCCCAATTTCTTTACCCAACAAATCAAGAATCTTGTCTTCGGGGTGACCATATCAGCAATAAAAATGTATCCGTCTATTTTTTTTTGTCTCTCTCTTTCTATATATATCATTCGTTCTCTAATCTACTAAAAAGATCAGTTGGTTACATCTCCCTTTACTTTCACGAGCTGTATTTCTTAATAAATTCCATTTCTCAGCATGAATCATGTGATTAGGGTGACCATGCCGGCAATGGGAAAGTAGTGACCGCTTTGGCCTTTTTATTCTCAAACTGCTACATGCAGAATCCACCCAGATAAATGATGATGAAACCATTTCGTTGGCATATCACAAACACCCAACGCAAAACAAACAAACAACCAACAACCAAATAGAGTTTTAATTAACGCTTAATTGAAATAAATTAAAACATTTTTATGCGTAATTGCATTATTATTAATAAACCTAAATATGTTGTATATGATGCGACTGTTGTCGTTGTGTTTGTTGTTGTCGTCTAGGTCCGTTCCCATTTTAATTGAATGAAATATAACGCTTAGGTCACATTCCAACACCCTTCCCCGTCTCCTTTCGATTCTTGAGTTAATGCAATTTAAAAATGTTAATTGATAAGCGAGCTAAACAACTACAAACGAATGATATAGATAAATTATTTGCCTCACATAATCCATTAATAAAATTATTATCATTTTTATTAGTCATAATTGCTGGCATTATTTTCTGCCTCTCATGGCTTTATAAAAAATTCAATTTCCATTTGTTCCCATTCGCGTTAAGCTTTTTAGCGTTTTGGCCCCCTTCGATGGCGGGCTTTTGGACCAGGATGCAAATGTGTCTAAAATTTAATAATTCTTAGTGCGGCCTAACTCGACGTGCAAGAACGGGAAGGGATGGATGGGGACGCATACAAATCTCTGAATGCTAATCGAGTTGCGTTGTGGCCAAAACAAGGGCCAGAACTGAATGTCGCTACCACAGCCATTTGGGCCACAGTCGTCGCGGCTGACGCTTTTAATTCTTTTCACTTTTTTGCCTCTCACGGTTTTTTCCCGTCTAAGCTTGACGTTTTTGGCTTTATCTCCCCTCCCCCTATTACGTTCTTGTCCTGCTTCTGTGCCTGTTCTGATTTTTGAGATTTTTGCCGCTTTTCACGTATCTGCTGGGGGAGGAATCAGAGTAGATGGTCACTATTTTGGCCGCTTGAAACAGAATTTGGTATGCGACGAATGCGTAATTTTTCTGGTTTTCCCTCAATTTTTTTTCCATTCTCTTTACTTTTTCTATTTTATTATAAAGTTGATGAATTTTTTAAGAATTTGTAAGCTGTTTTTAACAGTGATTGAAGGGGCATTAGATAAGTTAGACACAAGCTAAGGCTAAGTGAAAAAGTGGAATAAAGAAACACTAAATTTGAGACAAAATTCTAAATGGAATGTAATAGAAATCTTACAAGGAATAGATTCATATATTTTTTTCAATATACTACAAAAGTTACATGGAGTTAAAATTCCAGAAATTCAGAGATATGCTCTAGAACTGTTTATTTCCAAAATACATATGATACGAAAGTAAATTATTAAAATTTACTTCAAATAAATTTTCCTTCTGCCGATAGCATATAAAAGCATCCCTATATGATAGCTGTCTCTATTCGAAAATATAAATTATATTTTCTTCTCTGTCTGTGGATTATTTTCGTATGCAGACATTGAAGCCAATTAGGCCGAAAGCAAAAGTCCAAGCTTAGCAGGGAGTGAGTGAGGTGAGTGAGGGGGAGGGAGAGAGGGTAAATATGTACAGTCTGCAGTAGTAGCAGCTCCATTCGCTGTCTCAGTCGTGCTGCCAACTCGTTGCAAAAAAAATGCAGGTAAACTTAAATGTTTGCGTATAATTAAGCACTCATCCTTTGGTCGTAATTAAATTTTGCATGTGCACATCCAACAGTTGCCATCTGTGTGTGTTTGTAGGTGTGTGTGTCTGTGTGTCAGTGTGTGTAGGTGTGCTCGTGCAATGTCTGAGACTGGCAAAAATTTGCAAGAACGTCGCCTGGCCTCAGGGTCCGGTCCGTCCATGCTGTTTGCTGTTTGACAGAACCGCCTCTCCTCTCATCTCTTCTTCTCCCCCCGAGTTAGGAGCATGCCCCGCCCACTTGACTGTCGCCGCCTTAATTGCAACACTCAACAGACGTGCCCAGTCAGAGACTCGCTGCTCTCGCACTCCTAATTAAGACATTCAGATGCTCGAGTGTTGTCGTTGAGCTCGTTAGTTAGTACATAACTTTTGCTCTGGGCCAAAAGTGGCAAGACAAAAAGGGGGGAAAGGCACAAGAAGGAGCGATAACTGTGGCACGTTTGTCAATGTCAAACTCACCTTAGCGGCACGAAAAAGTTTTCTTTAAATTTTCGCACTTTTCACAGATTGCCGTTTGCCAAGGATAAAGTTTTTCCAACTTGGCTTAATGCATTTTTACACACGTTGCCTTGGCTTCACATTCTCGCCAGCGCTTTGAGGGTGGCGGCAACAGCTTCGCATAATTTTTCTGGCAAACATTTTAATGCTTTACGCAATTCTAGCAAATTAAACTCGAGCAATCAACACCTCAATGGCTTAGCTCCTCCCAATGTCCCAGAGTCTCCCAGAGTCCCCCAACCTCAACACACATCCGAGTCAAATACAATTTCCGCAAAATGTTTGCGCTGTCAAGTGTTTTTTTTTTTTTTTTCGTATACCCTGTGGACGTACATGATAGAAGGGGTAGATTGAAGTTTAAGCAAATGATAAGCACTTCTTTGTTTTATGAATCTTTACATGTACATGATATAGGAATATTCGTAATTTCTGTTGTCTTTTCTAGCAACTTTAGGTTAACGTTATAGTGAAAAATTTGGATTTATAAAATTGCTAATTTCAATCTCATTTGAAGAGATAAAAATCTGTTTATGGTCAACTCTATGTTCCGAAAATTTATTAAAGATGCGTGTTACTTAAATTACATAAATTATAAATAAAGATTCGAAATACATTTAGTGTAGAACAGATGTAAGAATGCAATTTGGGGTATGAATATTATAGGGTATTCTTTTAGTCAAGCACTTCCAATGAGCTAATTTTTTGCTTATTTTAGGAGCTACCTTTGGCTCAAATTATTTTCAACTTCCGACCCAAGCAACCCAAAATCAACAACGCGAGAGCAAACATTATGAACATTATATGCTTATTATATTAGGCAGCCAAAAGTTGTTGTTCTTGTTGTTATCAGGGGAAAATCCCTCCCCCCCTTGGGTGTAGTTGTTGTTGTGCGCGAGGCAGCGGCTTATTTTAATTGCATGATGAATATTAAAATATTTGCCCAATTTATTATTCAAGCATTGGAGCGCGCAAACATCAACGAGTCGACGAGTCGAGTATAGGTAAATACGCATACTAAGTATATACATGATTATATATACTAAGTATATACTAATAAATTAGTATGTGTATATATACAGCCATATTAAAGTTGGGTACATTATTTCGTTGTTGGCCTCAGTTGAGGCATTCAACTGTTTACATGTTTAAGCAGCTCATAATGTTGCATGCCTCTTCATCTGTCTGCCACACGTGCTCCTAATTACGTATTTAGATATTTGTGCATTAAACATTTGGGCCAGTTTTGGCTAACACTTTCGGGCTAAGTAGCTTGCAATGCACTGGCATTTAATTAACTTAATTTCCTGTATCCAAGCATCCAAGAATACCAGAGATACTTTCTTCAGAGATAAACACTGAATTAGTCAAAACTCAACTGAGAATTGAGCAGCAAAATTCTAGTTTACGTAAATTATCTAAGATCAAACAATTTTATTGCCATTAATTTAAAAATAACGGAGCATTTCTATTAAATAAGTTAACAAATCTATCGGCTAAGTGTTATATTATCTTCCATGGTCACTTTATTTATTGTCTTTATGTAGGAAAACAATATTTAGGTATTCAAAGAAAGGTGAATATTTATATTCTGTATAAATACTCAATTAACTCAAGGTGAATACTTTGCTCACCTTTCGCCCTCACTTAATTTACTTAAAACAAACTCAAGTTCGAATAGCAGTGAAACATAAAAATTATTTAAACTGCATAGTGCTATCACATGTTAATTGTTTATGAAAATTGTCGATGCAAATTTAATTACTCGGAACGTGCTCCACACGCCTGATAATAAAGACAATGAAAAAATGTACAAGTGAAATGTTTGAATTTCTACAGCTGGCAGGTGAAGTTAATTTATTGTATTATTTATAAAGTAGGTGTAGGTCATTACAGGCACATACATATAGTCTGTGTTTTATAGATCATATTATATCATTTAATATTTTATATTTATGTATATACCACAATCAATAAATCTAACATTAATCAATCTAACATCAAATCTTTAAGTATGTACTACATTCGTATCTAATGTATTATTATCCTTATTTTGATTACCAAGGGCTTTATAAGTAGCTCATTATTTTTGCCAAACTGATGTCAGCATCGACATAACATAAGTTAAGTTCAAGGCAAGTAGTTGAACAGTGAGTTTTTTGCATAAAATATACAAGAGTAGTAAAAAGAATTCTGCAGAATTGGATAAATAAATATATTTGGAGATAGCTTTCTGAGTGCATGTCTAATGCGATGATAAATGCTTGCGATGAAACGCTCGAATTGAGATGCTCGAGATAGAACAAGGAAGACGATGGGAGCAAACACAAAGAGGATATCCGGTTAAAGGCATTTGAATGACAATGAGAGTATGAAAAGTTATCGAACGATATCAAAGTGCTGAGTGCATACTCATATTAGGGCCAGCAGCGATTGGCATTAGCATATAGCAATAGTCGGAATTGATTCGGTCAACCGTTACATCAACAACAACAATAATAAGGAGAACAACAATAAAAAGTGGGCAATGATTCAGCTGAAATCAGTTGTCCTGCTGCCCGGTGGGATGTCCTTTCTCCCTCAACCACTTGGCTTCTTAGCTGCTGCCATTGCTACTGCTGCTGTGCTATTATGTCCTGATCCACTTCCTGATCCTTGGTGTTGTTTTTTTTTTTATTGTGGTGTGACGCTTTGTTGTTGTCTGGGCGCGTTGACATGTGAGGAGCTAAAATAATCGAGGCCAAGTTTGAGTTTTGGCCGCCCGTCGCCTTTTTGCTAGCTGATGAGACCGCCCACTGATAACCGGCACACTCCACCCCACACCCCGTACCCCGCACCCAGCTCTTCTCACAATGTGGTGGCAAAATAAAAAAAGAGAAAACTGTGGTGGCTGCCGCCTTTTGTCGGCTGTGGCATATGGTTACATTGCCATCACAACAAAACACGAAACACCCTCATTTACGCCCAATTAAATTTTCAAGTTGCTTTTTATGAACTTCGCTTAAGTATTTCCAATTTGCAATGTTTGCGCAACAACTGAATAGAGGAGATTTATAAAATTGATGTCTGGATGATTTCAACAAAGTTATTAATAACTTTCATAGGCATGTCTAAGATGCAGCGGAGTATAGTATTGAGTTTTCTGACATTTCATTGAAAAATATGAAATATTAAATATTAAAAAAGTAAACAGTATTGGAAAAAATATCGCAGATGAATAAGATTTTGATGCAGAATCAAGTTTGAGGTCCTATAATGATAAACTTGACTTTCCGCAAGGAAATCGATCAATTTTTAAAAAAGTTATGTGAATTAGAAGTGTCCACGAGTAGAATCAAATTAGAGGTCAAACAATGATACAATTAATACTTTGGATTAGTTTTGACGAAGCTAAGACATGTTGAAATTTTTCGAGAAGGTGTCAAGGGGTATGAAAATGAGTGAAGTAAATTCAAACTAAATAGTTTCCATACTAATTCCACATATTATAAGCTTATTCAGAAAGAAGCTCCTCATCGATTACCCAGCTGATTTATTTACAGACTATAGATAACTCTAAGATCTGTTGGAAGCTAAAGACAATGTTGGAGTTATTCGAGCGCTGTTCCGCTGGTGATTAGACGCTGCGAGTCGTTAGCACGTGTCGGTCATATCGACAACAGCATCATTAGGGGAATCGGGAATGGGGACTCTGAATGGGGGGCACTTTTAATGTTTCCGCTGGCGCACACGACATCCGTTGACCGGATGTGCGCCAATGGAATTTAAACGTTTTTATCCAAAACATTAACTGAATCGTCTTCCGCTGCGCACGCCTGCTCAATAGCCCGTGCCCGGATTGAAGCCACCGGGCACCGCAGGAGTTGTCAGACTTGCCAAACTTGCCACATTCAGTGATTCACCCAAACCCATCTAATGACATTACTGCTCTCATTGTGGTCATTACAACTCCCTCATTTACCTTCTTCCCCTGCCTTGCTGTCTTTCGTTTTGATTCATTCTTTCTCTCGTAATCAATTGCTAATTTAGTCATCGTCGCCAAATTCTTTAAGGGTTGACAATTGTCCTGCTCGAAATACACATCCCCTTCCCTTACTCTTACATTCCTCCCCCTCTCTGGCTGGTGCTCAGATTTGTAAATATTTGCTTGGAAAATCGTTCTCTGGGGGTGGCGTTGGCTATATTATGTTTTCTCTTCACTCTATTCGTTATTTTTTCCTGCCAGTTGTTTTTCTTTTCCATTGTCAAATTGACGACAAAATGAGACACTTGCCATAAATTTATTGTTTGTTGTTGCCTAATGCCATTGTAAGTGGAGGCTTAATGACACGCAGGCAATTAGCAGATCATTCACATTAATCGCTCTCGTTTTCAACAAACACTCACATGGTGGGAAGGACAATCAGAGGGTTGTGACATGTGTAAACATATGGGAGTGTGCCAATTGCAATGGATATTATTCTCAATATAAGCGATACTACCAAGCGGGTATCAAAAACAAATTATCTTATGCAGAACTTTTCTTCTTTTTTGAATGAAACCAGAATTCGTTTAGTTTTCAGACTGATATTCATTTTTAGAAACAAATTCTAGCTACGAAAACTTAAAGTCAAAGATATTTTGATTGCTTTAATGAATTCTTAAGAAACTCCAGATTCCCTAAACTTTTAAATGTAAATGTCTATAAAGTTTCAGTTCTCCATTTAGTAAGTTTTTTATTGATATCTGTATGAGGAATAGAACCAAATTTTCTATCTAAGAAATCTAAATAATGGATATAAAATAATTAATCTATTAATCAACTAAACAAAAGAGAATTTATTAAACTGTAAACTCATTTAATAATTTTCAAAAGTCTAATCTAGATTAGGGATTTCAAACTTTACGATCATTATATTGTACCATACTATTATAGCTCTGCCAATATATTCGAAAACAATGAAGTTCTTAAAAAATGATTTATCAACTTAATCAACTTAAAAGTGTTCAAATGTTCTGTATAATTTTGATAGTTGTAGATTTTTAAAGTATGAGTACTTACGTATCGTTGGCAACACTGCCGGCACCGAAGCTGCCAAAGATGTGGCTGCCAAAGGCCGCCGCAGCGGCTGAATGTGGCAGCTGGGCGGCATGTGGTGTAGTGGGTGTTGGGGTGGACGAGGCCGAGTTGTTGGACGAAGCTGCCATGCGGGAGCCCGTGGTCAGCGATATGGGGCCGCCCACCTCAATAGGGGAGTCCGTGTTGCGTGAATTGGAGGGGCTGTTGGGCCCCAGACCACCGGCCAGAGGCGTGTGCTCGCGCATGCCCGGCGAGGGGGAGCCGGCGCTGATGGAGCCCAGGGATTGGGAGGCGGAGTGCGGTGTGGCAGTCAACTGAGTGGAGGACAGTGGTCGCTCATTATCGCTAGAATCCAGATGGTGGGCACCCGGGGGACTGTGTGAATGCTGCTGCTCCATGGGGCCATTTGTCAGAGGACTGTGCGAACGCTGGCGTGCCGGCAACTCGTCCATGTCATCGTCGATCTCGCCGGTGATGTCTGGCGAGGACTCGCGTGAGTCATGCAGCTGTCCGGATAATTAAAAGATGTATGTAAATGCCATTATTAATCTTAATTAGGGATTAAAACCATAACCGTAACCGTAACCGTTAACCGGTATTAACCGATTCAAATTGGTGAATAGCCGTTAGGATTTTAAAGAAAAAAATGGGATATAAGTTCAAACGTACTTTTTTACCCTATTTTAATCACCGGGAGTCGATAAAAAGAATAAATTTAAGATTTAAAATTTTTGAAAATTTTCGAAAATTGTAAAAAAAAATTGTAAAATATGCAAAAATCAACAAATTTTCGATAAAAAATTGTTGTTTCAGAAGCATAAAATTTAAATGCAAAGTTAAAGAAGGGTTAATCTTATGAAAAATAATACATTCCTTATGGAAATCGGATGAGTTTTAGCAAAGTTGGGCTTGTTAAAAGTCCAAAGAGTCAACATTTCTCTTATTTGGATAATTTAGAATAATTGAAACATAAATTAAGTAGTCATTTTAAAAAAAGGTAATTTGCAAATATATACACCTATACATCTAATTTGCAAACTATATATATCGATATGCAATATTTATATAGAAGAAGAATTTCTTCTTTCTCACCTTATCCAATGAGCTGCTGCTTTCGCCATTTTCCCGCTTTCGTTGTTCATCCTTGAGACGCTCCGCCTTGCGCCATTTGGCGCGTCTATTTTGGAACCAGACCTGCCCCAAAGAAGGCGGGGGAGAGAAGAAGCAGAGTTATAAAGTTAGAAAATCGCCCGAGTTCTGTTATTTATGCAGTCTTGACTTGGCTGCCAGCCAATTGAAAATTGAAAAACTTTCTATACACACATACACACACACATGCGCTCGGGGGTAGAGCAAAAACAATAAACGAAATTTTCCACCTCAGAAACTTTAACAATTTGCTTTTCCCCTTCTCTCTCTCTCTCACACATCTCTTTGTATTTCTTGTGCCATCTAAGACATAAACAAACAAAATCTGATTTTCAATTTTGCGCAGGCACACAAAACAAATTTGGCCTGTAATCAGCGCCTAAATTGGTAAGGGAGGTGATGATGTTGGCGCGGGCAATAAGGAAACAGACACACACATGTCAGTTTAGGGAAAGAAAGAGAGAGAGAGAGAGAGATAGAGCAATTTCACTAATGAGCTTCAATCAAGACAATGCCCAGGCATCCTTAGCATCTTCTTCGCATCCTTTTTTGCCTGTTTGCTTATGCGCGCGTGTTTCCTTTTTGGCTGCTTTTGCTCATTGTTTTTGCTTTTAGTTCCGGTTACGCTGATTCCATGCTTAGAGCGCCCCCTAATGGGATTTTCCAAAGGGGGCGCCATCTTGAATCTTGCTCTGTCTCTCTCTAACACACACTCGGTTTCTCAACTTGTGTGTGTGTAAGTAAATTTCCTAATCAAAATTCAAATTAGACATTGTACGCAAAAGTTCGCATTGTTGTAATCATAACGCAACATAAAACAATTTCAACATTTTGCGCCTCGAGGCGACCTCCCCCTCTACGAACTCCCTCTTTGGCCGCCTTGGCCGCCATGTTGGCAATATCCAGACACAATGCTCAACCCCCACTTAACCAAACACTAACCGTATTCCGCTCCAGCTTTCTGAACAATAAATTGCGCACAATCCAACCCCCAAATGGCAACCCAGCCACCCCGCCAACCCCCTCCCCAACTACCCCTGCTCAGATATGGGCGTCTCTAACCCCCAAAAGAAAAAATGTTGCTTTTGTTGTTGTTGTATATTTTTTGGTGGTGACGCCCACCAGTTACTTAATACAATATTTATGCCATAAGCACATTACCAATAAAATATGGCTGGGTAAACTTTTTCCAAGTGCAGCAACCTCCCTCTAACCCCCCAGGGGGCGACAGGGACAGGTATAGCGGTCGAGTAAGCGAGACAGACAGTGTAGCTCAGTTGTTGCCGTTGCTCGACTATTATTATGACAAAAATTGAATAATGAAAAACAATTGTGTGCGTCTGCCTTGACTTTTCCAACCAATTTTCCCTCTATATAGTAGATGTGTGTTTTCCTTCAATGCTGATTTCATGCACAATTTTGCTTTGTTTTATTGCAGCTATCAGAGCTACGCCCACCCTCTTCCCCGCCCGCTGTCCACCCTGCCTCATTCACTTGACTTGTAACGTGTTTCTTTATTTATTCAATTCGCTTGGTTTAGTTTCTTGATTGCTTGTCGAAGCTCATCTGGAGAAACTGAGGGAAGCTAAGGGCTGTAGGGGGTTACGAGGGAGTGATTTTGAATTTCATTTCGCTTTTGCATATTTAATTGGCGTTCGAAGTACAATTTTTCTTATTATTTCTGTTTTATTTTTGTATTTTCTGTAAAAATCATTTTGTTGATTTGCAAAAATCAATGCATACTCTTAGGTGCTGTGCTTAAATTGTTAGTTTAACTGACTTTTATTTAAATCGATAGGATTACTTAAGATTATTGAGAATTTTAAGTTATTAAATTAGAAAAAAAATAATACACATTCCCATAACCTTTAATAAAATCTATAGTGTATATTTATTTATGTGAAATATAAAATTTCCTCATTCGCTTCAAGTCACATGTCGCAATATATTTATAAATAAAAAACAATTGAAGATCACCTCTCCCTGTCGGGGACATAGCCTCTCAGGAGTCCTACTTCATATAATTTATTTACCGTTGTCAAAGAGCAAATGTGGAATGGGGAATGCGAAAAGAAACGCCTCAAGGCGGCAAAAGTGCTCATAATTTCAAATAACAATGGGAATTGGGCATAAGGTAAACATGACAAGGACATGGAACTGTTATCCCGATACCAGTACAGCTACACTCTCATCAAAATATGCGGTTACAAGTTACAGAAAGCGATTTGCCATCCATTGAAAAGAAAAGCAAACAAGCAAACAGCGGTAAATAAAACAAAGTTGCAACACAATGTGGCAACAATGCAGACAGAGGAGGAAAAAGGTAAACACTACCCAGCAGGACGAATTGCGGATGGCGGATGCGGATGAGGTCGGCTGGGTAATTACGGCAAGTGCGCACCATTAGCTTCCGCAAACAGTGGCACTCCGGGAGAACTTTAAGGACGAGGACGCGAACGAGAACGAGAACGATGATGACGCAGCTCAAGTGGAATGAATGAACAGATGTGTTAATATCAAACGCATTTCGTGAACCCTTTGCAACAACACAGCCGCAGTCGAACAATAATTGGGCTACCGCAACAGCAACACCCTCTGGAACAGCCCCCTTCACCCTTCTGCCTACTCCCTTCACCCTTCACCCTTCTGCCTTCTCCCTTTATCTTTACGCGTTCATTGCCGGCGGGCAAGCATATGCAGCATACGAGTCCTGGGCCATCAACTTGGATCAGCATTAAAGGATTATTGAAGCAAATGCAATTATTTGACAGGCACCGCCAACCCCTTTGGCCACCGTCTTGAGAAGCGGTTTCAGTGGTTGGCTGGTTCACTTCGAGTGTCCGACTAGTTTCTCATTCTACCCAATTCCCATGCTCTGTGATTATAATAAATTATCAATTATTGCTATTATATGTGCTCAGTATTTCTCTCCATTTCGAGGGGGTGTTGTCGCCCCCTTTTGGTGGGCGTTGTGGGTGTGGCAGTGGCCACAGCAGCATTGTCATGCTACAGACATAATTCTAAACGAATTATATGTGAAATACGTCTGTAATGCGAAACGGGGTAAAATCGCTATGTGGCGAGAGATCCCCGAGCAGGTTTATAAATATTTTGTTACGAATGAATATTAATGTTTTTATTATGATTTGTAATAGAGATTGAATATGAGAAGACTTTGTTGTTAAGGGTGAAATTTGTGGTCTAATTATAGTTGTGAAATATACCTAATTTTTGACGAGGTAGTATTTGGAAATGATGTGGTTTTATTTGATTATGTATTAATAAAAAAGAATAAAGTGCTCGATATTTTCATTATAAAAGAAAAAGAGAAAAAGAAGTGTTGTTAAATGTAAGATTAAGACTGAATTATAGTTCAAAATTATATCTAACCCTTAAATAGTTTAGAGATGTTTCAGATGAGAAGTATCTTTCTCGAACTCTTTAAAGTTTAATAATTAATAAGTATCAAATATTATTTTAATTATAATTCAATTTAAATTAAAGAAAAGTAATATGCTTGGAATTATTAAATTCGAATAGAAAGTAATAACTTTTGTAAGGGCTCCAAATAACTTAACCAACAATTAATTTAAATTAAAAATAAATTTCTTTCTAGATTACCTTCAGTTCAGAGATTCTTATTCTTCATAGTCAACTTATTATATTCTCTTTCAACTACTTATTAGTCACATTCACATTCATTCACAATTTCCTTTTGCTTGATTACACGATAATTATAGGCACAAATTTCTGGTTCCGTTTGGCAACATGAGCATGCAAATTGAGTCAAAGATAGAGAATGAGAGAAATCGTTGTGAAAATGGCACTTGTTTGTGAAAATTGTAATCATTGCCAATGACAATTTGTGACACTGTGCGGGGGCAGCCTGGCAATTAGCGGATCTACTTCCACACTTAAGAACTGAGAACTGAGAGGTAGAAGGAGATTCTTTCTCTCTTTCTCTCGCTGTTTCTCTCTAATAAGTTGTGGGTGGCAGGCACTCGAGCACGTTGCCCACGCGTCAAGCTGAGAGATTGAGACTGAGCAAATTATGTGACAGAATAAACTTAATGAGGATGCAACGCTAACTAGACACGTTGCCACTAAGTTGACTGCCGACCCACACAGGTGGCTATTAAAAACACTTTGGTGGCGTTAGGCGATGACAATGACGCACTCAGATATTTCCGGCACAATTAGCGTGCAACACACAACCACTTGCAACACAGCATCCCTTCACTGCCTGACTCTCTGAGTGGCATGTTCCCAGGCGCAACCTGATACTTTGAATTAAATTTGTACCAAATTTATATGTCAAATGTCCAACAATGGGACACTTGTCGCAAACACGTGTACTTGTCAGCCTAACAAAATTATTGTATAAGGCAACCACCCGAAAACCACCCAACACGACCCGAATCCACCCGTCTATCAATTGTCTGACTTCTGTCCGAGTTTTGAGCCGAAACTGCTCTTTAAATGCCCAACAAAAAAATCCACAAAAATAAGTGAAATAAATATATTTTTAGCCGGGAAAACAATTGGACAGACGGAGAGCAAGAGGATGAGACCAATACAGTCGAGTTGAGTCGAGTATTTTGGACCAGGCTTAGTCTGGGATTTCGGTAATGGAATGAATGCCAAATATTTTGATGAGGGTGCTTTTTCTCAGCGCATTTTCAGCGACCACATTTTGACACATTTTTTATCCCAATGCGAAAAATGCGGAAATAAATTTTATAATAAAATTTATTATGTACTTCGTTTGATTCCCGACTGACGCTTCTCATTCCCCTACCCCATGTCGCTCATTTGCCGCTCACTTGGTCCTGGATGTTGGGTTTCCACTTGGTAACCTGATATGTTTTTCACTGTCAATTTTTGATGTTCGGCGTCTGTCGCGACGCATTTCATTTACTTAATGCGTATCTGAAAGCCAGAGAGCGAGCAAGAGAGAACTCGAAGTATTAGCCAGGTTGGGTCTAAGCCGGCAACTGATTTTTTGGTAAAATACCAACAAGCTGGCTGCTTGACAAAGACAAAGTGCTTTGAAGTTGAAACTCTTTCTTATAAATGATATTGATTGATAAATTTGCTAAAAATACGCATCGATTGGAAAGCACAGAATGCGAATAGGTAAATCAACTGAGAAGAGATATTATAGATTTAAGATAGACTTACTTTGAAATAGATTTGAAAAAAGGGTATGGGGATTCTGAGTAAAGATGTAAGAAATGCGAAATGAATCAGGGGAAATACTCAGTTTAAGTCCTGTTTACATATCCATTTCCTTTTCGTAAATTTCCAGAGATTACGAAAATTTACTTTATTTTTCATACACACTTCGTTATTTCCAAATTTCCCCCATTTTCATTAAAGTTCTAAACTCCGTTTTCTTCGCACTAACAATTTTTCAGAAGTTTTTAACTGTTTCTTACAGCACTTCAACAATTTTTCTTATATTTGTCAGTTAGTACTATTTAAAATACATTTTATAAACATTTTTTAAACTATAATATATATATATATTTTTTTTTTAAATGAATACTAAGGCTCACATAAAATGCGCTTTTGAACTTACAGCAAAATGGAATTACAAAACAACTTTGGTAGCTGTCTTTTAAGGGCTTTATGAAAACTCGCATCTAACTGTATATTGAAAAATAAATTTGATTTATTACGAATATTGCCCCAGCAAGTAAACCAACAATTTGGCCAGAAGCATCCCAAGTTGCCAGCTTTCCTAAGAACTTTGCATATTTGCTTCATTCAAAATGTATATAGAATATTTTTTAAGGCATTTATTGCATTAGGTTGTACATGACCCCAATGATATCTCTCTTTCTCTTTTTTTCCCCCACTCTCTCCATTTCTAAGACATGCATATGCATTATTAATAGAGAGAGGAAGAGAGCGAGGGTTGGGGTAGCTTTGATCAGGCTGCGTGACCGGGCTAGGGTTGCCAACGCTCGTGCTATTCTTGTGAAATTTGATACAATTTATGAACAAAATATTGTTTTACTTTCAACCTTTTTCTTTGTTGGAGGATGTGGGCGGTAGGGGCTTTTTCATATTTTGCATAATTTTGAAGGGTTGACCCCAGTGAAAAAAAATCACAGTTACAAGTTGGAGTATTCCAGTCACTGCTATCAGTCACACTCACCTGGACTCGGGCCTCGGTTAAGTTAATTTTCATGGCCAGATCCTCGCGCGTAAATACATCCGGATAATGGGTCTGGGCAAATGCCGTTTCCAACTCCTCCAGCTGTTTTTCCGAAACATTAAAAATGTACAGTTACTCTCTTAGTTCTTCGTAATTTTCTTCATTTTTTTTTTAAATTTATTTTTTGTTGATTCTCTTACCTGTTGCAGTGTAAAGGTTGTGCGATTTCGTCGTTGCTTGCGCCGCACAAAAGTCTCATCGTGTATGGCAGGATGATACGAGTAGCTGGTATCTGTAGAGACAGAGGTAGAAGGAAGAAGAGGAGACAGGTGAGTCAAGGAATTAGCTATACCAAGGTGTTTGCATTAGCTGGCATAATTAAGATAGTTGCAGTTCTATCTATCGCATCTATCTGTCTTTCTCTATCCGCATCTCTATCTCTATTGGCCCCAGTTGGTGTTGGTGCATAAGCTGAGACGGCATAAGCGCCAATAAGCTGACTACAGTCTGGCTGAGAGCACAACTATGGATATTACATGTTTGTAATTGCACAAGTGTAAAGTAGAAGATAGTTTAAGATAAAGTAAATTACACTGTACGATTATATGTAGAGTAGAAGATAGTATAAGATAAAGTAAATTACAATGTACGTTTAGAGTACGCATATATAATGAATTAATTTAGAGTACTCGATCAACAAAATTTAAAAAACCATATATATATTAATAAATACTTATCTAAAGGAAAACAGAGAAATTTTTAGATAAAATTCATATGAAAGTATAAATCTTAAAAGTGGGACTTTATTATTACATATGCGCACCTCAAAACATAATCCATACTTCATTTAATCGCCATTGACCTCAGTGAACTCATAAACTTTAAAAGCTAACGCTGTGAAATTTGGTATACATTTACCTAACTACCAAGAATAAACAAATTTTATTTAAAATCAAATACATTTCTTACATCTTACGACACAAATCAATAAAAATGCATTACAAACATTATAATAAATTTTGTATTTACCAGTGTAAACATGTTTTCAGTATATTCAGAAAGTTTCATAACTTTACCAACAATTTTTAACACTCTCTCAGTCTACTTTAAGTTCACGAACTCGTTACTTGAACTCATCAATATGTCAGTTAGATGCTTCAGAAGTGTGAGACTGACTTTGAGACTCTGGCAGCCTCCGCTCTGTGGCCTGGACGTGCCTTTTTTGCTGAAAGCCAGCTGTTGCCAAAATTGCAAAATTGCAGGCTAATTGAATTTTGTAGCAGCAGCGCCATTTTGTATGCTACAAAATATTTTATAACTGCCTTTGAGAACAGCCAAAAACCAAAGAGAAAGACAGCCAGAGGCAGAGAAAAGAGCTGAGTGAGAGAGAGAGAGAGAGAGGGAGAAAGAGAGAGGGAGGGAGTAAGTGAGAGTTGGCTTGTTGACAGCCGCACTTGACCCCAAGGCTACGAGAGAGAGAGAGAGACAGAGTGACAAAGGGGAGGAGAGAGAGAAAGCCCGGAAAAGGCAAAGTATGAAATGAAAGCCCTGAATTGAGGCCAAAAATGTTTCGGACTTTCCATTGTTGTTGTTCTTGTTGTTGTTGCTGTTGTTGAGCCTTTTTGCCTTGTTGTAAAATTAATTTTCAATTTGATTTTAAATAAATAATTAGCTAGCAAATTGCAAAATTTAATTTTAATTTCTTCTTCTGCTGTCGCACTTAAGCTCGCTATCTCTCTACAACAACATCAACACCCGAACCACCCCCATGCCAGCGAGGAACACCCCCAATGCTGCCCAGTTACAGCTGCCGCTGCTGTGTCAACTTTTTTTTTTTTATTTTATTTTGGGAGGCTGCTTAATCCGATTAGCTGAAAATGTTGTTAGTACCCGTCGACGCTCATTTGCGCCATGTTGAAGGTCGACAGGACTCAGGTCCTGGATTCCAGCTCTTCCTGGCTCTATCCCTGGGGAGTACATATAATGCGCACTAATGTTGTTTGCTCACAAGTTATCAAAGTGTCGCTATGCAGGCAGCGCATTTAAGTCTCGATTAATATTTCATTATGAAAATAATTAGAAATCTCCAGGTAGAGCATTACGTTGCACTTGCCACATGCCACTTGCCACTGCTAATGATGCCAGTTCAAACTGTCTACATAGATATTGCAGTTATCGAAAAAGTGACTGGCTAATCAAATAGTCAATGAGCCGAGTACGTTTCCGTTTTCTGGCTTTTTTGGCCAACTTTGCTAATCAAATTTTTCGTTGCCAATAATTGCTTGAAATGCAAATGGACGCCTTGCAGCAAGTGGCATGTGGCATGTGGCACGGCCTGTTTGAGGCCAAAAAGCAAACGGCAATGGCAACGGCAATTAGCACAATTAGGTTGCCAGTGCAAATCCCCAAAGCATTCACCAGGCTCAGCTCTCCATCCCTCCTCCTGTCGCATCCCTCCCCCAGCTCTACTCACTCTTCGCTTCCAATAAGAATTTCATGCTGAAAGCATCGACCTATGTGCTAGTCCAAACATTAAATGTCAGTCAGGCAACAACAACAACAACGACAACGACAACAACTCAACTAACCGCACTTGTCAGGAAGACAGGATTAACAAATCCTTGTTGGCAAATTGATTCAAAAAGTACGCAGGGCGCAATAGAGTCAGCAAACACAGACAGCCAATGAATAAGATTGCCAGAGCAAATGAATTCACGACTACTGAAATACCCTGTATGTAGTTGGAAAATGTTTTTGAAAAAAAAATCCATATTAAAGAATTAGAAAAGCTGAAGAACTGATAACTAATTGTAAAAAAAAGTCTGTGATCTAAATAACACTTTTGCATCTGACATACAGGAAAATAGAAAAAGATAGAGATGATTCTTAATAGTACTCATATGAAAGAAAACTACTGAACAACATCCAGAAAGTCAATTTATATATAAGTGATCTATGTATGTATATACTTATCTGATCTAAAAGAAGCACTAAAATAGATACAGAATAATTTCATAGCCGAAATAAAATACAAGACCTTCTAAATTTTTTAAAACAAAAATCAAGATCTTTATAGTATAGTATGATCAAAGCCAAACTTGGAATTACATTTCTATCCGATTTCAATAACTATACGACTGCTTTATTATTGCCTATATCATATATTATGTCATATCATTTATAATTACATCAATCGTATCAAATTTTTATCATATATTATTAGTTCTCCATTAGTAATTTCATATCCAATCATCTTATTATATAAATCTTTTTTTTTTTAAATAATTCTTGAACTTTAATATTGATATTTGATCAATTTGTTTGACACGTTACCGAACAATTATGAAATTATAATTAATCTCAAGTTTACAAACTCATTTACACGAAACTCAAAGTATTCATTTACCTTTACCGTTTACAGGGCATAAAAATACCTCTCCATTTCTATGTCCTTCTTTCCCTCACTCTCTTTCTCTCTCTCTCTCCAATTCTCTGTCTCTGTCTGCCGCCCCGCTCGTTAGCTGCGCCGGTAATGGGAGATAATTCAATTTTTAAACATTTGGCATAACAAGCGAAACCATCATTAAGGGATTTTTGGTCCTGTCTGTTCGAGTCCTTGCAATCAGCTACCCCTCTGTATCTTTGTATCTCTCTGTAGCTGTAGCTGTGGCAGCATCTCTGGTTGTGTACATGTATCTCAAACTGTTGTTGTATCTATAAGATACTTGTCTGCAACTTTTGTCTGTGTCTGCCAGTTGATTGGCATGCAGCTTGACTTGACTTTGGCTATGTCTCTCGTATCTGTGAGATACACACACACACACACACACAGTAAGTGAAAATCAATTTTCATTCGATTGTGTGTGTGTGTGGAAGTTTTCTACTTGCGTAATCTCAGACAAATTAACATTTGTTATAGTTTTTGGCTGCAAATGAGTTTTGGCCCAGTTTCTGTTTCTCAACCTTGCAAATTGCTTGCGACACTTTTCATCTGACTTTTCCGACAAAATTTTTCTTGATTTCCCCAATTCCCATTGCATAAGACTGCCGCACAGCCCTTTTGAGATTCCTTTTTCCCCTCCTGTATTTTATCATGGTTTCAATTTCATGCTCTTCATTCTTCGTTCTCCGCTCCCATTTCTCAGCTCTCAGTTCTCAGTGACATCGCACGCGCTCGAAATTTTAAATTAGTTTAGCAATTGAGAAGCGTTCCTCGGTGTCGAGTGGTGGAATCACGAGAATTACGAATCACGAATTACGAATCACGAAACGAAACTAAATTGAATTAGGAATGCAAATTTTTGAGCTTTTTGATTTGTGTAAAGTGTCGCAGTTGATACCTCAGCTATTTGATATACTTATATGCTATACATAAACTCGGCTAAAGATAGAACTTGACATAAGTCGATTTGAGGTTCATTTTGGTGTAACTTGGGAATTGGTTAAGCTACTTTTCGATTCGTTAAAATATTCTCTTTTGTCGACTGCCTAAATAAATTCAATAAAATGAGTAAATTACAATCTAAGGTTAAGTTTACGTAATGAAATGTAGAAGATGCTAGAGATTTTAGCTCTCAACTCATTAGAAGTGCTCGGCATAGACTTAAGGTGTTGTATTAGCCAAAGTATCTCATAAATTGCATTAGTGACACCTTAGCCCAACTCAAGCCGAGTTGTCCTTGACTAACTGATATCAAAAGCGACAGTTGAATTTGTTAGCTAATAAGCCACAAATATGCTTTGCTTGTTGTCTCATCATGAGCATAAGTTGCAAGTTATAACATATAAGTATCTGTGTATCTATATCTTGTAACTGTAACTGTCTGTCTGGTCTCGTCTAGTCGTGTCTTGTCATATTGAATAAGTCAACGTCGTGTTTGCCAAATGGAATTTGCACCTTCTGGGCAGCTGATTAGGGGCAGGACGTGAGGCAAATTCAGTACGTGCAAGTTGCTCATGCATTATAGATACAAATATGTATATGTATCCTTCCTGCTTCCTCCTATCTATGACTTATTTCCCTCCTCTCCCCTCTTGATGTTTGCGTAATGCGTTTGTAAGTCTTGAGCTAATCCCATTACACGCTGTAGCTTCGCTCAGGCATCCAAAAAACTAAACTTAGCTTAAATGCACTGCAATTTTGCGCTCTTGTCGGCGCCTTTAAAGTTTTTTTTATGCCTTCCACCCAAAAAAGACAAAAACAAAGATTATAATCGATAAGTGCTTTTTCGGCGGCAGGTGGCACCTTTGATTTCGATAAATGCCGCAGCTGACGAAATCGGTTATCGATGGTTATTAAGTCGTATCCCGCGACACTTTCGCACATTCCAAGCGCGAGCTACGAAATTTGCATGCCAAAGCAATAATTGCATGATCCGAAATCCAAACCAAACCAAACCCAACAAATTCCCTCTCTCCATGCTCCCACCCTCTCTCCGCCCACTTCTTGGGCTCTTTGCGGAGCTGCCACTCCTTTGACTCGGGCTCTGAATATCGATTGAGTTGCCGCCTCGCTTCGTTTTTTTCAGTTATTTTTTTTTTGTGTATTTTTTTTTATTCAATTATAGTTATATGGCAACGATGGGTAGCTCCTCTCTCAACGGTCTATCAGTATCTGCTCGCAAAGGCGAAGTTTATTATAGCATTCTGAGAGCGGGGTATAGGAAATCGAATTGCTCTGTGGTTTTCTTTCGACATTTCGACGAATGGTGTTTAATGGAATTTTTATGCATTTCGCTATTCCGCAAATTGTCAGCGAGTGTTTGTCCCAGCTGACTGACTGATTGACAGACTGACTGGATGACTGACTGACTGACTGAATGATTGACTAAATGACTCAATCCCTGACTGTTAGAGCGCCGAGAGTTATGACTAAAATTATTTGAAGCACTTTTGGAGAGTGCTATCAATGGCTGGGAGGACAACTCAAGTGCATAACTGAATTGCACTCGGGTTCAACCATTCCATTCCACTCGTTCCAACTAATAGCTCAGTCTGTAAACCTTGTGGGACGGTAAAAGATACAAATTTAGAATTTTTTAAGTTCACAATTTCACTAAAATAAAATGGATTTATTTACTTGACCATATTTACAAGTTCAATGTGTTTCTTTCCATCCGTTCCAACTAAAAGCTCTGCTTGCAAAGTTATTAAATCAAGTCTATAGGTAAGAATATAATAATTTGAAATAATTTTCAGCCCATATGTTTCACAAAATTAAATATATATTATTAAAAAAGCATCGATGTCATTAATCAGGTCTATTGAATTTATTGCATTCCTTTCCATTCATTCTATATCTCGTATTATTGACAAATTTTATTAATGTAGTCATGTATAGAAGATACTTTATCTCAAGGCTTGTGCTCATGTTCTCAGAGTAATCGATTTCACCAGTTCATTTATTGAACTTGCGAATATTTAATTAGAACCGAAAGTGATTCTCATCAGACACAGACTCCCTTTGGTTAATTCTCACTCTCAAGCTCCTTCACTCTCTGTCTCTGTCTCACTTTCGCTCTCTCTCTCTCTCTCTCTATAGATGTGTGTCTCTTTCTTTCTCGCTGTGCTATTGGCACTTGTGCACACATTTACCCTCTGACCGATTCGGCACAAAACTTCTGCGCATAATTCATGCAACAAACCCTCGACATGTGCGTCCATGTAATCCGATATGCGACACACTCTACCCCACCCCCCCCCCCTCACCCGCTACCACTGCCCTTGTGTTGCACGTATAGCGTGCCACTAATAGAATAATTCGTTAATGTAGCTACAAGATACAAAGTGCGAGTACAATATAATCCGTTGTCGACGATTATCATTGGCTTTTTATCTAAAATTTAATTCCGTGTCTATTGAGAGTTGCGAACTGCACTTTTGTCAGCCTACGAAACTGAGCATCTGTCTTGTCGAGAGCTCTGTTATCAGCATGTATCTTGCAGATACATACATATGTACATTAATACATTTGTGTGTTCATACTCACATGGATGCGTGGCGGCAAACGGATAGTCGAGTGTGGGCAGGCGAGGGGGATGCGGTCCGCAGGGATGCAGGGCGGGCGGGCATTGATAGCAAAACATTCCTCTGCCCGCAGCTGCAGGACCGAGCTGCAATGAGATACAAAGGAAGAAGATACAATGTTACAGATACATTCATTTCGAAAATTGGTTAAAGATTGTCAGTAATTTTGATTAATTTACTTGCCAATCACGTACGAGTATTGAGGCTTGGGCCGCACATATAATTTAAATGCAATTCAATTGACGATGACGCTAACTGCGACGTCGACGGAGACTGCGACTGCAGCAGCGACCGAGACAGCGACTGCAACGCAATGCGGGCCGACTTTGCGTCGCCTTTAATGTTGTCATATGCACCTCAAACTCAATTCGATTCAATTAAAGACAATTACAGCCTTATGACAAATAATCTACAATCGATTTGTGTTTCATTTGCTGCCCAGCCCTTCTCTCTTTTTATCTCCCTCTCGCTCCCTCTCTTACTCTCTGTCGCTTCTCTTTTGCATTTCTCAGTGCAGTTCGCTGTCTGCATAAAATTAAATTGTCCTCAAACGAATCAATTGATTTAAATTAATTGCATTTGCCGCAAAAGAGTCGCAGCATTCACTCACTTACTCATTCAGCTCGTCGGTTCGTCAGTCAGTCAGTCAGTTTGTCATTATGTCAATCTGTCATTCTGTTAGTTTATCTGCCAAACTGACATCAGCTATGGTTGCAATTGCCGCCCAGTTGGCGCCTTTGCATGTTAAGCTCTTAATTAGACCAAGAATTTCTCAACTCTTGGAAAAACCTCACTCTCAACAAAGTCAAAGTTCAAGGGGAAAATGTCGAGAGAAAGCAGACAACCAAAAGAAATTTCAAAAATGCGTATGGGAAAGTTGAGAGACTCCTTTCTATAAATTGTAAATGATACTTGTGAGAACTATTCGCTGAAGATCGTTTTGCAAGGTTTCTTGATAACCTTAAGATGGTTGAAAAGTACTTTTTAAAATAATAGGAATTGAGATAAAAATTCATAAAGAAAGAATATCTAACTGATATCTATCGCCTTTGAATATAATTATATGAAAATTAAAATAAAGGGATGATCTTTTTTCTGTAGTAAAGATTCTTTTAAAAACTGTTTAATTTTATTTGAAAATGAAAATGGCTTCAATTACTATACTATAATTTTATACAATTTTCTGTAATTTCCCAAGAAAGATAATTAAATATCAAAGTATTTAAATCATTGAGTGCTTATTTGTTGTGCAAAGAAGTATCTTTTGTATCTTTTTTTATAAATTTTAAATTTATTCCAAGTTTATTAATCTCAATCTCAAATATTCCCCAAAAATTCCAAACATTCCATAGCTAAAATTCTCTCATAAACTTTTTTATTTCCACACCTTTATTAAATATGTTAGATCACTGCAAATCTAGCAAAGTACAATAAGTATTTAAAATTAAGTTCACATTCCCTAAGCTCTTCCTCACTACAAATATTTCGGCCCCATTAAAATTTCAAAAATCAATTTCAGAAATAGCATTTTGATTTGATTTACATTTAACACCCCGGGGTCAGTCAACATATGTTGGATACGCACATATATAGATAGAAACCAGGTAATATGTATGGCTGGGACCCTTTGGGCCACACCATTAAGCCCGAAATGTCTGTTGGCTGTGTGTTGCTGCCCGGTAACAGTGCCCGCAAAATGTGCATGGACCGTTGTACGGCTATTTAATACGCCCAAATAATTCAGCATAAATTATTCAGTGGAAATTAATTCACTAACAACAGTGTATAACAGTTACAGGGTAACGGCAACCGGCAACCGGCACCTACCATTCCCACCGCTAGGGGGCGCCACTAAAACTTTACACTGCTGAGGCAGAGGCCGCATGTGCAGCATTAGACACGAAATGGCAATTTTCCATTTGGCAAATGAGTTTTGCGGCCGACGGACTCCAAATATAACAATTATGCAAAATTACAAATTCTCACAATTCTAATGGAATGCTCTGGTCAGGTTGTTAGCTGGAAAATGAGGAATGGGAAATGGCAAATGGGAGATGGGAGCTGGGATTCTGATCCTGGCCATGGGCTGCAGATGATGTCATGGCTGACTAAATGGAAATTTATTGGCGCCGCGTCGTACGCTGCTCGGGGACTCAGCTGGCAGCACTGGAGCAGAGGAAGGAGCAAAAGGAGGGAGGATTGAGGAATAAGGGAAGCACCGCCGCATTCGCATACGCGTCCTCCTGATGCCGTTAAATTATTTTGCGTGTGTAAATTTGGCGGAAATAGTCTGTAACATGATATGCTAACACTTGTGGTCCACAACGGGGCAGCAGCGTGTGGCAGGTGGCATGCCACAAACAGGCACAGTGCAACAGAAAGAGCGAGAGACATAGAGAGCGCCGTGTGCAGGCCATAAATAAAATTCATAAAGTTTTTTTAACAAATTTACTCAAATAAATTAAAATGGCGCAAGGAAGCGGCAACAAAATGTTGTTGTATTCATGAGTTTTGAATGGATTCGTTGGCTGTGCACCCTGGATGCATTTGAGTACCTAAATGTGTGTCTGTGTTTGTGTGTTTAAACTACCATCAGCTGTAATGTGTCATGTAGAAGTATGCACACAATTAATTTTAATTGCAATTGAAATTGAAATATAACTAGAAATGCGAGCACAGGAAATTGCGAGTCCAGCAGTCTAATGTGAAAAAGCAAACATTCTGTAATTCTATTCCCAAATGTTGATCATAAATTGATGGGAATCATGTACGTTTGTACTTTAATCCACATAAGTGGGCATTAAAAGAAAGCACGATTTTCCATAGCAAATTCATTTACTCTTTCAAGTTGTAATATCATAACTAAATATATAAGATTATCTGCATGATATGAGGAAAGATAAAAGCTGCTCTGATCTAATTTTTATATTAATCACTTATCACTAATTTTTTAAATTAATTTTTTACAGTCTAAAACTTGTAACTTATAACATTTTAAAATTATATATACTTCTTCTTATTTTCTTATCCAATTAGCAAAGATTTTAAAAATCAAGTTAAAAACAAATCCAACCAATTTTTAAAAATTTGATTTAAAAGTGAAGAAGTTTAAGTGTCTATCTGATAGACAAAATAATTCAATTATGATCTTAACAATATCTTTTTATAATATATCCTTTAGTTTGATACTAGGTGGGAAAGTGTAATTTAACTTCATCTTTCCTTGTCGTAATAAAGCGAAAGGGTATTTTAACTTTAACTATCCAATTTGTTTCTATAATTAGCATCACAAATCAAGTGAAACAACTTGAATCCATTTAAAAAATTCAGTCATCAGATTTATCAGTCTTTGCTTGTAATTGATTCACTTCAAGCTGGAAAACTTCCAAAGCGATAATGAAGTTGTTGGCAATAATTCTTCTGGTTCTGGGCATGTTTTATCTAAACTTGGAAGCAACACGGAGTAAGATTGAAACAATCTGCTAATATTTACTATAATATTCCTCCTTATGTTAAAGATATATGCAAACTGCCCAATATTGAATTTGGCAACTGTAGTGTTCAGTTTAAACGCTGGAGTTATTCCGTATCCGAAAGTAAATGCATTTTTCTAAAGGTTGGCGGTTGCCAAATGACGGTCAATCAGTTCAGGACAAAGAAGTCCTGCGAAAGGAAGTGTATGCACACAAAGGGCAACAAATTGGCAACAAATATTAAAAAATCTGGCGAAGAAGGAGAAGAGCCAAAAGTGGAAGTTGAAAAGCAAAAATTATAATTTGTTGTGGCCCTTATAATAATACGAAAATTCATCTAGAGAAAAACAACTGTGACGGTTTCGATATTAAATATGTGTCGGCAGATAAATATTATTTTTTATTAATTTTATTACTTTTCTGTATGAATTAGAAACCTTAAAAATTCATATAAAATTGCTAAGTATTTATTAAGTCTTTTGCATATTGCTTAAATTTATTTAGGAAAAAGAAAGTAGTACACTTAAAATTTCTCAAATTTGTAAGCAGAGAAAGAAACTAGTTTCTTGAAATGGAAATGAGGAAAATCCGGAAAGCAGTTGCCAGCTCCTGGGCTGGATAAGTAATTAAGGCTCAACTGATGTCGCAACACACAGGCTGCACTTGCCACAGTTGCTGGCAACGGCAGGCCAAATGCAATTATCCAATTGGCTTTTAGGCCTAGGCCCAGACAATGCAACACGCTGGCTGCCACGTTGCCACACTGCGAGTGCAACACGCGAAATTCAATTAGCTGCGCACTAAACAGCGCAACGATTTCGATGATGCAATGTGAGGCCAGGGAGGCAGAAGGTGATGGGTGATGGGAAAGAGATAACAGGAGAGAGGAGAGAGGAAAGAGGAGCTGCCACAGCTGGAGGTGCAACACTGGGCAAATCTGTGTGCTAAGCTCGGACTCGACATTACAATCAGACCAGCCTTTGTCGTCGCTGTCTGTGTGTCTGTCTCTGTGTGTGTGTGTGTGTGTGTGTGTATGTGGGTTGCAAGTTGAGCAGCCGTCGCTAGTTTCTGCCACGAGCCGTCGCCAAAACGGGAAATTCAATCAGAGCCGTAGGATTAGCTCGATGCTTGCGTCTGTCCACCGCCAATTGCATTGGGGAAACTGCAGTCGAGTCTCCCGTTTGTCCGTTGTCCGCCCCGCTCCCTCCATTGTTGCTGCACTCCGCACAGCGTTAATGGAATTATAAATTTAACAAGTTTTTATGTTTTTTTTATTTTTATATATTGTGTTTTTTAATGCTTGTTTGTTGTGTGTGCTTTTTATGCCAATTCATTTGGAGTTGCTCCCCTTTTTATTATCTCTGTATCTCTCTCTCTCTCTCGCTGCCTCTCTCTCCCTCTTTCTGTCTCGCTGGGTGTCGCTGCTGCTGATTGACTTGTGTTTCATTTTAATTTGGTTAATTCAAATTAATCAAGCGAACTCGACAACTTTTTATCGCTCGACGAGTGCATTTGTTTTTTATACCCGCACTCTTATTTTAAGTGGGGTATATTACAAGACGGAATACATTGTAAGTACTTTCCAAAAACTCCGAACAGATTTAAATTTAGTGCAGACAGTCTTTATAAAATATATTTTAGTCAACTAGCTAAATAAAAATTTGGGCTAAACTTTTCAATGTTGACTGTATTCTGTTTTTAGCTTTAAAAATTACTGACATTAATAATAAAATATTTTATATATAAATTTATATATTGTTAACAATGTTTTAATATAGCTATTCAATTCAATAATTAATATAGCAGCAGTTCTTGATCGTAGTTTTTCGTAAATATGTCGGAAATTATCTTATCAAAACTGTATGTGTAATATAGGAATATATTTGCTTCTAAAAACTATAAATTTTTTTTTTAACATATGTAATATAGAATTGTATATATTTTTAGAAACATGATTTCTTTTTTAATTTTTTAGTTGCATTTAGTTAACAGATTTTTTCACTTGAACGAAGTGCAGGTATATCCAAGTTGAGCATTGACAATGTATTCTGGACAAAGTGCATTGGTCGACATGAATATGCATACATTGTCTGCTCCAGCCCCAGTTGCAGATCCAGCTGCAGCCCTGGACAACTGGACAGATGGACAACTGGACAGATGGACGGCATTTGTCGCAGACGCATTTCCACTTTGTTGTTTGCTCAATTAATGCAATTGCTCTTGTTGTTGCTGTTATTTTTGTGACATTATTAATTTATATTTATATTACTTTTACTGTTGCTGTTGTTGCATAATGCACAACAGACATCGCTGCTGCAAATTGCATTACATTTTGATGCGTTTTAATTAATTTTGAGTTAATTTTTATTTCTTTTTCTGTTTATTTTTATTTTGTTTTTTTTTTTTTTTGGTTTCTATTTGGAAGACACTCAAGCAGAATCTGAGAAAATCAAGTGTTTTCTTAGAGAAACAATTGGGAATTTATTGATTGAACTAAGTTGAGTAATAAGTTAAAATGTTCATTGGGATGGAAACAAGTTCATTTATAATTGATTTCAAATTGTATTTTTTATTAAAATACATAAAGTGAATAATGAAAAATTGCGTTAGCAATATTTCTATTTGAGAGAATAAACTCTTTTATATCCGTAATGTGATATAATTTATAATTTCTCAAAAATGATTTTAATTTAACAGAACTTAAACCTTTGATTATAACTATAGCCTAGAAATCGGATAAATAAGATTATGAGATTATGTGTAACATAATAGATTTTTATACCCCTTACTTAAAAAATAAGAAAAGTTATAGAAATGTAATATTGTTTTGAATTGTATTTTTATAGCAATTTGTCTTGATTCTGGACTTACAAACTGTAATTATTGGCGATCATCGCATATAAGCTCTTATTATCAACTAATTGCTCCGATCTAATCTCTGATCTACAAATTAAGATCAGCAAATTTAAAAAGTGAATGCATAGACTCTCTCAGACTTGTCATAGATGCGCTAGAATTCTACACTCTGCAGTCTACAGCTGACAACTAACCCAGATTTGAATGCACAACCTTCCCCTCACTCTATGCTCCACTAAAACAACCACTCAACCACCAAGGTCATAGTCACAGCCGTAGCGTCACTACAATCCTATTTATGATGCCCTAATGGACTTATCGCTTCTACAAAATCTCAGCGAATCGCGACTAAACGAGCTAAAACAACAACAATGGAAAACACGTCAAATTTTTAGCAGCTGGCATAATTCGCATTGCAGACGGCAAACAGTCGACGCGGAGAATCGGCATCGGAATCAGAATCAGAGAATGGAGAATGAGAACGAGAGAATCATCAGCATTCGCATCCATTGGCCAGAGTTGTATCCACGTGCGAGTCGCCTCATCCCGCTGGCATTAGAGCCACTTAAACGCATTTGCAAAATTGTTTGCCACCCACACAACAACAACAACAACAACAACCACAGCAACAACAACAGCAACAACCACTGCAGTGTTTTGCTTGTTTCTTTTTTGTCAGCCTGAGCCTAAAAGCGCGATAATTTTCTAGCACAAAGAGGTGTGTGGGAGGTGTGTGTGTGTGTGTATGGGAGGGGGTGGGGGTCCCTCACACGGCTCACAGTTTGTTGATGAGGTTATCACTTTGCGAAAAGTAAAGTGCATCCGTTTTTCGAATTGTCCGTCCGCATAATCAAACTAAACTGGCGCAGAGTTCATTTTCCATGTCCCATGTCCATGTTTGTCCATTTGTCTGTCTCTATGTCTCTCTATCTCTATCTCTATCTCTATGTCTCTGGCGTTGATTGCAGTTTTCGGCTGCGTTTTGTTTTTGTATTTTGATGTTGCATTAAGCGCATTTGATTGCGTCAATTGGCTCGCGCCTCGGCTCAAACCACAAAAAAAATAAAATAAAATAAGATAAAAACAAAAAATATAAACCAATTTGGCATAGATTTAGGCAAATTTATAGCACTACAAAATATCCTGTATTTTACATAAAATATAGTCGAATTTATAGTGAATCAAGGCCAGACGCTTACTTGAATAAGTTTCAACTAAAAGATTTATGAAATAATTAAATCCCCGTAAACAATATAACTTTTTGATATGCATACATATATAAGCTAATAGTTTATAGTTTGCTTTGGTTTTGACCCTTTTTTAAGTTGGTATTAAAAATCGACACAGATCTAAACAATTTAATTATATAGCTAATCGATTTTAATGAAACTTTCTGAGCAACATTTTAAAGTTAATGTGGACGAAATTGTTCAATTCTATAATTTCTTTAATGACTGATCTCTACCTTGTATGATATGATAGCCCAATTGTTCATAATTACAGGGTATCTAAATTAAAATCAGCACTATCTAGGGAATCTCTGGCAACGAAAATACCACTAAATTGAATTATGCGCCCGGCTCAGCAGCTGCCATACCACCCCATCCCCCCCTCCACCTCTCCACCCCACCGACCACCCGCTGCAGTGGCGACTGTGACTGCGATCCGTGTCCAAGTGTCGCCAATTGTGCAACACAAGGTGTAGGGGTGGCGAAGGGGGAGGAGGGGGGCTGCTGTGACACCAGGCAGCGGGCCACGGGTGACATTTGACGAAAGCCAACCCTTCAATTTGAATACGTCTTCGGGGCGCCCGCATATATGAATAGGAGCTCTATATAAATATATATACCCATACATATAAAAATATATTTTTTACTCATGACAATTGCGTGTTTTGTTTTATTATAAATATTTTGATTGAATTTTCTGTTTAATTAAAGCAAATTGCTTTTTGTGTGGATTTGCCAAGGGGGTAACATGTATGTTGTTCTTGTTGTTTGTCTTGTTGTTGTTGTTGTTGCTGTTGCGCCCCGGGAGGTCTATTAGTTGCTTAACAGACAATTTGAGAGAGTCTTGGGAGAAATATTTATCATAGAAAAGCAGAATAAGTAAACAGCAAATGTTGAAAAGAAAATTTTCTCGAATCTCTTCAATCACAAAAATATTTTTTGCTCGGCCTTAGGAATAATTATTTCAAGCGAAGATCAGCTTTTACTCAATTAAACTATATACTCTTTAAAGAAGTATATTCAAACTGTAAATCGAATTAAAAATCAAAATGTTAAAATCAACATAGAAAAAAATAAATTGACATTACGCAAGGAAATTGGATAAAATATTAAAATGTCAATAGTGTTGGAAACGCATTAAGCATTCCAAATTCGCAAAAAATTTGAAACCGAATCAATTTAGAGGCCAAACAATTAGGAAAAATTTACATTACGCAAGGAAATCGGAAAAGTTTTGACAAAATTATGTCGCTTGAAATTAAAAAATAATATCAAGTATGGAAAAAGTGTTGAAAAATGTGAAATTTTCGAAATGAATACAATTTTGATGCAGTATCAATGAAGACATTGATATTCCATTTATGACATTTTTAAAGTTAATTCTCATAAACAATTAGATCTGACTTTATTTAATCACAATTTTTTATTGGTTGCTTTCTGTATTGGCACTGTGCAGTTGACCAAGCGCAGAAATTGCCTCAGTTCAAATTCAAAAAATGTGTTTTGCAATTTCAACAGTCAATTCAATCAATCAATCAATAAACATGGCAACTAACCTCCAAACTATGCCCAATAGACATTTGTACGATAATTCTATTTGCTAATTTAAATATGCCAAATTGTATTTTATTTTTGTGCTGACTGCGCAGACGGAAAGAGTGCGAGAGATAGAGAGAGAGAGAGAGAGAAAGCACCTTATTCATACCAATTTCAATTTGAATTCCATTTTCAATTTCCAATCCCATTCCCGATACCCGATTCCCCTCAACGCAAACCTCATTCCCTAATTGAGTTGCACAAAATGAAAACGAATCGAAACCTGACGATGACAACAAAATGAAGTGGAAACCAAACGTCAGTATTCAGCTATCCACAGCTGTTGACCCCTCTCTGTTAACTGTCACCCACTCAATTGAGGGAGCTCCATCGGAGTTGGAACTCTGAGTCGGAGCTCCCTTGGAGCACATGGCGTTTGCATGGCTGCCAATTAATTTGCGGTTGATCAATTCAATTTGTAGTCCGTTTTTTCCTCTTCTTTCTTCAGTTTGCGAATTGAGGTACCACCCAGGCTTTAATTTGTTGGCGCATTTCGGATTCGTTTGGCAAATGATGGGCCATTGATTTTGTGCTCCCATCGCACCTCCTTCCAGCACGTGTCTGGGCTCTATATATATATATCTATATATATAAAGGGTACATGCCTTGGCGAATTGTGGAGTTGGTGTAGTTGGGAATGGGAACCGCAGTGCTTGGCACTCTTTTTAATTACCATCAATTATTCAAACTGCATTTGGAGTGATCAACTTTGGGTCTCTTCTCAATTAAGCAGAGTGTTGAACTGCAATTTGTAGTTATACTCAGAGTTCAGGAATTTTCTTTCAATTCGCCTTTGCCTTTAATCTCATCAAATTACTCATTCCACAAATGAAATCCTTTTTTGTCTGAAGTGTTCACAAACTTTGTGCGATTTCTCACAGGAAAGGCATCAACGCAAACACTTTTGGTGTGCCTCTTCCTTGAGTGGAGGCACTTAAACAATTCACACACACACTCAATCGCAGCAGCTTGTGTGTGTGTGTGTGCACTTGAAGACACTTGTACAAGATTTTTATCACATTTCAACTCATTAAGAAATTTTTAATGCAAATTAAAAGCGTCTAAATAAATTATACGCAAAATGTTTGTGCCTTGAATTGAATTGAATTGAAATGAATTTGAATTGAAAGGCATTTGAAGCTGATAAGGTTTATGCATGTGAAGCTTAGGACAACTTGAGATATCTTCTTTATATCTAAATTTCATAAGATCTATAAGATTGAAGCGCTTTTTGAATTCTCTACAACAAGTTCTTTGAAAAATTAGATCAATAAGTTTAAGACACGTTTAAAACCCTGTTTTGAAAAGATAGAAAGGTCAGGCGAAATGCTGTTTTTGGTATCATAATTATTACAGCTACAGTTTCTATATAATCCCCAATTATCCGCTCTTAGAAGTGACCTAAGTCTATAAAATGGGAAATTTAGACGAATGGTTTCTTATTTTAACAGCGTTTTCCATCAACAATATTTGCAATGCTCCATACAGTAACTTAATCATTTAGAAACCCTTACCTAAATTTTACTAGTTACCTAACATTCCTGATAAAAAGACAATTTAAATTAGATATATCTTCTACAAAAATTAAAATAAGCAATGTGCTAGCTACAAATTTCATTAGCAACAGCTTCAGTTCTTCCCATATCTCATATAACTTATATCTTCCCATTAATATCTATTATTTTATAAAGTTCAATTCAAATTCGATGTCTCTAGAAAAAATTATCCCATCAAAGGAGTTCCTTTTTCTGTATACAATACCTTAAATTCTCCCTTTCTTTTCATAAGTATCTCTCACCCTGTCCAATGTATCTTTTATCTGAAGTCAAACTCAGTAATGTTGACAATACTGTAAAACAGGATAACCCAAAATTGTATTTTCTTTTTTAAACCTTTAATTTTGCAAGTGGTTTGTTCGTAAAACTTACCTTATTACCGTCCGTGAAAATTTTGGCAGTAATTCTTCAAGCGTGGCGAAGAAAGAAAATCCTTACGTGAGCTTTGGTTTGAGGCTGTTTCTCAAAAAAAACTTCTTGCAAACCGGCAACAAAGAGAAACTTTTGATAGAGTCTAAAGAGCGTTTCAAATCACTTGACAGCCAAGCTGAAAGAGTTGGAGGTCCTGTTACTTGGCAGGTGTGAACTTTAACGGAACAACTAAGCAAACTTTCGAGTCACACTCAATCAAAGCTCTAATTTAGCACAAAAGTTTCAAGTTGAAAACACAGACCCACTCACACACATACATATGCACACACGTGACTTGATTGCGATTATTTGTGTGGATATTGTTGTGGATCTTAATGGAGTTTATTTGCAAGTGTCTCTCTCGCTCACACACTTTCTTACTCTCACGTCACACACCACAGACACAATTGCAATTTGTTTATTGTCGCCTGTAATCGCCACGTAGAATTGCATTGGCTGTTATACTGTTATACCACTGTTGTTCTACTATTGGAAATGCTCTGTACCGAACGCGTGCAACGGTTGTTTGCGAATGATCTAACTGCCGACGCAGAGGCTGCGACGTTGTTTCTGTTTCTGTTAGTGTTACCGCTGCCACAGTCGCTGCCACAGTCACAGCCACTGTCGACGTCGCTGCCTTTGGCGACGCGTCGTCTAAAGATGGCCGCAACGGGGGTTGGGTTGACTTCGTTTTTAGCTCGTGCCTCGCCTCGTATCGTGTGCCCCCTAAGCGCCGCCTTTGCTGGCTTTTATGCATATTTCCCATTATTAATTTTGCGCACGCGCTGCGCAACGCCGCCAGCTGTCAGCCAGCCAAAGCAGCGCTGCCATTGTTGTGCTGCTCGCACATCTGTGCGCTCGCTTGCACACACGTAAGACAGTTTTCTCATTTTTCGCAGGCCAGATAGTTTTCTTGTACGCTCATTTTCATTGTGAAATTGAATTTTCGGCATGGGGACGTCCAGGACGTCAACGTTGATGGCGACGGCAACGGCAACAGCAACGGCAACGGCGACAGCGGCTGCGGCAACTGACTTCTAATTTCTCCACAAGGCGAGGAGGCTACTTTATTTTATTACACTGTGTTTATGTGTGCGCGAGAGTGAGAACGAGATAGCTGTAGGTGTTTTGTTTCACCCAGTGAGGCAGCCTTAAATTGGATTTTCATCGTTATGCTTGCTATGTTAAGTGAGCGCAGGAAGAGAGTGTGGAAGAGTAAAAGAGGGAGAGAGAGAGAGAGGGTGATAGTGTGAGTGAGCGAAGGAGCGTGTGAGTTGGAGCTTTTATGCATTGTGCTTTGGGTGGACCGTTATTTCTTGTTGTTCTCATCATTGTTGTTGTTGTTGCTTTGGCCTGGCTGAAAGCGATTACTCACCGTTGGAATTTATTTGGCATATCATTTTTGACAACTCAATTTATTTTTATTAATTTGCAGCTGAGCAGCGACGCTGACTGCGCGCTGACGTCACAGCCGGCGCTGGCAGCGCTTCTTCTGCTTTCTCTAGCTCTCTCACTCCCTGTCTCACTCTGTCTCTCTCAGTTGCAAATCCCGTGCACAATTTAAGTGAATTTCAGTTAATTTATTATCATGCATTATTGCCTTTATTGTGTTCTCACTCTCTCCCACACCCACTCGCATTCTCTCGTTTGTTCTCTCTCATTCTCTAGGCGATTCCCTGGCCGCCATGTTTGGCTTGGCCTGATCCATTTATTATTGTTTGCGATTGGGTCGTTGGCCACAATTACGAAATGAATTTGCTGACTGAGTTCTTGCTTCCCCCCTCCCGCGCCCTCTATCGCCCTCTCTCTCTATCTCTGTCTCCTTCTTGACTTTTGGGCATTGTGCTTATCAGAAACTATTTTCGTTGGCTTTCTCTTTCTCCTGCCACACGAGCTTTGACTCCCTTGACTTATTCCTCTTCTACTCCCCTCTTCCTCCTGTTCTTCTGCTTCCTCTTTGGGGGCCGCCTGTCAGCCTCACAAATTGGCGCGCTGATTTATGAGTTGGTCTATTGTAAGTTTCCTTCACAGTTCCCCCCCCCCCCCGCTTTTCCACCCATTTTCTTGCTCTGTGCTTGGTCCTGCCATTAGTTTGTGTTTTAGTTCTATTAGTATTTCATTTCATTTTGCTTTGTTTTACTTTATTTCATTTCGTATCATTTTATTGCCAGCTTCCATTTTTTTTTGTAGCTTCTTTTCTTGGTTTTAGTGGAATTACCTGCTTAATAATAAATGTGCTTGCTTCTTTTTTCTTTTCTTCTCTCTCTCTCTCTCTTCTTCTTATTTGCCTTCTTTTTCTCTTCTTGACTACCTTGTGGAATTGCAGTTGCATTTCGGCAAGGGCTTCTTGGCTAAGATGGATAGGGGAAGGGGGTCTTGGCACTTGCTTTTCGAGCTGACAGATGTTCTTGGTAGTGTCAAAAAAAATGTTGTCTGCAACTTGCATATTAATACAACTGGGAATGTGTGCATTCCAATTGGAATTGCTTTACTTTGCAACACTGGATATTAAATAATTATCAAGAATTTTCCAGTTTTTCATTTTTTATTATATCAGTCATTTCCATCTTTAAAAAAGTAGCCTAAAAATCGTAATTTGTTTAAGTATATTTTAAATGTTTCATTAATTTTTTTTTTAATATATTAATTATTATAATTCTGATTTAAATTTTAAACGACATTTTTGACTGTTCTTTTATTTATATTATATTTAATCTAGGCCAATTAACTAATTTTACTCCTATCTAAAAATCTATTCTTAACTTAAATATTTTGATTTATTTCATTCCATTTTATTAGCATCCTTTACTAATTTAATTTCTTAATATTATTTCGTTCCATTCCTGGCCATATATTATTTCCGTTTTTAATACATTTTCTTTATAATGCAACATTAATTTTCCACATAAGACTTGGCTCAAAAGTAGAAAATAAATTCGCCAAAATAGAGAAATAAAGTTGCCACCATTTCCGTTTCGTTCCCCCGTGTAACTTGCAGCTTGGGAACGGAACGGAATTGAAACACTTTACAGTCGGCAAGAACCGTTTATTAAGCGCAAAATGTGAATGATGTTGGCCAGAAAGCAGAATGCGAGAGAAAGAGATAGAGAGAGAGAGAGAGAGAGAATAAGGACGCGCCTCTTAGCACTCAGTTTGTTTCATTTTCCATTTTCCATTTCCACTTGCACTTTGTGCGGAACTCTGGGTGAAATTTATGTAATTTATATGGGCACTTGACTGTCTAAATTGCCTGCGGAGAGAAGCTTGCCACATGCCTCGTGCCCCAGCAGCTACCAAGTTTTGCTGCCACTTTTTATATCATCTACTTAGCCTTAATGGCAAATAATTAATTTCGTGCTTCCGCGTTTCGTGTCGCAGTCCAGTAAGGAGAAGGGGCAGGTTGGGTGGTGGAGGGGGAGGAGGAGGAGGAGTAGGAGAAGACGAAGGAGGGGGAAAAGCACGTGACTTGCCACGCCCAGCCGCCCATTCGCCCATTGACCAGCAACGCCCCCAACGACCATTTTCAATTTACAAATTGCTTATTTTTCGAAAACCAAATTGCGAGTGCCTTGGACTTGGCCAAGAGCAGGCAGCGACGCTGGCAGAGGGGCTGGCAGAGGCAGCAAATAAAAAACTTTCACCCGGGGCAATGCCTCAAAATGAAGGCAAAAAATAAACAACTACAAACAACTAATTAAAAAAAAGAAATTAACGATAATTTATTTGAAAATATAAAATAAAATTCAAACTCTAAAAAAAATTCCAAAACAATATAAAATCTTCTATATAATTATTTCTGATAATTAAAATAAATAATTTTTGCATTAACTATGTTATGTTCAAAAAGTAATAAATAAAAGAAAACATTTTTTTAAAAGGATCTAGATAAGAAAATTGAGACCCAGGGGCGAATACCCCCATTAGAACCCCCTCTTGGCACGTCCCTGGCTGCAGTTGTGGCAAGTGGCAAGCAACTGGCAGTTAATGCATTTTACGTGCCGCCCTGGCCAAGACTGGCTAATACCAGGGCTGAGACTACGCTGAGGACGCTTCTCTCTTTCTACTCTTTCTACTCCTTCTTCTTCTGCTCTTTCACGTTCTCCTTCTGTGCAGCCTTCTCAATTACGGTTATAAATTTTGCCCAAGCCAAAATGGCGCAACTGAAAATGAATAGCCTGCCTGCAAGAGCTTTTCTGGCCCCCCACCCCTCCCTCCTTACATTTTTCACCCCCCTTCTCTCATTCTCTCACACGCTTTGCGCAAAATGTTATTAACTTCTTTTAGCCAAGTTGAGCTAAATTACATTGCGGTTGCCACTCAGCAGTCACTTTTATTGAGCCTGTCATTAGGCCAGCCCCGCCTACTTCGAGGGGCGTGTGTTCTTAGGGCTGAAGTGGGGAGGGTGGTAGGGGGAAGGGGGATGCTGCAACTTTATTTATGGCGCGACATTTCAGTGGAATTCGAGGCATGAAAATAAATTTATTGGCGCCATCAAATTGTTTTTGGAGCTTCAATGATGTTTACGCCTCTATTGAGACCTGCCCTCTTTCCCTTTCCCTTTCCCTGTCCCTTTCCCCTCTCTACTGTCACCCTCCCCTCCCAATATGTGGTCCATTTCCATAGCCCGTGTCGTTGGCCACTTGGCCTTTTTTTATGGCCAAACGCATAATTTTGTTGAGAGCTCTTTCCCTCTCTCTCACTCTCTCTATCTCTCTTTTTAAAAACATTCCCCCTCTCTGTCTATGGGCCACTTACTTGCCGAGCCGCCATTTTTTTTTACGTCTGAATGGCCGACGTATAAAATGCATAATAAAATAAATGACTAAACAGAATTACGATAAAGACCGAAAGGATAAAGGGGACGGAGAAGTTCAGGAAGAATTCCATGTGAAGCGGCAATTGAAGAATACGAAACTTGATGTATTTTTGTGTTTATTTCCGAGCATCAAGTTATAAATTGTCAAGTTTAATAGGCCAATGAAATTTTGAGTAGATCCGAAAGGATGATTCCATTTGAAATGGAGTTTTTAATAACGGGCATATAAAAAATGTTTATGGATATATTTGAAACTGAAAAACAAACAATTCTATCTGTTTATATTGTTTATTAAAACATTTTTATAATTTTTGGCTCAAATAACAAAATATTCTAGTAATTTTTGTTGGTTTGCCCAACATTCTAAATTGCAAATTAAAATTGTTTTTTTTTTCATTTCTCAAACAAATGAAATTGACTCTTAATTAAAAATAAATTGGATTAATAAATATTAATCTTTCAATTAATGTGTGAATATTCAGAATTTGAAAACTTTTGAATATCTTTTTAAGAAAGCGAACTTTAAAAAATGTTTAAAATTTAGATAAAAAGAAGATTAAAAAATAAATTTAAAAATATAAATACATAACTAATTAGTAAATATAGATAATTTAATCTTGAGTTAATTCTTGTGTTAATTACAGATTAATACATTTTAAGAGCTTTCAGCGAGTATTCCAGATATTATATGATCTTAATAATATTTAAAGCGTTCCTAAGAACTGATCTTCTTTCTCTCTCCGACTCTCGCTCTTTCTATCTATCTGTTCCTGTCTCATTCACTCTGTCTATCTTTGTCTTTCTGTCTCTTGTGTTCTCTGTTAATTTCATTTCGTTCATTTGGCCCACAAAATCAATTAAAAGCGCAATTAATTTGTTTGACAGCTAAAGAAAACAGACGCCAGAGTTTTGACTGAAAGCTTTCTGTGGGTGAGTGAAGAGAGGGAAGCGCTGGGATGCTGGAGTGGGGGCAGAGAGCAGCATTCGCTTGGCAAGCAAATTAAATGGCGCATGGATAGACAAATGAAATGCACGAACGAAGAGCGAATAAAGAGCAACAACAGCAATAACAACGACAACAACAACAAAGAGACAAAAGCTCAGCCGGCTGAGGCAGCTGAGTCGTAATAATAAAAGTAATTTAATTTTAATGAAATTGTTAATACGAAAACAATTTCATTTTGTAAAAAGTTTCACAGCAGCAGAATGATAGAGAGAGGAAGAGAGCGATAGAGCGGGAGGCGGGGCGTGGCAGGCAGCGTAAATTGCTCGTGACAATGAGTGAGTGCAAAGGAATACAAAAACACACACACACACTCACACGTATACAAAAAAGTTGCACAAACAGAAAAACAATAAACAAAATCGTACGAAAAAGAGAAAACCAAAGCTAACGGGCGGCAGCAGCAGCAGCAAAGGAAACTGAAGAAACAAAAACAAAAACGAAGCACAGCAAATGCCGTCGGAAGAGCAGCAACAACTAAAGAAACAACAACAACAGCAACTGCAAAGCAAAACGGAAGCAGGAGAAAATACGAAAAATGAAATGCTGATGCGAAGATTTAATAAATGAAATTGGTGTGTGATTAAAAACACAAAAACCAAACGAAATCCATCTAATCAACTTTTGCTGCCGCCATCGTCCTTCTCCATCCACCCCCCACCAACCCGCGTATCCCCTGTACGAAGATAACTTACAGTTGCCGAGAGCGACGGCGACAGCCGCAGTAGCAGCAGAGGCGCTTACAAGCAGAGCAGAGCAGCAGCAGAGGCAGCATAGTGGGTGGCAATCTTGGAACGCCTCTTTGCTTATGCTTGAAGGGGAGCCTTTAAATAGTGGGAATTTATAAATATAGGGAATTCTAATGTGGGAAGATCTTGTCAAGCAAACAGAAACTCACTGGCTGAGCAGTAAGAATCTTAAGAAAATTTATGGTTTCAGCAAGTTTTTATTTCCATCGATTTTCGTAGTTTTTCCGTTTAAATTTGCTTAAGCAGTTCATTCTTTTGCCAAGTGTTGATAGAAATTACCCAATTGCCTAGTCCCACTATTAAATTCCCCCCTTTTATGCCAGACTCCTCCCCTATTTATGTGCATAAAATGGCTGTAACACTGCATCTCGCTTGCACTTTACTGCTTGCTGCATGAGTGCAAAAGAGAAGTTGCAGGGAATATAAAAGGAAATTCTGTAGACAGTCAGCAATTGTCAGTGAGCAAACGCAATTGGGCAATTTCCATTGGGGTAATTTGTTAGCACAGCTAAGAACCAGCTTAGTGCGTGCAACAACCAAAAGAGCTTTGTCAATTGGCTTGTGCAATTGCTATGAAAACTGATATTGCTTGAAAAAAGCCCATCGGTTTTCTAACTAGTATTTATGTAAGTAATTAAATAAATTAATTGTTTAATAACATCACAACTTCTAGCTAGCTCAAGCGCCTAATATAATAATAGAGCTGTTGACTAAACTCGTGGTTTTTTTATTAAAAGATTTTACAGTTTTCCGGGAATAGTGTGATTTGTCCGATTATCTAAATTTAGAAATCGGTATTTTCAGATATTCTCTGGATATTTGTGGTTTTACTTAGTTCCCGCTTTTTTGCTGTTTTTAATTTGAACTTGGCCTATTTATATGCCGATTTACACACATGCATGTGTGTGTGTGTATTTTAATTGGTTTTAACAAACTAACTTGTTTCTAAGCTTTAATATAAATTAATATGCAAAATTTATTTGTTCCACTTGATTGCAATCTGAAAACTCCCGCCCAGTTGGCATGTGTTCCACAAACACATGCCACAACTACCTGTCGCTGTTGTTCGCACACTCTTCAATTTTCGTTCTCTCTTTGTCTTGCTCTTCTACGCTGCTGCAATAAAAACACAGATGCGCTAAAATTCTCATGAGTATATGCAAGGCTGGGCTTAAGCATGGTTTGAGCATAAGCTTAAGCTCTGTTCACACTGGGTTACACTGTGACAGACATTGAGAAGTTAAAAGTGCTCCCATTGAAAAGAACTCATTCCTGCGGGACTTGATTTCATATTCACTGTGACACTGAAATGAGCAACTCTGTGACAGTGTGTATCAAGCATGAGCATAGATCACACAACACGTAAACTAAAATGAGCTCCACGTTCACTAAATGAACTTTACTTTGGCACGCGAGCGAGCTTTTCACTCTTTTGATTTGGCAGCTCGTTGCTATTGCTTGAACGACTTTGTGGCTGCGCTCAGCGCTCAGTTTGTTTCTCGCTTTCGCAGCATTCGCATCGACAAAGGGGAACCGAACGGACGCAACGCCGTCGTGTGCTCGTTTTGTTGCTATTGCTTTTAGTCGTACGATCTAGCGCATATCGCGCTGTGTGCTGTTTTTTGTGACGTAAAAAAACCACTTAATTCCACATGTGCAATTTAACATAAACGTAAATGATAAACAAAACACACACAACAATATTTTTTCAAAACGTAACAATTAAAACTAAAATAAATCATTGAATGCTGAAAAATGCACTTGTCAGCCTCGCGTTGCAAGCGAACATGAGATTAAAAAGGAGCGCGAGAGGTGGATAGAGAGAGAGACACACGCAGAGAGGAAGAGCGCACACTCATTTGACATTTTAGTAGCCGTTCAACAAAAACAACAACAAAAACGCACGTTGTTTAATTTATAGTGGAAAATTAATAAATTAAACGTTTCAGCTGCCGTCGTCGTTGTCGTTGTTGTTGTTTTTTCTAGTATTGCAGCTTAGTGCATTAATTAGAAAAGCGTGTTAAAAATCATCAGCAATTTGATTTCTTTAACGCGACTCTCAGTCTGCCTTTTCCTCTTTTTCCATCCCTCTCCTTTTTACACATGACGCATGCGACAATTGCTTTGCATAATTTTAACCGTTTGTTGCGACTCCAACAATATTAATCAAAGCTTCTAAAACTACAAACATACACATCTATACATTCGTATGTTTGTGTGTGTAAACAACTACATTTCTATCTCTCTCGCTCACACTCATTAGAATAGCAGCCCACGCAGCTGTGGACTTTCAAATTTTGCGTCGCATTTTCTTTGCAAAAGTTTTTCCATTTTAGCTCCACAGCTGCTTTTCTTCTTCTACGCGTTTTTTCTGATCTTGTTGTTGTGTAGTTTTCTGTGTTTGCCACACACATTTTTTCTTCCAATTTGTCCGCAGCTTGCTTGGTTTCTGTCTCGTTTGTTATTTCTGCTGCCCGCGCGCTTCTATTTTTAGCAACAATATTGTTGTTGCCGTTGCCTGTCAAGTTAACTACGCTACGCTGGCGTCGGCAGCACGAGCGGAAAGCAACAACAAAGGAAAAACGAATGCAGACAGAGACCAACTATGCGAGAGAACTTGGCGCTCAGGTGATAACAAAACAGACAGACCAAGAGAGCCACAGAATCAAGAGAGCGAGAGAGCAAGGCTGTGTAGTAGTACACTTGTTTACGACTCTCCACAACATGTTGCTCTTTCTTTTTGTAGTTCGTGCGTTAAGCTGCTAAGCTTAATTTAATACACGCACACGTAAACACCAAACTGCAAGTTAACAAGAAGAAGAACCAAACGCAGCAACAAAAACAAGAGAAATATTCATAGCATTGTGACAAAGTTCCAAGTGCAGCGACGTTGCGTCGCCTGCATGAGTGTCTTAATTTTGTGCTTCCTGTGGAGAGCAGACAACAACAAACAACATCAATAAAATATAAAAGCAACAAGTGGAAGCAGAAGCAGCAGCAGAGCAACAAAAAAAACAACAGCTTTCTTTAAAAGCCGGCTGCGCAGTGCAAAGTAGAGTGTCGCAAAGTACAGAACCAGAGAGAGAGAGAGAGGCAAAAAGAGGGGACAACAACAACAAAGAATTTGCTCAGTGTCTTTGGATTTTTCAACAGCTTGTCAAAATGTGAGTATTAATATGCAATTATTGTTTACTGCCGCATGATTTATTATTTTACAAGTACACATGTAGTATGTATATACATTCATACGTACAAGTACACGTACTGATATACTATTTATACATATAAATGTGTGTAAATATAAGACTTTATTTATGGACTACGCCTACGATTTGTGATTGCACAATCAAGTGGAAAGTTGACAAGGCTATCGCCATTTTGAGCGCCCTTAAGCCGCGCCGCTCTTAGCTTTTACTAGTGTGTGTGTACTTGTGTGTGTGTGTGTTTGCCCTTGTGCCTGCATTGAATAATTAATGAAGAAGCTCAGCCTCAAAGCTCAGAAGCTCATGGCTTGAGCCCTTGCTACTCTTTTTGTTGTTATTGTTGTTTTTGCTGCTGAAGTTTTTAGCTTTTGTTGTTGTCATTGCATTACTTGCATATTCATTTCCTTCGTACTTCACAGACAAAGACAGCGCCTGTTGCCGTTCTTGTTGTTTGCCATTTATTTTTAGACTTTTGTCATAAAGTTTAGCAAACAACTGCGGAAAAATAAAATAAAATAGCTGACAATTTGTGCCATTAAATTATTCGAGTATTTTGCGACGCGTCGTCGCCGTCGTCGTTGGCGTCGTTTTACAACTGCGCAGCTTTTTAACTAGCAACAACAACCAAAATGAAACTGAAGAAGACGAAGAAGAAGCTCAGCAGGGAACAACATATGTAACTGTAAACTATCAAATGCTTTGTCAAATGAAAAAACAGTAATGGAAAGGGAGAGTGAAAGAGACAGAGTCAAACAAATGTAGCTGATCAAATACACAATCTGGAAAGTTTTCCCTTGGAATCTTGAAAGTTTCCCATATAACCAATGCACAAAATTCCTTGACTTCCAACTGAAATAGGTTGGTCAAAACAAAACCGATTTGTATGCGGCTTGAATGCTTTTCTGTTTTTTTGTCCATCAGATTGATTTGTAATTTGAATTAAATGTGTTATCATGTGACAATAATATTTATTTATACCCTGTACCTATCGAAAAGTGTTTAGATAGGGTATATTGTGTGCGAATTGTTGTGAGAACTAAAAGAGTGAATTATTTTAATGTAAAAATATCTGTATCTCAGATACTAAAAGAGGAAGATTTGAATTCACAGGGTATTTTCTAGGCGATAACTTACGCATAGAATACTCTTCCTCTGCTAAGCTATATTTAAACATTTGCATAGGGGTAAGATAAGCAAATTGCCCCGAATACCGAAAGAAACATACAAAATTTAAAAGCCTAAATAGTTTTTGTTCAATAATAAATTACGGCACTTATCTAAATATTATAATTAGAGCCGCAATTTGTTATTCGTCGTGACTTTTCTGGCCATAAGACACAAGCCATATCGAAATAGACATAATGCATTTTTTTCGAGCCTATTGACAGAGCAGGTTTTCAGCTTCTATGCTTCAAAGTTAAGAGATTTACGAGGTACGTTTCGGAAGCCTCTGCCAATTGGAAATTTGTTGGCCAAGACCAAGACGCGCCCCTCTTTTTTGCTGTGGCTAAATCATCTTTTCTTTCAACTGGCTCCTTCTTCGCCTACCTATTGAGTTTAGTTGCGCTTGTATGTTTAAGCCGCTTATCAAATTCATGCCGAAATGGCAACTTTTTTCATTTTTACAATTTCGGAGTTGGCTTCGCTGTCGCAGCTCTGCTGGCGCCGCTGCTTGTTTACGTTTACAACTTGCAGATCGCCTTTCAAAATTGTTCTTCATTTGTGACACGAATGTGCGCTTATAGAAAGACACACCAAAAGAGAGAGAGACAGAGGGAGAGAGCGGACGAATCAAAGTAGTAAACAAAATGTCAAACCTTGCGCTGTGGAATGTGGTCAGATCTTGACAGCAACCAATAACAAAAAGAGAACGTTAAATATTCAAGAGAGTATTTTAAAGAGAGTACTCACCATGCCATGCTCTTGGTGCATAGAAACAGCTGTTGATTTTCATGCAGAAATATAATGTTTAATAACGAAATTCATGACATTGATTTTGGCAAATAATTCATATCTAAAGCAGAAAAATAAATAAATAAATGTTGTTGTTTAACTTGCTTAAATTTACAACATTGTTTTGATATAAATACAAATATTTTTTCTGATGTTTACAAAAGTTTTGCTCTCTTTTGCTTTTGCATTTGACAACGTGCCCATCAAGTTGCTCGCAGCTTTTGCTGAATAAGCTCGAGTGTCTCTGAAAGTTCGTTTATCTGTGCTGACAATAAAAGCTTTGAGTCGATATTCAGCAACAGCTAACGGAAAATTGATGATGTAAAAGCTCGTGAAACAAATAATGAAATTATTTATGTTTGCGATAAGGAGAATTAAAAAAAAATTAACATGAATTTGTTTAAATTTGACTAATTTTAATATGATACTTATTCATTAATTCATTTTATTATTTAAATATTTAACCGACTTTTCCCGAGTTTTTATCATACATTTATAACATTTGTATTAATTTTTTTATTATCTAATTTTATGAGCGAGTAATTTCTGAAAGCAGAAAAAAAACAATAACGGCAACATATTGTGCTTTATTGCAATTATTGTTGCCGCCAACATAACGTTTCGATTACGTCAATTAAATAAAACATGTATGTATAGTATGCAGTATAATTACATAAACTTACTCACTTACAATCTCACATTGGCTTATCAATGTCGCCAATGCCGTCAAATGCAAACAGACAAAAACAGCAATGACAATAACAATAATATCGAAAATTATCAGAGTCATATCTTTTTCCGACCAACAACTGAACGATCATCTACCAAACCCAAATGCACCCAACCTAACCCTAACTCGAGCTCAGTGTCCGGTCAAGTGTACGGCGTGTGCTTCAGATCCGTAATACTCGAAAAGCTTAGCGTGCAATTCCATTTCCAAATGCAAAAATGTGTAAATAAATAATACTTTCTGATATATTTATTGGAATCACGTCCTACAGACACGGCAACAGTAAAAGTTGATAAAGTCTAAGTGCGAGGGCGGATCGAGTAATACTGAGTCTAGTAAGGCGGAAAGGAAATCATATTAGAATTAAATACTTGACAAAAATTATTAAACATAAATTATACGACTGAACTTTAAAAAATAAATCGACCCAGTTCTTTATACTGATAAGATTTAGTTTTTATGATATGAAAACTAGTTAACTCAATTTAATCAGAAATGAAATTGGAACTAATTAGGTAGCTTTCCATCATTATTATCCAGTACTCTATGAACACCCCTCGCTGTTGGCAATTTCTTGATTTTTCAGCAACTCGCTTTGTTTACATGCGCGGTAATATTGTTTATAATAAATAAATCACTTTTCCTAAATGCCAGGCACAAACAAGTGGGCGCCGGCTACAGTCGAGTGTGCTCGACTGTATAATACCCTGTGCCCTAGCTCTCCGATAGGTCATACGTAGGTGCGCTACGTTAGGCATGCCGAAGGTGTGATGATGCGGCATTAACTTTTTCGCTAATTGTTCGTATTACATCTACATATGTGATCTAGTGAACCGATTTATACCAAATTACAAATTCTCAATCTGTGAGTTTGGTTGACTTATCTCTAAAAACAACAATAATTTTCGTACTTTATCTTAAAATTCGTTACTATGATAATTCGTTACTACGCTATTGATATCAGATTTAAACCAAATTTGTTCAGGATGTAGAATACCATCCCAAATGCGTATTCTGTTAGTTTGGTTGAGATACCTCAAACAACAAAAAAGTTTATCATACTAAAACTTGATTTTGGACTGATCGTTCCTATGGCAGCTATATGATATAGTGGTCCGATTTCAACCCAATTTTTATCTATTAGTTTGGTCGAGATCTTTCAAACAACCAAAAAGTTTATTTTCGACTGATCTTTCTTATGACAGCAATATGATATTGTGGTCCGATTGAATAAATTGTATTTAATTTAATTAAAATAGTAAATCGTAATTCGTAATCGTAATCGTAGTCGCTGAAATCGATGTTGTTCATGCCAAGAGTAGCCATTGTCTAAAATTTACTCAGCTTGCTAAAGTCCGGCAACACCAAATAATCTCTCCCACTCTTCTTAATCATCGAAATCAGCTGTTTAAGGCTGCTGCATTGCGCGCGAAATTTAAATTTAAGTGCTATGCTTTAAGATTTGTGATTCTTTTTGCAGAATTTGTTAAGCATTTGAATACAATGATAATAATTGAAAACCTATTGAACATATGTGCGAGCTTACTAGCTTATTATTAAACATAATAATTATTATAAATTCAGAGATTTCAGTGTTGTAAAACGATCTGTCGTCGAGGTGTCGAGGTGCAAAATTGTAAAGTGGCATTTATACATATCGCTTTTTGCAATGCATACTAATATCTACATACATATATTTTAACACAATCTTAAATATGTATTAACTTAAACCATGTTAATATATTAAAATAGGATAGAAATTGTAGCCAAATATCGATAACTTTGCCTATCGCTCGTATTTGCGTTCGCACTTTTCGTACACGTGCTCACTGTTATGTTTTTGCGCAAACAAATTTGCATATGCTATCTCGCTCGCACTTGCCTATGTCTATGATTTTGATTTATGTGAATTAAAAGCAAATTCGAAATATCTTCTCTATTAAATAGTCAATCGCCTTGAAACTTTCAGGGTCATTAAATTGGCTTACTTCTTATCTTCCTGTTTAATAAGAAGTGTTTATATTAAAGAACGCGTCTGATAATCGTTTTTTGCGATTGGCGGGCGAAAGAGGCGTGGCATCTAAAATTTAAAACAAACTTGATCTGCGCCCGCTATCCAGCAATCCTCATACCAAATTTGAAGTCTCTAGCTTTTATAGTTTATGAGATCCTTTGGCTCAAACACTCGGACAGACGGACAGACGGACAGACAGACGGACATGGCTCAATCGACTCGGCTATTGATGCTGATCAAGAATATATATACTTTATAGGGTCGGAGATGCTTCCTTCTGCCTGTTACATACATTGCACAAATCCATTATACCCTTTTGACCATTTTCAATGGGCACGGGTATAAAAACAAGCTTTTGTAATTATGGCACAAAACGAAAATAAAGTAAAGCAAAGCAAAAGGCAAAAGAATCGACACTCGAAGACAATTGGCTGTGACGAAATTCGCATCAGCTACACGACAGCAAGACTAAATTAAGTTTATTATATTTTAGAGTATGCATATACATATAACAAATATAATACGACCATTGATATGATTTATGGGCGTGCCGATAATAAATTATTGAGTATGCAATCGAAAATGTTGGTAGCGACATTCAAGAGTTAATTTGAGTGCTCATAAAAATATTGAAGTAAAATGCTAGGAAACGTTTAGTGTTTAACGTTGCGTGATCTGCTTAGGAATAACCTAGTCATGTTTAGAAAGTAATATTTGAGATAATTAAATGTATTACAGAGTTTGCAGTGCATATACGTGATATCTTTACTAACAAAACTGTGATTATTATAAAGTTTACGCCAAGTAGAAGTTAGTTTAATTCATTCCATGATCTTTTTTTTAGAGATTTACTTTGGGGTTTTTCACGTAAGTTTTTAAGTTTTCCTCTGGGAACGCGCTCTGTGCGTACACACAATTAAGATATTTGCCTCACATCCTCTAAATTACGGGCATGTCAAGCGAAATGCTCTGATCCCCAAGCGACTCATAAATATGCATGGAGTAGGAAATCTCCAAAGCAGGCTGACTGGCTACAGTGCGTGCCTGGAAGTATATACCCGTACCGTTAAGTGCTACATAGGGTATGCTAGACTTCAGGTTCAGCAGGTAGCTTAAGGGAAAAACTTAATAAATATATATCTTCTTTAACAAGTAAAGAGATTATTATGTTCCATAATGAAACCCAAAAGTATGCTTTAAAATTGTACGTAAAAAATTGGGAAATTTTAAACTTAATATTAAATAGATATTTTACTTTAATACTCACACTTTTTGCATATTTATGTAGTTGAAATATTTGATAAATACTAACTATAGATTTAGCTTTGCATTTTTAAATGTTTTTGAACTGTCAATGATATTATTTGTATAGTAGGGTGCTCCTTGGTGTCATATTCGGTTTAAAATAAATCAATACATAAGTAAGATTTCGTATCGTTTTTGATGTTATCGATTTTGTCGTTAATTGTTTAGAAGGCTTCAGGGCACGGGTATCAGAAAGTCAGTTGAGCTGCTTTCCGACTTCCATACTTGTTTCAATGTTGTTGTTATTGTTATGGATGTTGTCGTTGTTGTTCTTGTTGTTGTAGCATGCAAGCGAGCAATTAGATCGCAGTTGTTGTTGTTGCAACCATTCTATTAAAACGAATCGAACTCAACGCACGAATCACAGCAAAGACGCAAAGGCGTCAACAAGTCACAAACTGTCTGTGTATTGAACTGATCATATGTGTTTGTGAGTATGTATGAGAGTGTGTTTGTGTGTGTGTGCGTGCAATCAACTGGTTTCAGCCAAATTCCGAGTTTTAATTTAAACGACAACAACAATAACAACAACGACGTCGCCGTCGACGTCTCGGCAACGCTTCTGGGGGTTCACTTCGATAACAACTGCGTCGGCTGCGACGTCGACGTCGACTGCGACGTCGAATTCAACTACTATCGATAGGCTCTACTCTACGGTCGTCGTTGTTGTTCAACTCGCTCTCTCTCTCAGTTCTCGAGCGTCGCTCATTCAATGCGGTACACAAAATAAAGGGTCGTCGCAAAAAAAAAAACAAAACAATAACAAAATAAAATACAAATCAATCCGTCAGATACATTTTAAGTCGCCAAAACTTTCGGTATTCGGTATTTGGAATTCTTGCCGCGATCTCTGACGAACTCCCCGACGCGTTTCTCAATTAATTTCTTAACCGTTAAACGATTAATTACAAGTTGTCGTTGTTGTTCTTGTTTGTTGTTCATTAAGTGTGCAAATTGTTTGGCCAAGTCCAAGTGCAAAGAGTCTTTGGAGTCGCCAGCAAAAGCCAACTGATCTGAGCATCTTCTTCACAACGCCTCAAAGGTAATGCCCATATTGAGTCTACAGTTCCAGTTTTGTGTCCCAGGCGTGCAATTTTCCGCAGCTTTTCCTGTCGACTTCATGTCCAAATTGGTGTTTTAATTAAATCGCGAATCCGGCTACCGTTGGACACACAGACGGTGATGGAGGCCACCAACAGAAGCCGCCAGCTGTCAACTTCTAAACGCATTCGAATCATAATCAAAATCATTAGACACGCTTCCAGTTGTGTGGCCACAAATCCAGATCCAGATTCAATTCGATCTCATCCAGATCGAAGTCTGTTTTTCAGGTTCAAGTTCTGCTTCTGTTTCCTGCCTCGATAAATTGATAAATGTTGACGGGAAAGTGCTCTACATGCTGCTTTTGATGGCATTTTGATGGGCTGTTTAATGTCTAATGCTTATGACGGAAATGCCACATGACTATCCATGTGTATGTGTGTGCTTGTGAGAGTGTATCTTTGTATGTGTGTGCATAACTATAAACAAATGAAATGAGTTAAAGCGTGTTAACAAGCGCTATACATAAAGTTGGAAAGTTGAAATCACTCTATTTGGCAGAGATAGAGAAAGAGAGATAGATATAAAGGGGGAGTGGAATAGAAAACATTTCAAATTCTCGTATCTATGACGCATGTTTAAACTGGCTTCAAAGTTCTCGTTTGCCTATTAAAATTACATTTAGTAAAAGCCTTTCCAATCGCTTTATCTATTATTTATATAAAGATTTGGATTGAGTTGCTGCTGTTATCCAGCTTTGATCTAAAATCACCTTAAGAACTCTTTATACTGACTTTTCTTATGTTTTCACTATTTCAGATTCATCTGTTCTAAGGAAAAATATCTGTTAAGCGTTTAAATTACCTGTTGTCAAATCGTTTTCATTGACATTATTTTTACAACTTTTGCTGGAACAATTTCTAGATGTGTAGTTACATTTTCTCGTATTTCAATATGATATATGCATGTCATTTTTCTTGCCAATCACTTGGCACAATCTTGTTATATGATCATATATATATTTTCCATTTCTCCATTTTGATATAAGCCGAATTGTTGATCATCTCTTTTAAATGTATTAGTTGCGACGAGATCTTTACTTATTTATTTTTTTAAAACATTTTATTGAATTACTCCAACAATAATTGCCACAGATATATTTTAGTTTACCTTCAATAGAATAATTTATTTTTTTTCAAGCAATCTAGTTGATAATTTCATTCGTTCATTATTATCAGATAGCTTATTATGTCTAGATTTGATTTTCCCCTCGCTTTATTCGTATGAAAAGTAACTGAAGAATCTCGCTTTTCTTATGGCTCTGCTAATTCTACCGACACTTCCGACACTTGATTACTTGACCCTAGCCTTGGCATTCCATTGTCATCCATTACCTTACATACGAGTATATAACAGGAGAGATATATAGAAACAAAGAGACAGAGAGAGAGAGAGAGAGAGGGGAGGCATAACAACCCCTTGAACCGCTTCAAACCCAACTGAATCCAATCCAATTTCGCACTCGTTTCGCTACTCTCGATTTTGTGTTTTAACTGTTTTTACGACTTTTGCCGTTTGTCCCGCTGTGCGAAGGTTTTAATTGATCGAACGTGCGCTTCATGTCAATTGCCAATGAGTCGATTTTTCGCCATGAAAATTCCATAGCTCGAAGAAGAGAGACAGAGGGAGGGAGAGAGCGAGAGAGAGGGAGTCAAAGCTAATTGTACAAATCGAAATGAAATGAAACGACCAACTAACTAACCAACTAGTTAGTACAGGCTGTCTTTTAAGCGTTATCAGTCGATCAGTTGCCTTCGCGGGCTACTGCAATCGATCGATCAGTGAACGTGTCACCGAGACTAATGAGTATTTTTGTAATACCCAACGATAAAAAACGATTTTGGCAACCGTCTTACGGCTTCGATCCGCACATAATTCCCGATTGACGACATTGAAAACTCTTTTCCAAACAATTTAACATAAATCAGCAAAGATTCAAGCGTAATTAGTCGGGGGTCAAATGGAAACTCGGCCAATAATTCACAACATTTACGACTTTAAAATTTTCGTTTAGATAATAAATACAAAAAAAGTATATATAGAAATAGAAGCAGAAGTAGAAGTGACAGAGATGATAAATTTATGTTTTTTTTACACACTGAACAAGTGAAAACGCTACAGTCGAGTCTGCTTGACTGTGCGATACCCTGTACTCAGGTTTTTGATGACTAGCTTCCTAGTATTTATTTGATCTTTTTTAAATGATTTTACATAATTTATAACATACATATTACTTAATTCCTTCAACCCTTTGGATACCAAGTCTAAAAATCCGACTCATTCTTGTTCTCATTTAATGTTTATTCAACGGAATTGATGTGAGCACAGTTTAAATGAATTCGAATGAATGCGCTGAGTTGAGGAAGCGCAGACAGTGAGTCCGTTACTTGACAATTATTGGAACCTATAATTATAACATTCTATATTGAGTATAGCACACGAATCAAGATACACACTCCCGTTATGGTCTGGACATAACTTTCAATTGATGTCTCAATTCAATCAACTTGACGGGAGAGAGAGAGACAGAGCGAAATAGAGAGTGGGAAGAGGGACAAGAATGAGTCTTACCCCACACACAGTTGATACAAAACGAGTAGACTCGGCTAACCGCTTAATTATGTTTAAATGATTCGAATGAGCTGCATTTTTGGCATGCCTCATTCGTGTATATGTGTGAGTGTGTGCGTGTCTGTATGTGTGTGTTTATCTTGTCGCCAACTTGTTGACTGACAGCTATGGCAGTTGTGGCATACAAATCATGCATGTTGCATGCATTCAGATGTCTTGTGGCATTTTGTTTGCTGTCTCTTTTGATTAGCAAATGACGATGATTACAACAAGGAAGCTAAAATATGTCAATTGGGAAGTGGGAAGGGGAAGAGAGGGAATTTGAATTTTAGGCTAATTCAAAATTGATCATTAGTTTGACTTATAAAGCATAAAGTAATGGATCGAAAGAATGCTATAAACGTTAAGACAATTGTCGTCTGTTGATCAATTCAGGAAATGTGCGTATATAATTTTAAATTTGTTTTTGTGGAGAAAGTTATTAGCTTTATTTCTTTAGTATATATTTTTCTATTTATTTTCCGTTTTTTATCAATATATCCTACATTTATTGACAAGAAATATAATTCTTTCGCATTCAATAATGCTTTTAAAATATTACACATGTTTACTTCATTGTTAAAATATTTTGAAGATAGTTATGCATATTTTATTGTATCATATTCGATATTTATTTTCAAGAACAAATTTCAACAGATTTACATATATTCGTTGGTACTTTATTGCACAATACTTTGATCCGTCTTATGTCCTCCAACTTCAGTCAAATCATCGTGAATAATGTAATCTTTTGTGATCTTTTCACGTAGTTGCACACGATTACTAAATACTTAGTTCCTTGTTTAAAATACTTGGCTTATTTCCTCAGTTAATCGATTTGTTTAGACACTCAAAAACAGGCTGATCGCCTATGAATCATCCGCAACAATCGCTTAAATCTCAAGTGCTTACTCATTAAACAAATGCGCTCGGTAAATTTTCGTTAATATATGTTTATTTAGATTAAATTTAATTAGGTAGCAATACGAACTGAAAGATCAGTTAGCAATGCGAACTAAATGATCAGTTAAAGAAACAGTGTTAAGACAGAAACACTTGCAGAAACTGAGAACTTATCAATATCTTCTTCAATGACAACGAATATTCAAATTTTCTATCAAAACGATCGCGATCACGATCCCAGCAGGTTGTTCAATTTGTAGACATTGCTAATCTCGGCACGCCTGTGAAAACTACCCAATATGGTTCCGACATACAGGTCAACAATATTCACATACATATATATACATATATTTCTATATAGTCATATATAACTGAAAACGATGGTTTTGGGTCTCTCCGTTGTTGTGTTTATTTATGTGCTTATCAGTGGCATGAATGAACTCACGATCGATTGATGTTAATACCCTCGATTGGGTAGCGTTGACATTCCAAGGCGCCTTCCATACTTTACTGTCGGCAGAGGGGAATGAAAAGGGGAGAAGAATTATATACATATTTATTTTTTCGTTATAAATGTTTTCATAATACTAATTAAAGTTAAGAACCTGTTTCGATGTCGTCCATGGCGTCCATTACGTGCCCAGAGTTGCCACACACTCGCATCATTTAAATGACAATAAAAGTATAAAATCATTTAAAATATTACGTATACGCCAGTCGGTCCGTGTTTATTATTTATGTGCTCGAGATGGAAACAAATTGCACGCGTAATTGTGCTTAAGTGAACCAAAGCCACTCTTCACTCCCCTGTCCCTGGTACTTCCCCTGCCACACTGTCAGAGAAGATCACGAGCACATATTGGGCATATTTATTGAAAAGCCATGCCAACTGTCTGGACGGACATTTTCAATATTTTTGAGTGGACTGTCAATTGTTCTATAAATAAAGTAGCAATATCTACGCTTTTGTGTCAATTGTTTTAATTTGGTATTTCTTCTCGTCGATTGTTTGTTGCCGTTTTTTTCACTCTTTCCGACTCATGTGTATCGTAGATATATCTAAAAAGGTTTCTCGTTTTTTTTTGCGCCCAATTACGCGATGTAATTGCCTGTATTCTGGGAGAAGGGGGCATCCCCAATGCCATTTCCCATTGTTGTTTTGTTTTGCGTATTGTTTATGGAGTGTGTGTGCGAAAGTGTGTGTATAAAAAGCTTGGCATACAAATCGACCATTAATTCGATGTGCGATCATAAAAATGCTAATTAACATTTAATACGATCGTTTTGCAAAGTTGATAGATCATTTCTTTTGCATTCATTTGATATAAAGTAGATAATTGTTGAATAAATATAAGTCAATTGACTGAGGATCAACACAGATCGTTAGAGATCGCGTTAACTTAATTCTCAAACTCACAAATCAACTTGACTAACGATCTTTTTGCATAGATAGCTCTGTTTATTTTCTAATAGTCATCAGTACGATCGTTGATCGTCTTTAATGACTTGTATTTATTTGTGATTACCATAGATCTTAAGATCACAGTGTTCAACTCGATGACAAGTCGAAATCATTGCTATAATTTATTCTACATAGATGATCTTCTCTTTTTGCTAGCTGCACTTCAAGTTTCGAACTGATCTTCAACTTGTCAAGTGGCAAGTTTTAATGTTTCTACAACTAAGTATGAAAAACCTAAAGCCTACACAAAGAAAAAAGTCGAATTTAAATCAAGAGTTTAAATTATAATAATATCTTAGCGCAGTGTTTGCTTAGCGATCCTCAAGACTAGACTAGACTTCAGGTGTTCTTAGATTGCTCTTCACTTTGCCACTTGTGGATCATAACAATTTTGCGTGTTGTCTGTTGCAGCCTCTTCTTCTTCTTCTTCGACACTCTTAGTCTAAACAACCTGATCTGCCCCTTCTTCCCGCTGCTTTCTGTTGTGATCTTCACCACGTTTCTTATTTGCCAGCCCACTCGGGGTTTCTTCGACGTCTTCAGTCGTGAAACCTGATTGCTAATCGTTTATACGTTTATAGCCCACCTCATATGCCGTGTTTAGTTTTTGGCGTATTTTTAGCTTTTCATTTCATTTGAATTGAATTATTGTCGAAACGTAGCCAAAAACAACACAAGAAAATAAACATCAGCCACAGAAATATGTCAAGAGTTGTCTGTGCCAGTTTCTCCGGTGCGTTCTTGGCATTTGGACTCTTTATATTCATATTAACAGAAATAGCGTACGTAAAACGAGAATGTAGATAAAAAAATGAAGAATAAAATAAAATAAAATAGCCCGCACTGTTATCGTTGAGGAATTAAGGCGTGGCCGTCGTTTAGGGGCGTTAGACGAGCGGCTCCTCAGGCAATAGATACATTTGAAAAGCCGCTAAGTCATGTAATATTTGTATGTTTTTAATTACCTATAATCGACAGATACAATGGGGTATTTGAAACATTTTATAGTTATGTGAAAGCATTGAAAATCATTTCATTAGTATTTATATTATATTATTAGGAGGTTTTAATATTTACATTAATATATAAAAATGTCTAAATTAATAAAAGTTTGAGGTATTTTCTTACTTTAATCCATTTAAACTTATGGCTTACTATTTTCTTCAGGCCATAAAAGAAAGTTGAATTAGAATTTTAAGATGTAAGCCTATTAACTAAAGGGTATTAGTTAGTCTATACAACTAGCTTTGTAGGACGTTACATATTTGTTACACCCTAAAAAACGATAAGTTAACTGTATTTTTTGGTGTCTAGCTAGAGACTGTTGCTAATTTGAGTGGGACGGCATTTAGCATGTCTAAAGCGTCGGCGATTATCTTGAATTTGGGTTGGGCTCAGGTACATTTATCGTGGCAGAGAAGGAAAAGGAGGGAAGGAAGTATGTGTCAATAGCAGAAGCAAAACAAGTCAATTGCATGGATAGCAATTGAAAAGCATTGCGAGACTTTGATTGAAAGCAACTCAATTAACAAGTCTTAAATGCTGTAAATCCAAAAAAGACTTTTGATGATTAACTGCTGATAAGAATAAAAACTTGCTTCTTTTATGAGGAATTAGTAAGTAAGCCAGTTTAAAGAGTGACTTTAGTATTTTAAATGTATCCATCATAGATAACATATATTTGATAATTGAATATATACAATGCTTTACTCATAACGAACTATAGCTATTGTTGACTTATTATTAATATTGAAAGAAAACTTATTATTAATAAAATCGAATCAAATTTTTTTGTTGTATTTTGTATTTTTAGGGCTTTGTTAAGTCAACTGAGTGAATTCCACGTGGCGGCAGTTCTGAAAGAAAGCCGCCTGGATGCGTTTTTGCTTTGATAGGCTGTGTTTCGCCACCAAGCGACCAGCCAACAATCCACAAAGCACAAATGAGCCGTGCAGCAGCAACAACACCACAGCAACCATAGCAACCACAGCAACCACAAATGCACCCACCGCTAGCACAAGTGCACCACCATCACACTTAACAGTCTATGCCGAATATCAAAAGTTGCAGCCAGCGCTAATCAGACGCGACGACACTGAGGCCAAGCCACCAGACATAATTCAAACAGAGAGCAAGCGAGAGCAGACTGAGAGACGGATAGAGAGAGAGATAGAATCGCACTCGGAATCGAAATCGGAACAAAAGAGAGAAGAGAAAGAGCATCCCCAAACCCAACCCCAATCTTATTCACATTCTCATTTCCATTTCCATTGCCAGCCGTTGCCTTTGGCCGTATTGCGTCGATTTCGTCGACACAGCAGCGCCGAAGATCGACAGCGAACGTATTCGAATTCGAGTTCGAAATTAAATACGTACACGAAATTGCGAAGAGCGATCAGCATGCAGCAGGAGCCGAATGCCAACTATCAGTTTCAGCCCGACCTCGGTCTGGTGAACATCGTCAATAATAATAACAATAATAATTTTGGACAACACAACAACAGTAGCAACAACAACAATAACAACAACTGTGGCTTTGTAACGCTGCCAGCAGCCAATTCAATCGGACTGCTTGGATTGGAGCATACGTCAGCGGGTTTGAGATTGATTCCCAACCAGGCGCCGCCCTGTCACTCGGATGTGTTGACGCACACGTTGATCTACGGCACACCGCCATCGGGAACACCACAGCAGTTGCACACGGATCCGCGCAGTCTGTTGCATCAACAGGAGTTGCAGCTGCAGCAGCGTTATCAGCAATTGCAACAGCTGCAGGCGCAAACACAGGGCGTCTACACGGCATCGGGGAGTCCCGTTCAAGTGTTATATCAACCTGCACAGCTTAGTCAACCGGTGGCCATACCTGGCGCCTGTCAATCACCCACCACACAGCAACAGTTTCTACTGCCACCACCACATCAACAGATGCAACAACAGCAGCAACAGCAACAACAACAGCCGCCAAATTCATTGGCCCTATCACAACAAATGCAGGGATTACGCATTTCAAGCTGCACGCCGGGCAGCAGCTCGGCAACGCCCTCGCCGGTGGGCATGGTCGATCCCACGCTAATGATGAGCAATAATACTTATGTGGCAGCAACGCAGCAGGAGGAGCGCTTCATTCAAATCATTCAGGCCAAGGAGCTCAAGATACAGGAAATGCAACGAGCTCTCCAATTTAAGGATAATGAAATTGCCGAGCTGCGATCTCATTTGGATAAGTTTCAGAGCGTATTTCCCTTCAGTCGGGGCAGTGCGGCGGGTTCCGGTTCCGCTTCCACGAGCACCGGAAACGGTGCTGCCGGCGGTCCGAGTAGTGCAACAGGTGCCACTCGCAAATCGGGACAAACGTTTCAACGGCAACGTGCCCAGGGTATCTCCGCAGAGCCACAAAACGAATCCTCGGTTCTTCTCGAGAATGTCAGCTTCTCCAAATACGAAAAGGATGAACGGTGAGTCGCATTTACAATTTGTGTTAACAATTTCCACTGATTTGGTGATGTTTTCAAAGTTCGGTTTCATTCGAAACCACGAGTTTTTTTGTGGTACAAAGTGAAACAAAATAAGCAGTTCATATTTAAAATTTATTTAATGTATGCAGTGATTTTCAAAGATTCCGAAAATAATATTTATTAGATACGATGTTAGTTCATTATTTTAGTTTTCATAGAGTTCGAGTGTCGAATTAAAATCGAGCAGTTGTAATATAAAATGAAATGAAACATGCAGTTCATAGTTTAAATATTTCGAGAATTTTCGTGTGATTTTTTAGCTTTTTGAAAGTTAAAATATTGTTTAATTCCTTTTAAATATTTATATTTAAGTAAAATTGGAAAGCTTTATTTATTCCAATAAAAGTTCTTTAAGAAATGGAATAATTTGAATGTAATTTAAGATTTGAAATCTAAATATTCACTGTTTTGGATTGCAATCAAAAAACTTTAATCAATTCAAGTCCCGAGAAAAATGAGTGTATTCATTAGTCGTATTTAAAGTAATTGTGAAATTTGGAACATTGCTGATTACAGCGAGCGAAAGATCAGCGCGTCTCAGAATTAGCAGTATATAATCGTCGAATTATGACTATTTATACTTATATTATATATAGCTCTCAACAATATATAATTATATAGAAATGCCGATAATGATCATCATGAGCGTCAGCGTGGCGATCTTAATCAATATCAGCAGCGACTTTCGAGTGTCCCAAAATGCGTTTATTAAAATTTTTGCTGACAGTTGCGGGTTCATAGTACCCTCTTTTGGGGCCCACAAATCAGATAGATGGCCGGCCTTGGCCAGTGTCATATAAAGTTCTTTATAGACAGTGCCAAAAGGCGATTTAATTGCGTCATGTGGATATATATTCTTATTTTTCCTTTTACAAAATTTGAACGAAAATTAAAGAGAAACAAGAAAAAGTGCCATCAAATGCTATCGTAAATTCGAAAATTCAGATTTCAAATAATAAAAAAAGCTAGAATGTAGATTTTTTATATCATTACATAGACAAATTTTATATTTTGATATATTTTTTGCATTAAAGAAAGCGAATACCCATTTGGGTATTCATATTTGCTTCGGGTAGCAAAGTTCATTGTCTAGTGGTAATACCCTCGGCAAGGGAATATTAAAGTCCGTGAAAATGCGTGGGTGTATTTGCTTTTTTTATCACCGATCTGAACTGATCTGTCGGGTTTATGCTTTTCACACTTGCCGCTTGTCTGGAACGGCAAGAATTCTGAATCTCTGTGGTCATCTGTTTAGCGATTCTGCTCTTCCTCTGTTGTTTGCCTTCTCTTTCAGCTCTTGTTTGCTGTGGAAACATAAAAAAACATAAATATTTATTTATTCTTTGCAATGTTTCCTGCACCATCGCCAATGGCATTCGAGCAAATCATTTGGAGGCGACACGCGCGCTCAATTGGCTGCCAATGATGGGCTGTCTGCCTCGGAATCGTATATAGATCGGTAGATTACGGACTGAGTCAGCGCAAAATTGTTGAAATATTTTATATTTTTTTATTTAGAACGTTTTGAATGGAATTATTCGGAATTAGTTGAAATATTTCTTCTTTTTTTTTAATTAAAACGTTTGTTATGCCAGAGATTTGTTTAACGGCATTAAAGAGGATTTAGATTAAAAATAAGAGGATTTAGATAAATTTGATTAGCTAAGTTCCAAAGTTCAGAATTTCTTAAATGTTTTAAAAACAAATTCGTAATAAGCAGATTAACTTATTTATCAATTTATCGAATGAAATGTATAAATCTTTAAACGTAGATGACAGAAATCGGAAGTTGGACTTGACTCTAATTATGGTAGCAATTTGTTGAACCAATTAATTTAAAAATTTGTTAAATATTAAGCTCGGTTCACAGATACCATTTACAACACTAACTTATCATTAATTTGCAGGTACTTTTTCTTGATTTGAATTACAACATCTGCTGTAAGATAATTTAAAAATATTTAAATATTTCTTTAAAACTATTCACAATTTAAAGGTAATAAGCACAATCTGATTAGTTCCCCAATTTGTCGATTGAAACTGCAATTGAATTATTCGTATTTATTAAGTGTGGAATAGTTAAATGCATTTGCATTTATTCGCAAGTATTTTTTGTGTGTGCTTTTGACAAATCTGCATATGGCATTAAATAATGCTGCAAATTTGTAAGCTCAATGCAATTTATGCGGCATTCGGCGTATCGCGAACAGCGTTGCAAGTTGCAAGTTGCGAGCTGCAAGCCGTTGACACAATCACTGAAAATCGCGGCAAATTGAAAATCCGACTGCGAATGCGTTGTCAACAATTCAGCCTTTTTAATGGTCAAAACACGATGCGGCAGGAGGGGGCGGGACAGAGAGTTCAGCACTCTATCTATGACTAAAATCTATGCCACAGTTGCTGCCACAGCCAGCCGATGGCAACGCGTGTGTGCAACAGGACATTTTTTGACACTTGCATGGCATAAATCAAAAGCGCCGTAGGCACAACCAGCGTTCCACATGTGGCAGACACATACACAAGCACAGACGTGCGACTCATTCGAGTGGACAAGCTGTGGCTCCACTTGAAGCTTGAAGTGGAGTCTCTTTGGGGCCCATTTACACGCCGTAAATGCCGCATAGTGGCTTTCAGCGGGGCCATCTAATAAATAATGCCACCAAATTGTGCGAAATTGTGTCGAGATCCGAGTGCCAGCGGGTCGCCTGAGAACTAGCTATAAAGCATAAGTAAAAAGTCAATAAATAAATAAAAATAAAATAAAGCAAGTTGAAAGTCAGCCAAGCTAAATGCTTAAATAAGTTGACCAAGTTAACTGCATTACAAAATAAAATTAATTCAAGTTCATTTGAATCTAAATACACTTCTAACTATGGCAATAACTCAAATCAATGTCATCTTAAAAAATGCCCTTCAATTGGAGATGCTCATCAATCAATCTCATTTCAGATGCAGACGAAATGTATTTTTTCAAGTTATTATTGGATTTATGGCATAATTTAAAATTACATAAAACCAATCTAATAGTTCAATAATAACTTTAAGCAAAGTCATTTGTGATCAATAAAAATGTTTATGATGCACATTTCTACTGATATTTAATTGGGATAAAAATACACATGCAATTAATGGGCTGTAATCTTAGTTTAGTCGGGATTTAATTACAATTTATTTTGAATATTAGGCAGTTTATAGAATTTTTTGTGAATCACCCTGCTGGTATGCTACATTATTTATAACTAGATTTCGGGTATGATTTTGACATTTGAAATTCATTATATGTAATGTATTAATCAAAAATATATGTGTGTACTCTTTGTCACAAAAATTGTTTTAAGATATCGATGTTTGACAGATTTTTTTCACCTTCTGCTGAATATTTATATTAAAAGCATCATCGCTTCTGGTTAGCTTCAAGCCATATTCCTCTCTTCATTATAACATTCCTCTATTATCTCCTAAAAAATCTTTATTAATACGACACATCACATAGCCATAGATCAGTTCGTGTCTTGGCTACGTTTATGGCTTTTCCGACGGCCTCAGCTGGCCAAGTACGAGTTCAATTCAGTTCAGTTCAGTTGGCCCAATGTTGTCACTTTGCTTTTAGCTGTCGCTAATAACCACTTTGCACTTTCAATACCAATTGCAGAAACGCATAACGAAATCAGAAATGAAACCGAGACCAAAAGCCAAAAGCTAAAGTCGAATAAATTTGAACGCACCCGCAATTCTCATGATCTGTGATCTTTTTAGCCCCAAAGGGGTCTTGGTTCAGTTAAATAGGTGCAGCTCGACTCGATGGCGTCTGCAGGTTGACAGGGGGCGGGAGTAATAAGAAGGGGGAGTGGCGCCTTGGCACACATAAAATCAAATTTACGCACAAATATAGTCATATAAATGGTTATAGCTTCCGACAGACAACTGGAACGCTGCCAGGCTGCCCCAGCCCCGTAGGTCTAATTGAAGCTATTAATTGTTTCGACTTGCCTGCGGTGGCATGACCAGAAAGTGGCACCCTGCCACCATGGTACCCGAAACGTTGCACCGTGGGCACCACAAATTACACACCACATGCATTTAGTACGTGGTGCAGCAGTGATAATTAACGCATAACAAATGCTGTAGTTGTGACAGGCAGAATGACTAAGAGGATACCCTGTTAAGATGCTTTTTATTGAATGTGTTGGAGTTGATAGTAAACATAATTACAAGCTAGTCTTTTTTTAAAGAATTTAGAGTCTTTAAAGAAATATTGATAAAATAATGTTTTTAAGGAATTAGACTCAATTTAATTATCTTCCTATAAAGAGTCGAACTTATATACCTTTTATCTAATATCGTTCATAGACAGAGTGTAGTAAATGCAACTTGTGGCGTTGGAATAGCGCCGCGGGTGTTGCACCAACAGCTATGCGGTACACACCACATGCAACGCTTGAAGTCGAACCCGTTTCGGGGTGCCCAAAGAGCCAACGGTTCATTCGGGGCGCTGAAATCTAATACGCATTTTTCTTTCGCAAAAAAAAACAAAAAAAAACAAACGACGCTTATAGCATGCGAAATTAAATTGGTCGCTTCCTAGGCTTCAGTTTCTATTTCAACTCTACCTCAGACTGCAACTCCAACTTCTTCTATTTTTTTTGCTACTTTGACTGTGAGTGCGTATCGGGTAGCTTGTCTATGTGTATATTAATTTTTTATTTAAATACGAAATTTTAATTGTAAGTGTTGTGTGCTAAAAATATGCGAGTAGCTGCCAAACAGGCAACACAAGTGGTGCAGGTGGTTGGGTGGCTAACAACCCAACTAAAGACTGCTCCGAGTACAGACTCATCATTGTCGTCATCTCATTGGCATGGAGATTGCGCATACGCAACGTTGCCAAAGTTAACAAATTGTCTGGCCACTTTTTTGGCACCCCTCCGACGACAGGCGGCGTTACGCCTAGTCGGCTAGTGGAGTTGGCTTTAATTAATCGGGCAAGTCTACAGCTACGGTTGGTCGCTTGGTTGTCAAATTCGCTGACAGATAAAGTCATTTGACATTTACAGGCATAGGCAACATGGCATGTGTTTCCTTCTCTCTCTCTCCCATTTATCTCTCCCTCTCGCTCTCACATTTTCAAAAAGCCAAAGCATACAATTTTCAAATTTGTATTAATTTCTATCGTTGAAGCCTAATAATTTCATTTTTATTTTATTTTATTTTTGTTGTATCTTTGGACAACAACATGTTGCATGTTGCTTGTAAGCCAAACTGGCGAGCCAGATAAAAAACGATTTATATGTGTCAGCCATGAAATTAATTGGCCTTTTGCCTTTGTCAAAGTTCTTGTTAAGTCCGCAAATAATCGACTCATGGCTCATTTTAGTGCCTAGCCATTGACAGCTTGCTACCATTTTCAGTATCTGTAACTAATTTGTTGAATCGCTTGCTATAAATATATCAGTCTATGTCTATATTTACTAACTTTTATTTTATGTATTTTGCTTGCAGCTCCCGTGAACTTATCAAATCGGCCATTTTGGATAATGATTTCATGAAGAACTTGGACTTGGCACAAATACGTGAAATAGTCGACTGCATGTACCCTGTTAAATATCCAGCCAAGAATCTAATCATCAAGGAAGGAGATGTCGGCAGCATTGTTTATGTTATGGAAGGTGAGTAATAATAATTAAATATATAAATTCTTTGAATATTGTTATTCACTATTAAAAAAGTGAAATCATATGAAATGGTGAAATTTTTGTGATAAAAACTTTATTTTCTTATAATTATATAATTCTTCAGTTGTAAAGAAGATTTTTTTTAAAACAAAATTAATTATTAAAATTTCTTGCGCTCTTAAGTATGCAACATTTTTCTTGTAGTGATCTTATTGCACTTTGCTGACATCCTAAAAGTATGCAATGGAAATTGCTGCAACCACTTGCGATGAAGTTGCATTTCTTAACCACTTTCCCTCCACACACACACTCTACTCTTGCTCTTCGTTTATCTGCATCTGTGTCGCCCACGGTTAGTTATTGCAGTTCCGTCTGCTGATCGTGCAACTCGTTGTGACAGATTAAAAGCGCCTACTGCTGCTGCACGTGCCCAGAGAGTCTGAGTTGTGGTTTAAGCTTCCACTTCGACTTTGACTGCCAATTGGATTCTTTGGCTGTGCCCTCCCAGCAATGTGGTTGGGTCGTGGTCGCACCCACACAACTCGTTGAGAGGTTTTGCAGCCAAATGTCAGACAGCTGCTCCCAAAACAAAGTTTTACGATTTTCCTTTCATATTACTAGTATATTTTTTTTCTTTTTCTTAGCTTCTCTCTCTGTTCGTGTTCTGGGTGTGCTAGTGTCTAATTGTTGTTTTAAATATTTGCACGACGAAGCATTTGGATTTTTTTAGATGGGAATTTGAGCTTAGTCTTAAGTTTGTTGTTGCTCTTCGTGTTAATTTAGTGGCCGACTTAATTTACATTTTAATTGCGACAGCGGCAAACTAATTGCATTATGAACCCGTCGTCTCTATAATTATTATAAACTTTACCATGAAGCTGGAATTATTAACCAGGTGAGTTGTGCGCTTCCTCATTAAGACGGAACCCGATGATGATCATGCAACCGTCGACAGTTGCTTCCTTAATCTGTGCAACCTCCGCACTTGACAGCCGGCTGCATAAACTTTGGGTACTCGTAACCCGGTACGATGAAGTCGGGCCAAAAAAAAAAAACAAGAAAGTTAAACAACAGATGTCATGGTGCAGCTGTTGCAGGCAACCAACCAATACATTTACAGATACAACGAGAGAGCGAAGGAGAGTTGATCTGTGCAACAGATGTGCAAAAACTATGAGTGTCGGCCACGTGAGCATATCAAATACCCTTCGTTAAACACATATTACCAAGTATGAATGAATATGAATTTGATAACCCAATACCTAGTACTCATGACCAACTATGACAGGGGAGCTTTATAATGCTGCGATTAGGAAAGTACGTGCGTAAATACGTAAAGCATTTCGATAAGGAATTCATTTGTTGAAATCAACTTTTACTGATTATAATAAATGCCGTCCCCATGTTTGTGGCTGTGTATGTAAGCATCACGAATAATAATACCAAATGCTTGGTAAACACTCATAAATATTAAATAGTAAAGCTCGTCGACTTGTGACCAACTGCAAATGTGTGACATGTTGTCAACTGTTTTTCATATATAAATATATGCGATAATAATAAAATTATTATATAATATATTAGCTTCAGAAATGATTTTACTTGGATAATATAACATCTATTTTCAAAAGTCTTCTCTGAGAAGTACTAAATTAATTATTATTAACAGACGTAATTTTCACAGCTACTCCCCTACACATAATTTAAGCTGATCAACAAGTCGACCTTGTCTTGTCTACCTAACGCACTTGATTTCGTTTACGCTTTACCTGCAAACACGTGTGTGTATGTGTGAGTGCATGTTTGTGCTCACACGCGCACACGTTTTTCTTGTCCAGAATCCTCTCTCACCCGCACACAACGAATCGATGCGATGTGACGCTCAGCTGTGTTGATTTCACTCCCACATACCAAGCTCATGCTCTTGCAGTCGGAGTCGCACTAGCTCTCTCTCTCTATCTCTCTCGCTCCCTTGAGCTCTGTCACCGCTCAGAGGCTGTTTGAATCAAAACAGAAAATCATTTGTTAAGCAGGCAGCGTAGCGAGTGGACGTGAGAGGCGCATGCGCGCTTGGCCTGCAATTACAATAACAATTGTAATAACAACCGTGTTCGGTTCGTCGTGAGTCGTGAGCTAGTGATTCGTGCTCGTGCTTGTTTCGACTGCAATTTTTGCATATCGTGTGTATGTATGTTGTGCATGCTTCGTCGCGCGTGGAATATTGCAACAACAACAACAACAAGCGCAGAAGGCAAAAGTAAAAGAATAGAAATAAATACTTGTGATTAATACAAACTGTTGTTGTTGTCCACACTCACGTACACTCTCACACCGATAATGACAGTGCTTTTTGCGCTATTTTAAACAAGAGAATTACATAAACAGAAAAACATTTTCGTGTCTTTTGTGTGGTTGTTCGCATTCCCGCCACTTCTCGCTCTTTCGTCTTGTTCTACTTGAAACAACAATAATAATTCCCATGTGTGTTTACAAAACCAAATCGAAACCTGGCTATAAACCAGAAATTATGTTGAAAATCCAACAACGTGCAATGCGGTTTCTTCGAATTGGTTTTGGCCCGAAGAATTCTTGAAAAGAAACAAAAGCCAAAGACAAGAAACAAAAGTGAAAGTGTATGTTGTACTCGTATTTAAAAGCGAATCAAAACCAAACTCCTGCCCACTTCGTGGGCGTGTCGTAGATCTCTTAAAGCGAGTCAGTGTGGAACGGGAATCAAGCAAAGTTACAGTAGATTTGCTCGTTTTATTGTTATTATTGTTGTTTTTGTTTTTGTGTAGATTGAACGAAAAGATCACTTGAAGAATTCCGGTTTCTGGTTTTCAACACAATTGTTGTAGCTGTCCTCCCCGTCTTCTCGTTCTCCCCTCGCCTTGTAATTCGTACATTTTGTCGGTCATTGGTCCGAAAAAGTGTAGACAACAAAAAATACTAATGAAATACTCGAATAAAGGTTTTAACCAAAAAATGCCAAATGTCGAATTGAAACGAAGTCCAAGCAAAAACCCGTAACTCGACTAACAATAAAAATTGAAATGTAGAATAAATATTGCGCGGCATAACAGATAATTTACTGAGAAAAGTGTACTGATTATGGCCAGAATCGTGCAAGAATGTAAAAAGTGTTAATCACAATCTGCAATAAGAGACAATTTTGCAGAAAGGTTTTAATAAAATATGCAGAAAACGTGGGCAGCATTTCTTTAAAAAAAGCAAACAAAAAATATCAACAAAATTAATGTCAAGCAACATTGAATTAGAAATCGTGCGAAAGTCATAGACAATCAAACCCCAACCCAAGATAGAAGAATTCAAAGAAAAAAGAAAATAAAAAAAAAACAAAAGACTAGATAAAAAACAATAACAAAGTGTGTTAATGTTGCGCATTTTGTTCCCATTTGACTTATTCAGTTCACTTGACTTCATCCACAGCTCATTTGTCTCAAGTGATCGTTTATCTTCTGAGGGAAAGACTAGAAATCCGGTCTGTAGGGCTGCCGGGGGCACTCTCACTTTTCCAGTAGCTCTCAGCCATACAAGTTCCCCTTTGTCATTAAGCTTTCTGAACTGTGACTCTGCGACATGCTAAATGAGCAAAGTTTTTCTGCTTTTCTACCGAAGCGATTGAGTAACATTTTGAATGCTTGAAGCTACGAACAGGTTGATCGAGCAGTACGTAAGCATATATTGGGGAAATGAGCTGATCATTTGGAAGTGAACAGCAATTTGACTTGGGGCCCAGCTGAAAATTAGTTTATGGAAATTATCATGTTTCCTCCTATATGAGCGCTACCTACAACTTGTGTTCCCTCCGAGTTGAATTTGATCTGCTGTGGTTTTTTTTTATATCATATTTGGGAAATACCTACTACGAGGAAAAAATGCGCAAGCTTATCAATAATTATGGGGTTTTTTTTTTTTACCGATTTACAACTAATTAAAAAGTTTTGTTTATTCTTATGATTTTTTGAGTATTTTAAAGAGTAAATTTTCAGATAATGAAAAATAAGGCTTACTATCTTTTTTTAATCTAATAGAGCTGAATACAGTTGATAATTAAAATTGAATTCTAAATAACTTTTATATATGGGAAGTTACATACAGACGTTTAATTGATTTTCGCTTTTACAAAATGGAAATCACGAGCTAAATGTCAAGTGTGCTTTCAATTAGCGACAATTTTGCGAAAGTGAAAAGGAAAACAGGCAAACAATTCGATTGCTCATTGTAATATCCACACCTTAAAAGTTATATGATCTCTTTTTTATCAAAAATTGTATCAAGTTTATAAAATGACACAAATAAAATTAAGCAAATGCTTGAGCATGTGGAAACTATTACAAATTATAAACATTATCTAAGATACGATCGATTGTTAATGATGCCACATACTTGTTTTTAAGAGATTCAATCTTCTTCTTCAACTCATTGTTCAAATTTGCTGATTTTATTCACAATGTTGTTGCTAATGAGCTCACGGTGATTCTGGTTTGACTACAATCTAAATTATATGCGATCGTCTATAGATCCTAAACACGTCAATCAATTTGAACTTTCTTTATTAGCATAGACTGAAGAAGAAGCACCTATAAATATTTATTATTATAATATGCGAAGAAAACAAAATAAACGAAAAAAAAAACAAATGAATTGCGGTCAGGTTAACAAAAATGACTAAGTAAATGAAATGGAATTTTTAATGTCAGACTGTGACATGCCTTGAATGAGAAAGAGAGGGAAATAAAAGAAGAAGCAGTAAAAATGGTTTTGTTTGTCATGCAAAACCAAAACCATATCCAAGTGAACAAATTATAAAATCTCTTGCCCTTGGCACATAAGCCAACTGCCTGTGACTAACTCCAGTTTAATTGAGACTAGCTGGGGCGACATACACCGTTACCGTTACATTTATAAATAGCCATGGCAAGAGCATACAGTTAAAAGGCAAATGTCGAAACGGCTTTTGCAAATTCTTGTCTCAATGCGATTGTATTCAAATCAAAGCCAAGAGCTCGAGAGTCCGAGTCCGAGACCGAGTGTGAGAGAGCGATCAGCTTAGCCAACTTGTTGACCTTGCCCAGTAGTTCCATTAAAGCCAACACATTCAGCATTGCAAAATCTTTTGACCAGCTGCAGCTGTTTGTTGCTATACCCTATATACACAGGGCATGCTAGACTTGAGTGATCAACTCTGCTAGAACTGATGAAACTGAAACCGTTCTATTGGTACTTCATAATAACAAAAACTGTTCGTATATTTATTTCATAGATAAAAAACAAGTTTATTTTTAAACATATTTCGGGTATGAATCAACTTTGATCTCACAGATCTGCCAGGGTATTAAAACTTCGTCAAATCGATCTCAGTATTTTGTATTTCTGCTCTTTGTTGATTCTATTTGAAGTTGTTCAACTTTGCATGACGGATTTCCGCATTGAATCGAAGCCTAACTGAGGCCGCCAAACTCTTTGAACTATGCACCTCGTTGTCGCTGTCGTTGTCGATGCCTTTCAATTTGCCAACTTGTTTTCCCTTGTCTTGTGTTGTTTTGCTTAGTTAGTTTTTTTTTCTGCAAGTACACAAAAAATTTCCATTGATTTGAAAGCTGTTTATAAAGGGAAATTACCATTCGCAGCTATCGCTTGTCTCATTTTGTCTCCCGTTATCAGTTTAAGGTTGCGGTGTACGAGGTTATTCATGTCCGACTACTACAACTACAACTACAACTACAACTAGAAGTAGAACCAGAGTGATACCTAATTGATAAGCATGTCGAGCCTTTCCATTCTCACACTCAAAGCGCCAATTTATTTTGGGACATGTTACGCAAATAGCTGAACAACAATCATTTCTATTTACTGATCGTTGCGTTGCTGCTGTGAATGGACTCTCAATTTGTTCGATTGGAGGTTGAGTACCTAAATTGATTGTCTCAATTGTTTGTTTATTTTACAAAAGACTTGCCCACAGTGACAACAATATTGACTTGTGGTAAGAGGTTTTTAGACTCTTATTTACCATTATTTTGTTAGGAAACGATCTTTAGCTTTTAAATTGTTTAAGTTATTAAAATTAATAGTTGTGGGATCGTAGCTTATTTAATGCGCGATTAGTTTGAGTTTTGCTTACAATATTTAAAAATAAATATAATAATTTATTATCTGTTTGTGTGGAGTTTTTACAATGCAATGAATGACAATTACTACTCATATTTACGGCCCACTTTTCACACAGCTGTTTTGATTATTACATTGTTTCCCGTTTTTAAATTAAACGTCCAATAAATAGATCATTTATATTGTTTTGTGTTCGTTGAATAAATCTTATGTTGTTGTTTGATCATTATTTATTCACATTTCTGTAGGTTTATTATAAAATGATCTTGAATAGGTGATCACCACAGCTCAGTAAATCTTTAAAATAACTTGACTGATCTCTACACAAGATTTCAATATGCATTTTACTGTTCTAATTCCTTTTAACGATATTTTTTTGTCATTAATTATCTACTCTGAAATAGTAATCACTATTGATCGATAGACCTTAAAATTATCTTCAGCTTGCGTAAAGTATGATTATCGATTATCTTCTACAACACTCATCACTTGTACAATTTCATTGAACGATCAGTCTTCAGGTTAAACGATCCTAAACAAATGATCATTATTTAAATATACAATGCTCATCACTTGTACAATTTCATTCAAAGATCAGTCTTCAGGTTAAACGATCATAAAAAAATGATCACTATTTAAATATACAATGTAAATGCTATTCAAGTAGCTACAGTTGCCGTCTTCGATTGATCAGTCACGCTTCAATCGTCGATCAATTATGGCTTGAATATTGAAAAGCGAAGATCTATCATCAAAGTTATGTTTTTTCCTAATTCCAACTCTATAATTAGATTTTGCCTATGACTCAATGCCGACAATTTGAATGATCAACGATCAGTCATGCTCCACTTTACGATCAGCTGTTTGCTTAATAATTAGCCAGGTCATCCTATGTCATACGTCATTTAAAAGTTTTCCCCCTCTATTCGCTCTCTATGAGTATATTTTTTACAACTTGTATTTTAAATGCTTGCACTCGTACAACACGATTCATTCATTCACACACTCATTCAAATTGGCAACAAAATATAATTGTTATAAATTCGTTAGACTTTTGTTAATCATTGTGAAAATTATGACAGAATTAACAATACAAATAGAGGTGTAAACAGTGCCAGCCAAATATTTAAACAGTTGGTCGAGTTTGGGTTTTGGTTTTGGAAGTTCGAATCGGAGTTCGAGGCTTTTACAAAAAAAGCAAAAATTGCTACGTGAGGCAAGAAAGTTTACAACATAAACAGCAACAACAACAACAACAAATCGCTGTGGTAATATAAATAATAGAAAACCAAATACAATTAGGTATTGCAGTGACGGCTTCCCTCTGACTCGTCAAAATTCCACACGCGAATTTCATGGAAGGGTTATGCAAAAGACATCAACAAAAAAAAGCTACAACAAATGAATAAACTAAAGACAAGCCGCCGTGTCTCTTAGCCAACAAAACAAATCACGTCAACAACAACAACGTTTGTCATCGTTGACCAGTGAAATCTGCAGGCCAAAAGTGAAAAAAAAACAGAAGAAACCCGAAATGAAAATTAAACATTATCCGGGCAAAGCCGTCGATGCGAGTCTCTCTCTGGAGAGCAACAACACAATGGGCGCCCTCTACGAGGCCAATTGGATGCAGGCCCATCATCAGCATCAATCCTCGCCAGCAACACCGCCAATTGCAACTCCAACTCAGACTCAAGTCAATAACAATAACAATGGACTGAGTCGTCAGCCGAGCAATGTTGGGAGTAGCTTTCTCCTGGACGGCATCTCAGCCTTGAGCAAATATCAGATGACACTGGAGAACATACGACAGTTGGAGCAGGAGCAATTGAAGGATAAACACATTGTGAAAACCATCAAGGAGTTGAAGGGCTATCGACCCTCGGCCTTGCAGCATCACAAGCAACAGTTGCTCAACGGTTGGGTGGATGAGAATCAGGAGGAGCTGGATCAAAAACCAAATCCAACTCAACCGGAAGTGGCAGCCATTAATCATTATGTGCTGGATCCCACGGAACGTTTGCGTGTGCCACGCCCACGACAGCAGGTGTCGGTAAAGCCGCCCTCGTTGCGACGCTCACAGACCATGTTGCAACCACATCCGCCGCCCAGCTATGTGACCTTGCGTGCAACGAAAACCAAACCTGCCACGCAGAGTAAACCTGACCACAGTAATCACGGCAGCAACAGTTCCTCCGCCTACTTCACCTTCTCCTCGGCCGCCGAGGATCAGCGTACGGATCGCGTCATCTGTCAACAGCCACAGCGTCTAATGCCACCGCCCTCAGAGCCACCACCCTCGCCGCCCACAAGCAGACGCTCCTTCAAGCCACTGAGCAGATCAGAGACGAGCGTTCAACGTTATGCCACAATCCGCATGCCACATCATTCCAGCTCCTTTTGTCGCACCTCCACAATACGGGAGGCTCCGTGTCCTCCCTCCGTGCGACGACACAGTCTGGAGCAGGCGCTGCAGGGATTGCAGCTGTCAGAGGAGCAGGAGCAGGAGAAGCAACGTCATGTGTCGCCCGCTGCCAGCAGCAATGGCAGCTCAAAGGATCTCAATGGCGAGGGGTTCTGCATACCAAGGCCACGCCTCATTGTCCCGGTGCACACTTATGCCAGGCGGCGCAGGACAGGGAATCTCAAGGAGCAGTCTTCAACAGCACAGGAGGAAGAGGAAGTTATTAGTGGTAAGGGTAAGAAGGGGGCAAACGGAAACATGACAGGAAAACCTGAAGATCAATTAATGTGATTGATCATTTATCTTCTGCTTAAGTTGATCTCTGATCTCAATTTTTGATCTCTTAACTGATAAAAGGGCATAAGAATTCTGTAATTCAACTTTGGGAAAAGATCTCTGACCCACTATATTTGTTTAGTTTTCTCTGATCTCTTCTATCTGATTTAAGGCACAATAATTAATTCTCAAGCCATCAATCAAAATGCTGATGAGGGACAACATTGATAAAAGTAGGGCGGTGAATTGAACTTCTGATCTCTTGCCGGATTGGATTTCGTAATAATTTGTTGTCAGGCCATCGATTAAACTGCTGTCAATCTTATTCAATTCTTTTCTTATTTAGAAAATAAAGATCATCACAATTGTGTGTTAATCAATCAAACAAACTTCTCATAAGTGGAATAATTGATAATGTAAATCTACAAATGCCCAAAATTTCCATGACTTATTTAATTTATTTGCATTTTTATTCTTCTTCTTTTTTATCGCTCTTTTATCATCGAATCGATGTGAAATTCTCCTACTTCAATTGCAATTAAATTTTAATTTTTATGTACACATCTTCTTTCAGATGGACGTGTGGAGGTTTCACGCGAAGGCAAATACCTGTCGACGCTTTCGGGCGCGAAGGTTCTCGGCGAATTGGCGATACTCTACAATTGTCAGCGCACGGCGACGATCACCGCGATCAGCGAATGCAACTTGTGGGCGATTGAACGTCAATGTTTCCAGACGATTATGATGCGAACTGGACTCATTCGACAGGCGGAGTATACGGACTTCCTCAAGAGGTAAGGGGCAATGCTATGTCGGATAAGGTATTTCCTTTTCTCCACTCAACTGGTTCCTTAATGACTTGCTTGTCATTTGCACTTAATTATATCAATTCCGTCGTTGTTTCAACATAAGTGGCGAAAATATAAATCGCTTAACTTAAGGATATTTTTTTTTCGTTAAGTAGAGTTGAGTTGATTTGACTTGATTTGATTTGGAATTTTTGTTTTTTTGTGGCACACAACTTTCTCCATCAAATGGGCAGACAGCCTCAAGACTACGATCTCGTCGTCGTCGTCGTCGTCGTCATGGTCATGGGCGTCTATCATATATACGTCTATTGCGCGATGACGTGCAGTGCTCAAAGATGGACAGACTACTCTCGACTACTCGATCGGTTGTGCGGCCAACGAACGCATAGAAATTTTCTTTCTTTCCATCAAATGCACAACCAGTTTGTACCATCGCATTGCACCACCAAACGCTGCCAACCACGAGCCAACCATGCACCACCAACAGTTGGCGCCGTGAGTGACCGACAAATTAATCGCATTTAATTGATCGCGTACAGGGAAGCAACAGCGCCTTTAAAACTATTTTGATACTTGTAGTTTCCCCCTCCACATTTTATGACTATCATTAATGGCGCCCCATTTCACATTATTTAAAGCATTAAATTGCAAAATAAAAATGGTATAAAAAAATGCATTACGCTAACCGAAAATGAAAGTGTAAAAAGACTTTAAGAGGGAGTTGAGTTGAGGTTATGGAAGTTTACTATAGCAAAAGGTGTTCCTTCTATTACTGTGGTAATAAAATGAGTCAACTTGAATATCAGACTATTCAAAATGCATCTAAGGCTCTGTATATGGCCATTAAAAAGTTATCTTCTTTAAGAGGATCTTTAAACTCAACCCAAACGCTTTTGTAAAGTGTCTCCTATTTTAAAGGGCGACAGTTTTGCGTTATTATCTTCAGCTTTCAGTTAAGTACTGCAATGGGGTTTTTATTTACCATTAAAATTATCTTAGCTTCTTTTCCAACTCTGCTCTAAACTTGGGAATGAAGCTTCCACGCCTCTTTTTTGACTTGCCTATAAAAGCAAACTCTAATTTAATTTCCAACGCCCTCTAATAATAAATAATATCTCAGGAAAACTCATGAATGTTGTATTATTTTAAATAATTTTAAAATTTCCAAAATGTTGTCGAAAATATGATTTATGGCGTTATGTATTACCATGTTGAATCTTTCACCTGTTTATTGTATTGCTATCATAAAAACTAAAAATGTATTCTTTGTTATGATAGACAATCATAAAACTGCCTGTTTAATTTGTCAGTATTGCTTTCTTTCATATTCAATTCCAAATTTAATCTTTTTCCTGTCTTTTCAGTGTGCCCATATTTAAGGACTTGCCAGAGGATACGCTTATCAAAATCTCCGATGTGCTGGAGGAGACGCACTATCAGCGTGGTGATTACATTGTGCGCCAAGGAGCACGTGGCGACACCTTCTTTATCATATCCAAGGGCAAGGTGCGTGTGACGATCAAGCAACAGGACACACAGGAGGAAAAATTCATACGCATGCTGGGCAAGGGTGACTTTTTCGGCGAGAAGGCGTTGCAGGGGTAAATTGAGATAAATAAATAGATCATATTGTATAAACTGATTTATTCTTCATTTGCTACTTTCAGTGATGATCTGCGTACTGCGAATATTATTTGTGAGTCTCCGGAGGGTGTCAGCTGTTTGGTCATTGATCGCGAGACATTCAATCAGCTGATCTCGAGTCTGGACGAGATCAAGCATCGCTATGATGATGATGCCATAGAGCGCAGAAAGTAAGTAGCCAAAAGATCATTTCTAAATTTTAATTTTTCAAATTTTAATTGCTCATCATTATATTAGTCGGTCTGTTTTTTATAATTTACATTCATTACAATCTTATTTCCTTCAGAATCAACGAGGAATTCCGGGACCTAAATCTGACAGATCTGCGTGTTATTGCCACACTGGGCGTGGGCGGCTTTGGGCGTGTGGAACTGGTGCAAACCAATGGAGATAGCTCACGATCATTTGCCCTCAAGCAGATGAAGAAATCGCAGATTGTGGAGACACGACAGCAACAGCATATTATGTCCGAGAAGGAGATCATGGGCGAGGCCAATTGTCAGTTTATTGTGAAGCTATTCAAGACCTTCAAGGATAAGAAATATCTCTACATGTTGATGGAGAGTTGTTTGGGCGGTGAGCTCTGGACGATCTTGCGGGATAAGGGAAACTTCGATGATGCCACCACAAGATTCTACACAGCTTGCGTTGTGGAGGCCTTTGACTATCTGCACTCGCGCAACATAATCTACAGGGATCTGAAGCCCGAGAATCTGTTGCTCGACGAGAAAGGTTATGTGAAGCTGGTGGACTTTGGATTCGCCAAAAAACTGCAATCGGGCAGAAAGACGTGGACATTCTGCGGCACGCCGGAGTATGTCGCACCCGAGGTGATATTGAATCGTGGCCATGACATAAGTGCCGATTACTGGTCTCTGGGCGTCCTCATGTTTGAGCTGCTTACGGGTAAGTTTATATTTAACTACATATGATAACTGATTAAAAAACAAAGTCAAAACAAGAAGATTAACAAACTTGGAAAAGTTCAAATAAGGATACTAAACAAATTTTCGTATTCTCAGTATTTAGCATAATTCTTAAAGATTTTTTAGTTATCATAGATATATTTATTAATAACCTTTTTCTTTTGCAGGTACACCTCCGTTCACGGGTTCGGATCCCATGCGTACCTATAACATAATACTTAAGGGCATCGATGCCATCGAATTTCCCCGTAATATAACACGTAATGCCAGTAATTTGATCAAGAAACTCTGTCGCGATAATCCCGCCGAGCGTTTGGGCTATCAACGTGGCGGCATTAGCGAAATACAGAAGCACAAGTGAGTTCGCACTTTATATAAATTGTTATAGAATCCACTAACATATTTGAATTATTGTCTAGATGGTTCGACGGATTCTACTGGTGGGGCCTGCAGAATCGCACGTTGGAGCCGCCAATAAAACCGGCGGTGAAGAGCGTTGTGGATACGGCAAACTTTGACGATTATCCACCAGATCCGGAGGGACCGCCACCAGATGATGTCAGCGGCTGGGATAAGGATTTTTAGTGTAGAATTATGAAAAAGATTTGACACTGCTCTCTAGCTCTCTCTGAAAGATGATGATGGTTTCGAGGATCCTTAAAGATCGTCAACTAGTGCGCCATTTTGTACGCCAAAGCAATAGTCAGGGTCTGGCTTAAAAATTGTAGTCGAAGCTGTAGATGATGACCCCCCCCGCAATGTAGCAGTGCCTAGGGTTCTATTTAGTAAAGCCCATGTCATAAATGAAATGGAAAGAAACAGCTCAAGAATGCAGCTCGTTGTCTCAGATGTGATCATCATGATGATAACATGTGCAACATTATGAATTTATTAACGAGTTTATGTTTATGTTTACAACTATAACTGTAACTATATTACTATTATTATGTAAAGTTTGAGAAATACTTTCTAATTGATTGGAAAATTGATATAAATTTTAAGTAGGTTCGTCTGGCAATGAGGCAAAGCCGTTGCAGCTCTGTTCTCTTCCATATGTATATTGTTTTCGAACTATGTGAAATTACAATTATAATTGTTAATGTACCAAGTGCAAACATACACACACACACACACACACACACACACACACACACACACACACACACACCTCACACCTCACATACACACATACACCACACACATATACACACACATATCGGGTTGCCTTATAGTCTTTAAGCTGATTTTATGCATGTCCATAACATTTCTTCTCCCTCCCTTTCTTTTTTGTAATCTATCATGATGTTAATGTGGATCTACTATATTTATCCCTCTGTCATTAGCATTAGCCATCATTTTCTATATTATCTGTACATGTTAATGAATAAAAACGCCTTTTAATTGTCTATTTTAAGTAAACTGAGCTAGAAGTTAAATAAATAACAAATTTATGCGCCTTTAATACGTGGTGTTTTATTTAAATGAAAATTACAGGTATGGGAAGTTAATCATTTTCATAGGAAAGCGATGACGTCACGCGACCCATTCACAAGCTCGTTTGCTTGGGGCTGAGACATTGAGTAATCGATCAGAAATACCAGGCGAACAGAAACTGCAAAAAGCTCTCTCTTTCATTTGCTCACAGCATGCAGAACTGCGCCGCCATCACACGCACACATGCGCACATGGAAGCTTTCGTCACAGCAAAGTGCATGGCGCACGTGCGCCAGCTTTGTCACTATCTCTCCCTCTCACGCTCTTTGTGTTGATCAGAGCGTGCATTCTAATTGGTCGTCCGCTTAAATATTCCCTTGCTGTGGATTCTGTTCGCCTGGTAATTCAACTGGCAGAAATTAAGAAATTGGAGCTCCGGAAGTTTATGCCTAGCTTATTGTTGTTGCTGTGAGTATGTTTTTCATTAGAATACCCCCATAAGCTTTCAATGCCAAAATATATAAATACATTACCTCGAAAGATATCTTTAAGAATATCAATATTTTAAAGATGAAATTAATATTTTAAATATTTGTAATTTTTATTATATAAAATAAAACCAAATTTTATTTTGGTGGTTATTTTTTGTTCTTTATTTATTTAAAATAAGTTCACACATTAGAGCTAATTATAGAGTGACGTACAGTGTAGCATCACCGATAGCAACGGCAACCGCTAAACTCAACTCTGCGCTTCCGGCACTGGCGCACTCAAGCCCTGTACCAAAAACTTGGTTAAAATACACGTTTTGACTTAATTGAATGCAGTTCGTCAAAAAGAAGAAACTAAATAAAATGAAATGAAATAAAAGTAAAGAAAATGACAAAATGCAGAATAGAATTAAAAACAAAACTCGGTTACGTGCGCAACGAGACTTTAACAAAAATCTGCAAAAGCAGAGAAAGCTAAGAAAAATCTGTCAAAGTGGTACGGTTTACTTTACAGAGAACATTCAATGTGGTTACTTCAAGCGCTTCTGTTAGTTGGTCTACAAATAAACAGTTGCTCAACTAAAATATAAAAATAAAGTGAATTAAGCTGATAACCCGTGAAAAAAACAAAGCAACAAAATATATTTTTTAATGAACCGGTTTGAGGAATATTGAATTGAACTCGAATCATGCTTAGCTGGAGATTACTGTGGCTGCTGCTGGCACTGGGCATTACCTTAGGTTTAGGACTGCGCCTCGAAAATCAAACGCAAGAACAACTGAAGCAGGTAATCGGTGAGTTAACAGAGTGGATCTTAAAAGAATTGAATATATTATGAAACTAATGTAATTTAAATCGATTTGATAGCTTGCAAGCAGCCCAAGGCGCCGGGTTTATGCCGGGGAAAGCAACTGCGCTACGCTTACAACAAGGAGACGGGCAACTGCGAGAGTTTCTACTACACGGGCTGTGCCTCAACGGATAACAATTTTCTGACCTATGAGGAATGTCGTCGCGATTGCATGCAACGTGGACGCTACTAGCTTAGTTTAAGGTTTAACAATTTGTTTCAACTGTTTATGTTAATGTGAAGCAAGTTATTATATAAAATATTAAATTGTAATATATCTAAGATTTGCGAGACTTGCGCTTGCGTGGCTGCGATTGCCGCTTTGATTTGCCTCGAGATTGAATCAGAGCTCGGCAGCTGAAAGTGAACAAGAGCAGCACAACAATCAACAAAGCCAAGCTGTCCAATGAATGGTAAATAAACCAGTTGAGTTCTATGCCCGGCGATTGCAGCAACTTGGCGGCAAGGAGTCCATGCTGCACCACATGCTCCACACTCCAAATGGCAGTCTCCAGAGGCGACCGCTCACGATTATTAAAGACCTGCGATATCTTTGAAGCGCGTTCAGCAAAACTGCAATAATAAACAAAATTGAATTAGATATACCGTAAGAGCATTAGCTACCAGTCAGAAGTGAAATTTATATGACAAAATATCATTAAGAATCAAAAATCTATCTAAGAATTATAAGACAAAATTCCCAATCTGTGAGTTTGGGTAAGATATATCTGAATACAACAACAAATTTCAAACAAAATCTTAATTTTCGACTGGTCGTTCCTATGGTCGCTATAGTATATAGTGGTCCGATTTAAACCAAATTTGGTCAGTGTATAAGATACTATTCCAGATGCAAATTCAATTAGTTTGGTTGAGATATCTTAAAAAACAAAACAACATATGATTAGTGGTCCGATCTTAATTTAAAAACAAACTGGATCTGCCTACATACCTACATACCAAATTTGAAGTCTTTAGCTGTTACAGTCTCTAAGATCCTTTGACACAGATAGACAGACGTCATCGTCTCGGCTGCTGATACTGATCAAGAATATATATACTTTATGGAGTCGGAGATCATTCGTTCTGCCTGTTACATACATTTCACAAAACCACTATACCCTTTTTTACCCTTTTCAATGGGCACAGGGTATACAAATATCTATGGATGGAGATCTTTCCTTCCCATGGCAGCTGTATGATAAACTAAACCATTTTTGTCTACTACAATAGTATAAAGGAGTCACCTGGGATCGCTAAGCTGTTGCAGCTTTTCCTGCACGGTATTAACATTGATCTGCTCATACTCTAGTTTTAAGCCAATGCCACGTCCTTGAGCCGCAATTGCATTCAGAAACTGATCGCCATATAGAGGTGTCATCAGCAGAGGCTTGCCACAGTGCAAGGCCTCGGTGAGTCCCAGTAATCCAGCGTGTGCCCAGAACAGCTTGACCTGAGGTTGACCTAGAAGGTGAAGAGAGTTCATATGAAAAGGGTTTCTTAACTTGATTGATTGCACACTTACAGAGCAATGCCACCTGTGGAGCCCACTTGACAAATAGAAATTTGCTGGCATCCACATGAGGAACGTCATCCGATTCCCATTTCCAAATGACATTCAATGGCTGCTGTTTTAGCACCGTTAACATGGCCTGCATCTTGTCCTCATCCATGCTGGAGGCACGCACCATGGAGCCCCAGCTAATGAAGATGACGCCCTGCTCGGATCGCTGCAGGAACTCGACAATCTTCTGCGGCAGCTGCTTCTTGGCTTCGCTAGTGATGTGCATGCCGCCCACCTCGAGGAATTGTGCCGTGATTGGACGACTGCCCAGGTGGGAATAGTGCTGGTTGCCGAGTATGAAGGCGGTTTGGGTGCGTGCCACTTCATCCACATCGATATCGATTCCCAGATGATGTTTGATCAACGCTTGATCCGCACGATTTGTGTGCACTTTGAACAACAACTTCAGCAGCTTGGCCTGCACAAAGTTTAGCAGACGTTCATCCCACTTCAGGGGATGGGCGAAGCCCACAAATTCCGATTGGATATAGGCGGGCGTATCCGGCAGATCGATGCGATCGTAGAAATAGGGCATCAGGGCGCAGGTGCTCACACCTATGATGGGCAGACGGAGCAGCTTGGCAATGGCCAGCTGACAGTCAGTGCTAAAGTACTCGGTCAGCAGGAGATCATAGGGCTGCTCCTGGTGTCGCTTGATGACAGTCTGCACATGTCCAGAGGCGTAGAGAGTTCCACACGTGGTCTGTCCCTCGCTGAACAGACTGTAGTATTCCTGTAGCAAGGCAATCAACGATCTCGTTGGCGTGTGCTCCGACAGTGGCACCACATTGATGGTGCTGTTCGTCTGATCCTCGGCTGATGCGGCGGTCAAGAGTTCCTCATAGTTGGCCAACTGCGCAGCAAGTGGATTTCTTATATAGGAAATCACGGTGACCTGGTGACCCCGTTCTGCCAGTTCCCTGAGCAGTGGCTGCACCACCTTAAAGTGACTGAATCCAAAGTGGGGGAAAACGGCCAGAATATTGCCAGCGGAGGCAACGCCAATTAACACCGCCAAACAAAGGCCAAATAATGTCGCCCGAAATTGCGTCGTCATCGCTTAACGTTTCTCGAACGAATGTGAGTTTGTTCATCAATTCCATGATGATTACTTAATGCCTCGCTTGATAAGAGTATCGGCGATTGTTAACTTGTTTGTGGCTTGTTTGCTCTGTTGCCCAGTGCCCAGCGTCCGTACAGCGATTATGATTAAATTACAATTGCAATACATCTGTCAAGTACAAGTACATTACATATGGCAACATCGCCATGCTATTGATCAAAAAATGTATAAGCATTGCATACATTTAGATGCTGCATTTTATGTTAGGGGGCAGCCCTGTAAGGCTAACATGTGCATTCCAGCGAGTCCATTTGCAGAGCTGCCAATTATTTTAAAGCATACTTTTAAGCGCACATTCTATTTGCTTCGCTGCCATATTTTTATGTAACATAGATGGCGCTGGCAACTACGTTGACCTCTGAAATGAAACATAATATAATAAATTCAAAAATAATTCAATACAGTACAAACTCAAGGAACCAACAGAAGTATAAATTTTCTAAAATAATAAAGTTAGTTTTAAGGGACCCTTAAATAAAATTTTAAAAATCGAAAGAATGGTAAAGGTCAAGTGGGAAATTAAATGATAGGTACATTTAAATTAAAATAAATCAAAACTTAAGCACAAATATTTTATTTTAATAAATAACATAAAACCAATGCAAAATCGAAAATTTATTTTATAAGCTTTTAAAAATATTCATAAGCTGCGTCACAGCACATTTGATTAGTCTGCAATTCCCTCTGGTAACTAAATTGCTTCAAATTATTGTGCAACACATTCGAAATACGCCCCGAAAACAAGACACATCTGTAATGGACAGTAGTAAGCGTTAATTGAACCTCAAGCGATGAACCAATGATAATAATTGTAATTGACCTACAAAATGCATCCACAGCTGCCCCTTAAAATGGACAAGTGCACTTTGCAGCTGTCTCGGAGGGGGAGGATAGAGGGAGGAGTGTAGGGAATCTGCCTGGTTGAGCAAAAGATAAGAGACTGTTAGATGAAGTGGCCCATTTGGAAACCAATTCCATAGATGACAACTCTTTGGACTGGCAAGTGGACACGGGGAACAGCGGGGGAATTGAGAGTGTGTAGCTGTGATTGTGGGCGTTGTCAACGACCCACTTCCCAGGGCGACGCCGATTGGGCCACAGCACACAGAACAACAAACACGATAAGAGTGCCAAACAACTGTTAACCACACTTCAAAGTGTTTTTCAATGATAAAAAACATAGTGTTTGTTCTCGTGTGTGTAAAATTGTATTTAAGCAAACAGAGCAATTAAAAGTGAACAGGCCCAGGCCCACAGTCTCTGAGTGCTCCATGTCGATAAGTTCTTTCTGTGCCCCATGGGAAAAATTATTCCAACTGCTGTTGACTTCTGCCTGTTGGCTGGTACTCGGTAGTTTCCCTGACGCCCCCTATAAACACACTCTCAGATTCTAATCACCGAAATCACAAAATGAAATTAAATAGAAACATTTCAAATGTTCATACACTCTTTATTTTGCTTTTCACATCTGGAATTCAATTAATGGTTTTGTGTACAAACATTTGAATCGTGGCTCAAGGCTTTTTAGACAGACTTCAACTGATTAACTAAGAACTTGTAAGACAGTTTGACTATATTCCGATATTCAATTTTATTTGAAAATATTGATAACTTCTAAAGTGGAGGATGATTTTGTTTTAAAAATTAGTATCTGAAGTAATATATATCCTCACAGTCTTGAGCTCTACATTTTCTACAGAGAGTAGTAAAGATTCTGAAACTTTGTAGAAACATGTGTCTCTATAATATTTACAAAAATTTCTGAAAATTATTTTAAAGCTCAAGGTAATAGGAGAACATTTCCAAATTACAGATTTCAGAATATTTTCTACTTAAAGTATCGATTTCTGTTTTCCAACATCATATCTTGATGACTATAAGTAAAAAAAAAATGACAGAGATATTTTGACAATATATAGGTATTTCGGTTTTTTTAATATCTGAATTTGTAAGTTATTTAAATTTTTTTAAAGCGCTCCAAAAAAGGAAAGGAAAGAAAATATAACTGAGACTTAGCTCTCCAATTTTCATATGGCTTAGGGAATATCTCTGACTTCAACAAAAAAGTTATTGAAGATACAAACTTACATTCATAATACTTCAACGATAGAAAAATGTTTGAACTGATGACGGCATTTGGATTTGTATATATTTCGAAAAATATATCAGTACGATTTTTCCAATGTTATATTTTCCTTTGCTGACGTCATAAAATTGACAAAGACCCGGAGTTTGTTCAGCATCAGTTTTAATGGACTCACATTTGATGGGTGCTTGGTCAGTTGTTGTTCTAATGATTTTTGGGCTCATCGCTGTCCTGGCTTAATGTGTCGCCTCGCTGCAGGACTTAATTAGTGCGCTGTTTGTGCAGATTTCGACATTTTGCAGTTATGATCCAATTTGCTGGGTTTAAGGACACATACGCTGCTCATTTGTTTGCTCATTTGTCTGGCTGTTTGCATTGATTGTCGCCTGTTGGTTGCTCCACAAAACACCCAAACACATCGATGGACAGGATTAGCAGGCCATAAAGGACACAGGACACAGGACACACTGTGGACAACATGTGTGCGCAGCAGGCAGACAGCTGAGATGGAGCGGGACAAAGGGGGAAGCTAGAGAGGCCGTGATCTAATTAAAACCCGGACAAAGCCAATTCCCCCCCTGTGGCTATCGAGCTCGTGCCGTTGGACAATGGGGATTGACGGGTAGCCAACTCAGTTGCTGAGTGGACGAGTGTCAAAAGATAACTGCACAATTTCTCGAGTGGATTGGCTGCAGTTCAGCACTCGTCTTCTTCTTCTTCTTCTTCTTGGAGCTGTAGTTTCCTGCTTGGCCACTCCACTTGGCTTACTCAAGAGCTACACACGCTACTTGAATTGGTTGCACCTGCGCCTACCTCCCGATTTCAGTTGCTAATAATAATAATGACACTTCAGTTGCAACACTTGGCGCCCGTTCATTGTTATGGATTTATATAGTTCTATACCTAATATTTCGCATACATACTGATAGCTTATCAAGTACCTGACACACCTGTAATTGTCTCAACAAGAGTCTGAATATATAATGCGCTTACAGATAGCCTACTGATAGTCGCGCTGTGACAACAATTACTTGAGATTTATCAAACTACTTATTATGGCATTTTTGATGTCTCGTCCAGCTCTACTTCAAATACGGGATGTCGGGGATTATTTTCAAAAATGATAAGTTCTGTTTCGAGTGCTCAATTAAATTCTGGGACTGCAAATCGTTGTGGTTGAGAGACTAGTTCTACTTTGTTAGGAAGGACATTGAATTGGCAAAATGTTGTTTTAATAGGTATAACAAATTACAATTAAAAACATTCTGAGAATATTCCGAAAAATAAGATGGACTTTTTATATGATGATGAAACAACCCAAATGACTGTTAGAGAATTATTACAAACAGGAATATGTTTACTTACTTAGTTTCAATTTTCTCGTATTTAAGTGGTCTGCCGTTGAGTTAGAGAGTTGTATTACATTGTGATAAATTAAGTAAGATAATATAGTTAGTTTATAATAAGAGAAGGATAAGATAAAACAAGGAAATTTTATATATAATAAATTTCCCAAAAAGTCGATTTAACACTGCTTAGTTGTTGTGTAACTAAGATAGTTTACACAACGAATAGTTTTACTTTCGAAATTAATTTAAAAAAAAATACTAACAATAAATCTTTTATTTAAATAGTAAAGAAATCAATATAAATATGTTTCCAAATAAGAAATTGGAGATTTAAAACATTATAGGGAATGTATTATCCTTCACCTGCTCCCGAGCTCCCTGTAGATGTGTAAGTGCCTTCCTTTCCCTGACAAGGTCATTTGTAACTTTGACTGAATGTTTGTGCCAGGATGCCAGGAAGTTGATTCGTTGATTCGTGCGCCTACAATTCAAGGGAATCGACAATGGCTCAACAGTTGTGTAGTCTTGAATTGTGTTGTGTACAGAGGGCATGACTTGATATTGCTTTTGTGAGGCGCGTGCTGCCTGGAGGACACTCAACGGATCGAGGACGGGCTCAATGTAAACACTGTAAAAACTGGGCAAAAAGGAGTCGCGGGGCACGCGCAGAGTGCAAAGCCAAAACTTGAGGTATGTTTTACACGTGAATTTGCGATCACAAAAAGGCCAATAAACGGGCAAGGGGAATGGAAAATGGGAATGGAAATGGAAGTGCGATTGGGAATGGGCAAAGTGAAGGTGAAGCGCATAAAAATTGGCATAAAGAGAACATGGCACATGGAAATGGGCTAAGAAGTCGTTGCTTTGCTCAGGGTTATAGCTACAGTTGAATATGTATCCGTAAATGTATCTGTATCTTTAGCTGTAGCTGTAGATGTAGCTGTTGTCCTTCCTCCTCCACGCGACGTGGTTTATGATCGCTGCGGATTCGTGGAAAACATTCAATTGATACGAAATTGCTGCAATATAAATGCATTGCTGCCGATCGAGACGAGGCGAGGCGAGGAGTTGTGGGAGGAGGAGGAAGAGTAGGAGAAGGGCAGGTCTCTCGACTCATAAATGTGGCAATAAAACGATTTCACTCTCTCGCTCCCTCTCTCTCTCTCTCGCACTCTCTCTGCTTTTCTCTATAAATGGCAGCCAGGGACACGCGTGTTAGCTCTGTGCAACAACAGAAGTGGCAGCAAACAGCAATTTGTTTGCAGCATTGTTATTGAGACAAAGTCACTGATTTTCAGTGCGAGACAGTGCAGAGAATGCGCTTCTCTCTCCTCTCTCTCTCACTAACTGAGAACTCGGTGCGAAGGCATCGCTCATCGCGCACAATGATGTTGCAATTATTGAACCTTCTGTATTTTCAAATTTCCATCATTAATAACACAGGCGGAGGCCAAGGTGAAGGCGAACATGGACACGACAACGACAGCGACAGCGACAACGATAATGTTCAGATACCTATATATAAATGTATGAAGCTGAAGATGAGGCTGGGAGTCGGAGGACGCTGTGACCATTAGCGAGTTTCGGCGGAATACGCGTGAATTCGTTTTGTCTAACAATGCGACGACTCACTGAGCGCATCAATTGAAGGGAAAGGCAGAGGGAATTTTCAGGAATGCCAAAACGCCGCAGGTAACACCCTATAGATCGAACTATCTCTCTTTCACTCTCTCCACCGCGCTCTCTCGCGCATAATGTACGCACACCCATTAACGGTCCCAGCAAGGAGCCGGGCCGTAACATAAAGATCAGCTATAATTATTCATCTTGGGTGGGGAGCGGTGCAGCGGAGAACTCTCCTTACCATATCCATGAGCAAGTCCAAGGCAATGATCTCGCCTTGGGACCGCTCACTGTGTTTGTCAACGCAGATGCTAATCACAACATTAGTCCCGTGCAGATTCCACTTCAGATTCTCGTACCGCCTTGGAGAACCAGAGAATTCACAACACACAACTGCGAACTGAGATTCGAGAATTCGTTGCGCTCGCCTGGCAAAAACCCAGCGATTCTGGCTGCTTGGGCTAACCTCGTGCCCCCTCTGGCGTATCCGTAACTCAAGGATATCCGTAATTGCAATTGGATAAACGCTTAAGTATCTGACTGTCCTTTACTTGAGTTTCCGGCTCGGATGAAGCTGTCCAGCTATTTGCCAAATAGATAATTATTTGTGACTATTTAGCAGCAGGTTATCCAGCTGGAGAATCCTAGGGACTCCACTTCGATATCCGACTGAGCACCTGAAGGTGACGAGCGTCAAATGTTGGGTTAACCAACTAACGAAGTTCGATTAGTTTCACATTAAACAAGATGGATCGATTAGCTCAAGTACTTATACTGAAGGATATGGAAGAAATACTATTTTAATGGAGAAATTTGTGGATTCAATTGTAGGTGCTAGTCTAAGAATATAAATAATATATTGAAATTTTCTTACTATTATACATTACTATATTTGACAAAAGTAAATTACTTCAATTTTAAACAAAAAGTAATTTTAGACTTTAGTGTACTATTTAAATTAAAAACATTTCAGAATAATAGCTTACGTACTTATACTGAAGGACATGGATGGATGACTCTTTTAATGAAGAAGTTTGTCATTTGAATTGTAGTTGCTTTTGTGGTGGCCTTTGGATGTCATCTTATAATATTAGAATATAAATAATATATTTAAATTTTCTTACTACTACACCTAACTTTACTTACCTTTGACAAAAGTATATTAATTTATTTTAAACAAAAAGTATAGTATTTAAATTGAAAATATTTCAGGACACTTGTTTTACTTGATCAAGGAATACGATGCATTCAAGAAACGAACCCACTTCTCGTTCCTCTCAATGAATTAAGATTGTTCTCTTGAAATATTAAGAATATATATTTTAAATACAGATTCTCGACTAGAAAATAAATTAATGGAAATTAAAAAAATAAATATACTTGCGGGAATTCAGTAAAGTTATCAGAGAAGATCATCAGAGCATCGTTTATATGGAATTTCTTTAGATTTCAAAACCAAAATTCCTAGGGGAACTTATCAGCACTTGTGCCCCAATGTTTTCAGTATTTTTGAAACCCAAATCCTAGTAGGTTTACGAGTGCTTGGCCAAGGTGTTGTTGTCAAAACGAAACCAAACAATCTTCAAATGACATGAGAGTGCGGTTCAGTAGGAAATCAACGGGAAACCACTCGAGTATCAGAACCAAAGGGAACTACTGTTTAAATGCAATCGAAAATAGTTCCTCGAACTGGACATTAGCTCTAAGTATCGGTATGAGTATGAGTATAAGTACGAGTATGGCTTTAAGTAGATTCATGAAAGTGCAACTGCAAAAAGTAACTAGAAGTGGCATGCAACACACACACTTGAAGTGACAAATGCAACGGGAAACTGTTGCAAAGACCACCCAAGCGCAGTTGAAATAAATAGTTTAAAGTTCAGTTTCGATTGCAATAAATTTCCAATGATTTTCCCAGCAAAAAGCAGACACTCCGTTGCATGCCACTTGTGGCAAGGAGGAGCAGCCTCCAAAGTGACGAAGAATTAGAGGAAAATTCAACTGCGACAATTAGTCGGACTCAAGGAGCGTATGAACGTAAACAAAGTGCACCAGAGTTTTCAGAAATGTTATCGACAAAGGATTTGGCATCGGGTTACAACGCTAGTAGGAAAGTAAATGGAATGGAGCAGGGGCAGGGGAAGGAGCTGCAAGGAGTAGGAGTTGCCTTTGTGGAACATTACATAATTTATGGATTGCGCCGCACTGTAAACATACCAAATGACCGAATCAATGTAATCGGAGCAAACGAAGTCGACGCGACGGTCAAAACTAAGTACTTGACACTACAGTGACAGTGACAGTGTTCACTGTTCACTGCGGTACAGTGTACAGTGTTCACTGTAAAGTGGCGCTGAAGGATCTGGTGGGTCGCACATGTTTGCAGTCATAAATCAGTGAATGTTATGGCTGACTTGGCTTGTCTTTCATGTCATTTGGAAAACGCATTTTCACACTTTTCGTCGCCCCGTAATTTGAATACTTTACAAGCCTTCACTGGAAACTGAACTCAACTCAACTCAACTGACTTCAAATTTGAGTTCAGTTGAGGATTATTAATTACACACTTGGATTGGATTTCTAGCTGTGAGCACTCGCTGATTAGAGCTGTAAACGATATGCCCTCGGGGTTCCCAAAACCGTGTGCATAGATATATGTATTTATGTAGATAGGTCTAAGAGTACGACAACTATCAATGGGTGGGCGGTATCATTAATAGCGCTTTAATTAGACAGCTTCAAGTTCAATAGATCGACAGCTCAACGGGTGTCAATACGAGTATTTCTTTTGATTTTTTGGAGCAAATTGAAAAATTCAATGAGGCGCAGAGTTGAAATCAATTAGGCCTCCAATTCAAGCAAATTCATTAATCACAGCCTCGTTTTTTGATTGGACAACTCTTTGTGTCCGCCATTTGCCGCCCTCGGGCCATCGACGCCATATTGCTAAATCACAAAATCAAATAAAACATAAAAAAATAATAATAATAAAAAACAAAACTGTTAAGAAAATATGAAAATCAACAGCCGGCAAAATATGAAAGCAACGCGACTTTATGACAAACGCGGCGGCTAAAATCAAAGTCACTGAAATCATAAAGGTATTTGTTGTTGTTGTTCTTCTACTTGTTGTTGTTGCTGCTTTTTCCCTGCAAGTTCTCTTTTTTTCCGTTTTTTTTATTAGATTTGGTTTCAACGCGAATTTGCGACATTTCTGTAGCAGTTGTTGTTGTTGTTGTTGCTGTTGGCAGTGCTTATCAGCTTGACTCGATTTTATGGCCCACACAAAGATACACGCTCAGACAACGTGAGCGATAGAGCGAGAGAGAGAGAGTTAAACTGCCGCGGGGGCGGTCGGAGAGGAGCGCTAATGTGACCAGTAATTGTAGCTGCTCAGCCGAGGATCAATCTAATTATTTTGGCAAATAAATACAACCCTTTTGACCGGTCCAAACTAAACCCTTTCGCAATTCGCCACAGCAAACTACAATTTACAATATCTAGAAGCAAAAGAAGCGCACACAGCGTTAGAAAGAGACACAGAGAGAGTGAGATGGACAGAGATCGTGAGATGGACAGAGATCAGGCAAGACTCGCTTAATCCCAGCTCGCGACTCCTTTTGGTCATTTCCAGGTATCCTTCGAGTAGGCAAGGAGTAAAAGTGCGTCGCGCCCACCACAAAACGCAAACAATGAGAGCGATATTCACATTTAGGGTTAGGCCGAAATGCCAAACTGTCCCTCTGTCGGCTACCTGACAACCCTGTTTAATTACTAGGGTAAAGGGTACACCCCTTTTATTTTTCGGGCCATCTCACGCTCAGTTTTGCCTGTTTGGCAATGTTTTGGTTTCTTGGTCGTCCCAACTTATGGCCATTGCCCAATGTCCTTGGTCAATTTTACGATCCTTCGCCGATATTTTGATATTATGGCCGTATAGTCCGCGTGCAAGTCGCGGGCGTGACGCGTTTATGGTGTGTTTAGATACTTTTCGCAAGCAATGCAAATCGAAACAATGAACAAAATGCACCCGTCTAACCTTGACTTTTACTTTGGCACATCCCTTTACAATAATATTTACCATTTACCATATAGCGCATATTTACCTAATTATAAAAGTACATTTTGTCTCGCGTCTCAAGGCCTGAAACAATGTTCTGCACTTTTATTTTTGCAACTTTTTGTGCAGTTTTCAGTTTTCATGGCTATATATTCCGCGTACTTCCCTTAATTTTTTGTTTTTGGAAAATCACTTTCGCCTTGAAAAAGTCTAGGAAATTTACTTAAATTAATTAAAGTTATAGTTAAAGTTTAGCATAAATATTCTTTGATTTCATGAAATTATATTTTAACTAACTTTTAAATATTTTAGAGAAACGAATTTAAATTTTATTGGTAGTTTAACAAAAATTATATATAAATTCGACTTCAAGCCAAGTTTTTTCCCACCAAGATCCATTATTTAGATCATTAAATATAAGCATTCAAAATTCAGGGAACTATTTGAAGGTCACTCGTTAAAAATTTACCACCTCCTAAAGCCAAAGTCGGACACCAAATTGTTGCAATTAACATACAAAAATCAGGTTTTAATGTGAAAAAATACCGATCTTTAAAAAGTCAAAGAATGCTCGGCATTAGCATTTCTGGGCCGTGACTTGCAGTAGAAAACCATATAAGACAATGTGACTTTGCACTAAAAAATCTAATTTTTTTCGACGAAATGTAAAAAAACAAAGTCGTCGCAAAAATGAAATCATAAACGAGGCACAAAAAAATTTGTCAAAAATTGCTAAAAACCAGGTCAAGCCAAGGGCCAAGGGACGGTCTACTTCTGCGAAGTGCAAACAAATTTTTATGGTTCAAAAAAAAAAACAGAAGAAAAAAGTTGAGGAAAAGACGTAGCCAAGTCTAGTAAGTTGTCCATATTTTGGTTTTATGATGATTTTGTTTTTTGCTGCTCTCGTTGTTATATTTTTTACGCTCCAAATTTGTGCGGGACAAAAGGAAGTCGAGGCGAGGCAGGCAGGCCGAGCTACTAATGTCGAGCAGGGCACGGAGATGTTGACGGTTTTTATGGTTTTATGGCCTAATTGAATGTGCAGCAATGACTTCTTTATTGGTGCAGCAGTTAGCACTTATCCTTGGCCAGGTTCAGGATCACTTTTTATGATGCCCAGGCTGTTTCCGTTTCCGCATGCATCTCGCTCTCTCTCTCACTCACTCTCTCTTATTAGATGTATGCAAATACATGTGTGTTTGTCAAGTTAATCCTTTATGCATGTGTCGACTGTTGGAATAGCAGGAAGTTGACAGTTGCTGTCATATATCATATGTTGGGAAATATTCGGTCTGTGTCTTTCATGTGTCGCACTCTTACTCTGACTCATCGTCTGTCCGACAGTCTGTTTGTGTTTTTATCTATTTATTTATTTATTTGTTTTTGTACACTTATGACATGATGTTAATTACTGCGCGTGGATTCGGAATGGGAATGGGAATGGGATGGGAATGGGCAGCGGAAAGGCGGCAATGGGAAACACTTTGAAATGGAAAAGTTCGCCGACTGTTTGCCAAGTGTCAACACGTCGCTCTTGTTGCCAGTTGCCGTTGACAGTTGCCAAACCGGCCAAGAAAGCTGCCAGACACAGAAAACGGAACACTAAGTACAATAACAACAAACACTCACACGCGTCGTGGAAATTTTCGTGGCCAGGATATTTGATTTAGCCGGTTGACTTTGCCTATTTCCCTTTTGGCCCGTTGTTGTTTTTAAGAATTGGGAAAATTGACGAAAAATTGTTGTGTAAATATTTTGTAATTGGCTTTCGTCGGCGCGGTAGTGACTTTACCATTTAGACACCGGGAAAAGTCAAAAACTCCAGAAAATTGCGCCTTTAAGCTGGTCCAAGTCCCTGTCGCTAGTCTCGGACTTAGTCGGTGCTCGGTTTTGGGTAAAACCCTATCCCAATGGAAATGTTTAATTAATGGATATACAGTCACAAGTTTGGTAATGTGCGGTAAAACCAACCGATGTAATCCCTGTGGGAAAGCGAAAAACTAAAGTTAACATATGAAATGACAAAGAAAACATTGGAACATGTTCAGGAAGTTAATAAATAACGGTTACGAATCTGTTAAGATTTTGTTATTTGAGTACCTTAGTAATATAAACTGTTTTTTAAAAACATTTATTCCATTAAACAAAATATTGCAATATTAAAATATGTATATCTAACAAAATAATTCTCTTTTCTATAATTTTGCAGTTATTATGTACATACATATGTCCGAATGTAGCTAAGTTTTAAATCAAAAGAACACTTTTCTGGGCATTGTAAATCTAAACCCTATCTGACTTTATATATGCATTGATATCAATTTACTCGTATATATTTTATAACTCAAAATATTGGAATATAAATCGAGCACTGCTGATAAGCGAAAAAATTTGCTTAACTTGTTTTCAATTCTTAGAAACAAATCTCTTTCGATAAGAAAAAAACGGTGAAGAATTTAGTATGATTATCATATTTATTGCTTAAAAAAATATTAAAATTTATTTTAATTATAAACATATTTAATTTGTTTGTTTACATTAATAAGCTAAATTAAATGAAACTTTCCGTTGCCCATAGAAAATTGTCAGTAATGAGTTTCCCATTTGAAATGCTTCAAACAAGGTGCTTAAACTATCAGTTAACCAATAATAGCTAATGGAGTTGGTAGTTTATGGATTCCATACTAAGTACAAGTAGAGAAAATCATAAATGTTTCAATTTTCCATCAGTTTATAGCTAAAGATGAACAATTTCATGCTAAATTATGATTATATAATGCGGAAAATTATTGTAATGCATTTGCTGTAATGCATTAATTTGCCATTGCAAATGGAAATTGCAACACCAATCAAAAATAGGAGGATACCATTGCCATAGTGTTACATTATTGATAACAACAACAAAATAAATCTTATAATTCTGTCCTTAAATTTTACAAATTTATGTATATTCATTTATATAAGTGTGTAATATATAAAGTTAAATCAACTGCAAAATTATCATAAATGATGTGATGCAAAATGGTAAAAGGTAAATGGGGAAATGAAGCACTTTATTCGCCCACCGAAAAATGAATTTTCTCAACATTTGCTTTGATGAGGCTAATTGAATTTTCCGTTGAAAGTGTAAAACGGGCAACGGGAAACGCGAAGCGTGGAAGGCAGTCAAAAAAGTGATTTTGTGATTTGTATGGCAAATTAAAATTTAAATGAAAACGAATCAGGCACAAACACACATCGACATACACATCCACATTCACATCCACATCCACTTGCGAAAAGGGCAACAACAGGGACAATAGATTACAATATCCTGGGGCGAGGAAAAAAGCAGCACGAGCAACAACAGCAGCAGCAGGAGCAGGACACACAAGCCCAGCTGGCCGGGGCATGCGCCTGGGTGGGATGCGGGTCGGCTCTAGCCTGCCAGCAGAAGCGACAGCAGCAGCAGCAGCGGCAGAAGCAGCAGCAGCAGCAGCAACAACGGCAGCCGACAACGGCGTCCAACCATCAGCTCAACGGTTTCCGCTTGTTTACTGCCAGTGAGCAGCGAGCAGAGCGAGAGACGATGCCCGGCCCGAGCGAGCAGCAGAGCCGAACACGCGCGCAGAGTTCAGACATTAACAACAACAACAACTGAATACCAGACGAAGAAGAATAACAAAAATAACAACAACCAAATAAATACTGTATACGGCAGCCGTTGGAAGTTGAAATCAACCAATGAGAACGCTTCGCAGGGCAGCAGGTAGGCGTGTACATATCTGCCATTTCCAAATAAATTCAACCCCAACAACAACAGCCAGAGCTACAACAACAGCAAGAGCTATGCAAAGCCAGCTGCTGTTGGTTCGCTTCAAAACCGGTCGACGACGCCGCAGTTGCATTCAGTTATTAACGAGCGCTACTCACAGCTACAGCAACGGCAGCAGCAACAGCAGCAGCAGCCACAGCAGCAAAAGCAGCAGCAGCCACAGCAGAAGTCACTTCACTCAACACACATACACGCACACAAGCAGTTGAACCAAGAGCGCAAGCAACAGACAGAGAGAGAGAGAGAAAGGCAGTTCGTAGAGACACACAAACACATACACTTGCTTGGACTCGCTTTGCATTCTCACAAGTTTGAGTCGGAGAGCGCAACACGCAAGCAGCATTCAGTTTGAGTTGAGACGTTGTCGTGGGTACGTCGCAGCAAAGAGAAGAGCGCACAATATATCAACAACAGCTACAACTACAACTACGATATAGCACAAAAGACGTAAAGCTAAAAGAGACTACAATTAAAAACGTTTAGTGCAAGTGACAGTGCAAAAATTAAACAAGTGCTAACAGAAACACAAAGAAACAACAAGAACCAAAAAAAACAAAAAAAAAAACTGAGAATATGTCTTCTACTTCGGCCTCGCCCATCAGCAACATAACCGTGGACGACGAGCTTAACATAAGCAGAGAACAAGGTAAGCACGAAAAACAACTAAATTGGCCGTCGGCAAAACAGAGTGTTCTCTTTTAGTACCGTTACTTTAAGCTGAGTTGCTTTTGTACATTTATTATAGTAATTTTAAATTTGAATTTTATCTAATTCTTGCTTTTTCTTCGATAGATTTTGCCGAGGAGGATTTCATAGTTATCAAGGAGGAGCGCGAGAGCAGCTTGTCGCCCATGTTAACGCCACCGCACACGCCCACCGAGGAGCCGCTGCGTCGTGTTGGCAACACTGCCACAGCAGTCGCTGAGGAAACTGTGGCAACACAGTTGCATATGCGACACATGGCACACTATCAACAGCAACAGCAGCAACAACATCAGCAGCAACAACATCAGCAGCAGCAGCAGCAGCAACAACAGCATCGCCTTTGGTTGCAGATGCCACATCAGCAACATCCACATGGCCATTATCCGGTCTATGCTGCTGGCAATGCTGATCCTGTGGCTGTGCATCAACAGGCATTGCTGATGAACCAGTGGATACGCAATGCGGCTATCTACCAGCAACAGCAGCAGCAGCAGCAACAGGCGGCAGCAGCATCACAGGGACATCATCATCACCATCATCATCCACATCCACATCATCCGCATCATCCGCCAACACATGCCCATGGTCATCCCCATGTGCGTCCCTATCCCGCTAGCCTGCACAATCTTCATGCGGCCGCTCGTCATTTTGGAGTCCTACCCAATCTGAAGCTGAGCGGAGCGGCAGGAGCAGGAGCAGCTGGCGCTGCAGGTGCAACTGGCAGCAGTCGCCCCAAGAAACAGTTCATCTGCAAGTACTGCAATCGCCAGTTTACCAAGTCCTACAATCTGCTGATTCACGAGCGCACTCACACCGATGAGCGTCCCTACTCCTGTGACATCTGCGGCAAGGCCTTTAGGCGTCAGGATCATCTGCGAGATCATCGCTACATTCACTCGAAGGAGAAGCCCTTCAAGTGCAACGACTGCGGCAAGGGATTCTGCCAATCACGTACTCTGGCCGTGCACAAGGTCACCCACTTGGAGGAGGGTCCACACAAGTGCAACATCTGCCATCGCAGCTTCAATCAGCGTGCCAATCTCAAGAGTCATCTGCAGAGTCACAGCGAGTCGGGGACCACAGCAGCAGCAACAACGGCACCACCAACTCAGGCATCACCAACACAGGCATCACCTGCACAGTTGGTCAGCCCGGTGGATCTGTCCTCATCTGGTGGTGGAGCCACAACGGAGAGACCCAAACGTGCCCTCGGCTTCACCATTGATGAGATTATGAGCAGATAGACCAAGAAAATGCCAAATGCAATTTGTTGGTTTTATGTTCAGGATGCAATCACATCCAGAATGCTGAGCACCGCCAGGCATGGGAAGTGCCTGGCCTGGAGAAGGAATCATCTCAGCAGCAGAGGCAGCAGCAGCAACAGAGCGATCGAGTCCAGATCGAAGGGAACGCCACAATCCCCAGTGAGGAGCTTCATCAAGGATTCATCAAGAATCACGGGAAAGAGTCACAAAACTAGCCCAATCGATGCTATATATATCCAATCTTATATAGCTATCCGATTTGAGCTACAACTGAAAAATGAATGCCAAAGCAAAACAAAAAGAATATTACAATTAATAAAAGTATTGCGATCAATTCCAAAATATGGCATGAAAGAAGGAAAGAATAAGACAGAAGCGAGAGTGAGAGAGAGAGTTCTTCAGCCACTAGCTAACTGTAAAACTATAGTTTAATTATAATAAATTACTTAATTTACTTAAAGCTAATCGTATGTACCTTATAGCTATAGATAGCCGGATTCTTCAGTTTGTAATTTGTTATTATACGAGTACACCAATACCAATACCAAGATTCCCAAGTAAACCTCAGACCTATATCGGTTAAACAAAGACTGTATTATTTGCAACATAATCATAATTTGTTTTATGTTAATCAATAAATATATATCAATCAATCACTCAATGGATCGATTCGTTAACTTTAGTTAAGTGTTATAAAGTTATTTGTATGTTATATATAATTTTTATGATTATTATAAAGTACGATTTCTATACCTTTTTATATGTAGGCTGACTTAGCACAAAGACATAACGATCTCATTATCGTAGTTATGCATGTATATAGTATGTATATAGTTTATAGTATATGATAAAGAATGAAAGATATCGCAATATAATATATATAAATAAATATATAAATGAACATTGCTTAAACTGAAACTCATTTTATTGTTTTTACTCTTTTTATTCGGTTAAGTCATGATGAATGGTGGAAAACTCTGCAAATAATCGGGGTTTTATAGATTGATACATATCTAAGATATTGTCCGGAAAAAGAAGAGCTAGCCAGGTTAAAAGATTGATTATAATCTAAAATTTTATATAGGTAAAAGCAATTACCCCTTTAGCTTCAATAAATTCTAAAATTTTATTGTATAATATGATTAAATATAATATTAAGTTAATTTTATGTGAAGCTTAAAGTAAACAAATCTCCCTTAAAATACGATAGAAAGTGGAAAATTGAAACACAGGAATATTAAAGAATTAAATTAATTTCTTGATTTGAATGACTTTGAAATGTTTTTATTTTAGATTTATTTATGGCTTACTTCCTTCACACATTCAAATCTCTTGGGCCATTATTTTATCAAAATCTATATATAATTTTTTCATATATTTCCGCAGTTGCTTATTTATTAAAAAATTATCGCGATTTTCTATAAATACAAGTATGTAGTTTTATTTCTGTGGTACTTTCGGTAGCCTTATCGTTTCACGTTAACCCGAATTCCCTAAACTCTATAATCTGGAATTAAACAACATTTCCCACTTTGAAACATTTCGATAAAAGATGAAATAAATTTTGCATATTGCCGAAAACATGTCAAAATTTTATTAGGCATATGCATAACTTAAATCGTTTCATATTTAAGATGTTTCTATTAATTTTCAAGATTCCAATTAAGCTGATCTGCTGCTTTATAAGGCAACTCGTCCACGTTTAAAACTGTCGCAATGTTTAATTTATGGAAACTCTTGAATTCGATGTTCGTATTTTTGTTTATGTTACGACTATTGTGTACATATTGTTCAGGGTGTGGTCGCCTCGATGTTCTCTAGAAGTCAATGGGGGAATTGGCACAGTGGTTAGGAACGTGCCAAATGGCCAAATATCAAGACAATTGTCTATTGTTTGTACTGTGGGTTCCATTTCTGGATCAACCATTGAATTATTGGAAATTTCTTAGCCATTAGCACGCGCAGTACTAGGAATTGTCTTACGATATCGGTTCAAGATTGCGATCTTTTCTTTTAATTGAGGTTGAGGTAGATCCTTTTTGGAATAGATGCCCGCATGCCACATGAAGAAGATCTCTTTCTGTTTTTTTTTGATTGGTCCAGCTGCCAGCTCATTTGCTGCCTCAATTTTGGCAGTTGACACTGCCATTATGGCCATGTACAATTGATTTTGGGCCAACTAACTGCTCTCGACTGTCAACTGACGACTGTCGACTGCCGATTCTCAACTGTCAACTGGTGCAAAATGGAATGGTATTGGATATTGGTAGGGATTTTGATGTCTACATCGCATCAGCTGTGGCGTCCTAGGTGGCAAGTAACCGGGGACGCGCCCTCCTGCCACGCCTGCCACATCCCGGATCTGTGGATAGCCTGTGGATCGGTTTTGGCCAGTGGGCTTGGCCAGCCTTACACAGTCTTATCTGCTGGTCAACCATAGAACTTGTTGCTGTTTTGGCAACAGTTCGCCGCAGGATGCGCATTGTGGCAAGGACGCAAACTGTGGCAAGGTTCATGTACGCATTCGACACACATTGTCCACAAACAGGGCCATAATTGCACGAATCCGCACTGCGTACAACCAAAATATTTTGTGAAAGTCACAGCGGGAGGCAAGGACACAGAGACGAACGGACAGACAGACAGACAGATAGATAGAGACACAGGACAGACAGGGATAACTCTCAGTCCGAGTCCTGTTCGCAGTTTGATGGATATATTGTCGCCTTCAGTCGCACTGCCAACGGGGTTTTGTCTCCGTGTCGTTTTTAGGCCACAATTAAACGCATCGGTTCCGCAACTAGGGTGGCATCTACAAATTTATTTCGTTTTTTTTCATCTCTCTTTTTTTGCTGCTGCCCCTTACTCTGTTCCCTCCCCTGTCACTGTCCATGTTTCTGTCCCTGATTAAGCAGCAGGCATTGGCCAACGTCTGCCAAAAGTGAGCCATTTGTTGCGCCCCTCAGCGACTGCTCAGGCAACCCCCGAGGGTTGCAGTTTAATGAGATGTTTGTGGCCCTGGTAAGTGTAGCTGCTATGTGATACGATGGCTCAAACAATTGGCCACATTCCGGGGCACGTTTCGCACTCCAAGTGGCCTTGCCTTGCGACCACCCAGAACTGTAGTGAAGTTGCCTCTTGGCCCAATTTGTGCGGCAATTAAAACGTTGCAAATCGATTTGCCGCCATTCAATAAACGACACCATTAGAAATGGACGCCATTTCCTAAAAATGTTGCACGTTGACAGCCAGTGTGTTTTTGTTGCCACAAGTGCTCTGAGCCAACATGAGCACAATCATGAGGCAAGAGAGAAAGAGAGATGATTATGATGACAGCATTTCTCATACCATCTCAATCTCAATCTCGATCTCAACCTCAACCACAACTTGTTGCTCAAGTGGGCCAAGCCCAAAACTTGTCTCCGGTAATTGTAGATTGTCTACGCTGTCAGCTCGTTGAGTACTCGCTTTTTGATCAGCCGACGCCTTTTGCAATGACAACCACACAACAGATGCCACATGCCACTTCTCACTTGCCACCATCTCAAGTCATTTAATCTATTATTAATTACTCGCAGCCCTTCAATGGCGCAACTTTAAAAAACCGAGATTTTTATTTGAAATATAAAGTTTACCAGCAATTACAAAATTATCGTTTTAAATATACTAATATTTATTATATGTAAATAATTAATATCTTCTTAGATTTAGATAACTTATTAATTATATTTTATAAATTGTGAAGTTTACCAACAATTTACATTTTTGAAGCTTAAATAATCAATAGTTTATTAGTAGAATATGTAGATAATTATATGTGTTTATTAACTTTTTTAGTCATCTGCTTTATTGTGATAATAGTATGTTTATTGTAGTTGAATCGTAACATATTAACATACATTTTTTACAATTTTTATTTAATGCTAGACAATCAATTTGCATTAAATAATATGCCACTTAAGTCTAGTTCTTAATTTAAATTAAAATTTTTGTTTGTTTTAGATTTTAGCTATTAAAGTAGGATCTTAGCGAGATATTTTATTAAGAATTTAAATAATATTTTTTGATCACTGCTTGTCGCTGAAACATTTAATTTTAATAAATAAATAAAGAGTAAGACAAAATTGCAATGATTAAAGTTTTTCCCACTGATATTATTTATTTAATTTTTTATATGCTACATTAGTAGTACCGCTTTTTTTTTGTAAATGTGCACATTTTTCTAGGAATTTAGCGCAACCCGTTAAATGCATTTTATAGATTGAAAGATTTCCACATTTCCGCACGGTAGTTGGACATGTCGCAAGACGACATTGTTGTCGTTCCCTAATTGCATTACACGCGTTCTTACTTAGCAGACAAGCCCCACACACACACATAGATACATAGAATGACAGAGAGATATGTACCATAAGATACTTGTGAAAAGTATCTGTAACTCACTTTGGTTACGAAGTCTGACACAGTTACTGTTCTTAAATGTCTCGCTGGGTGTTCCAGGCTGCATTTTATTGTCTCGAAACCGAACCCAATCCCAATTCCAATCACAGTTCCAATCCTGCTGTCTATCTACTATTTTGACACTTTTGTTTTGCCTAAAAAGGTGTTTTAAATACTTATAAATAACTTACTTGGCCAAGTGACAAGCCCGGACAATACAATTCGAATTGGTCTAACAATTTAATCGCTAGACGAAGCCACCTTATCGATAGGGCTCAATCAGTGCGTCGGGGCATTAATTGACACCTAGACCTTAAAACCGTAAACCTTAAGAGATACCCTGGACAGGGACAGTGGGCAGGGACAGGGGACTCTCTGTCAATTAGTTGCTGAATTTATTACTAGGCACAAATCTGTTTTTTTTCTTTTGGTTGGGTTGAAAATTTGTTACCCGAAAACGTTGCAGCTAAAAGAGCGATCAATTTTATTGTAAACTAACTAGGGAGGTCTCACTTCTCTGCTCTGCTCTTCTCTACCCCCTCTAATACTAGTCGTATCGTGTGTAAGCCAAGCACTTATTGAGAACTTAATTGAATTACCCAGTCGAGAAACGAGGGACCCGCACCTTGTCCCCAAGGCGTTCTATGTCTATCTGTCTGTCTGTCCGTCTATCTGTCTGTTGTTGTGGTCCGGTAAAAGACAAAAACAAGCAGCGATAAAGATGAAACAGTCCAGGTCCACACTTAGTACCAGCCTCATCGTCCATGGTCCAAGTCGGATTCGGACTTCAACTGGAGACTGAAGACTGGGAAAGGGAGATGGAGAGGGAGAGAGGTAGAGGGTGGAGTCTTTCTTTAGTTTGCTGTCTTGAGGCAACAACTCTTTTGTTTGTATCGCTTTTCACTTGTGTGTGTTTCTTTTATTCTCATCTCTGTCTTATTTTTATTCCCATTCCCATTCCCATTCTCTGTTCTTTGACATTTTAATGCGCCCATTGGCGTTGACGCCTGACGCTGATGGTGGTCACTTTTGAGCTGGGCACACTTGAAAATGGTGTGATAGCAATAATCCGATATAAATAAGACATTATAAGCGACTGAGCGAGAATCGAGAAACGGACAATCGACAATGGCGACTTGGACAATAAACACAAAATTTATTCATTTGTTGTATGGATTACAAGGAACTCACAATCCATGGGCGACGACATGTGGCGCTTCTTACCAAAAAAAAAAAAAAATTAAATAAAATAAAAAAAGAAGAAGCTTTGCCGAGCTTAGCTCGAAAAACAAATAAGAAATCTGAACTTGTATATGATTCATTTGGACCCACCGCAGACGCATCCTCTCATCAGTCAAACTCGAGAAAAAACTCAAGAATGATGTAGAAAAAAGTGAAAACAATGGAAATGGCAATGGCAATGGGATCTCAATTCTTCTCCTCCACGGTGTCTCTCTTTTTAGCTCTCGTGATCGATTGATTTCATCGATTATGGCACAACAGTCCGGGGACTGAGTCCAACTCCAAGTCAAAGATCCATTCTCAATCCCAGGGTTTTCAGCGTTTCCAGAGTGTCTGATGTGTTGTTTGTTTATTTGTTGTTGGCATCTCCTACACACAACACATGATCAATTACAAGCTGTGTCTGCACTGCTCACTCTCTCTCCTCTATCTCCTCTTTCTCCCCTTCTCCCTCCTCAACTCTATCTCTGGGCGCTGCCCACGCTCCAAGCGGTTTCATGTCTGCGGCACAGCTTCTTTCACTTATTATTAAAAGTAACAAATTATTTTCAATTGATTTACACGCTGCCTCAGCTCAGAAAGCAGTTGAAAAGCCCAGCAAACACCCGCGCACCCGTAACTGACCCTGGCAGAGTGCCCCCCCCCCCTTTACCCCTCTTCACCTCTTCACCCCTCTTGCCATTCGCAGACTGTTGATTAACCACTCACTGGGAACATTTAATGTGTAATAACGATTTGTATCTGGGCACAAAGTAGTTATGTTGAAATTCCTTGGGCCAATGCCTGACGATCATTAATCATAAGAATGTGAATCTTTTTTTTCCTTTCAGCTCAGCTCGCACACCTACAACAACAGCAACAACAACACCCCGGCATTCACATGGCCAGAAAGACAGATTGAGAGAGGGAGAGCGTGCGTGTGAGAGAGAGAGAAAGCGAGACACCGGGTCCGGGTTCGAGTTAGAGTCCGGGTCTCAAGCCTGGGTCTTCAGGTTTGCCGAACAATGATCATGCGCTATGCCAAACGATATTTCATGCCCATAAACGGTTAGCGGTCTTTGGATGTAGTACATCAGGTTCCCCCCCTCCCCACCATTCTCATGCACTGAGAAAAAAAAATTGTTGGCTCAATTACTAGATTCAAATGAATAACTGCTTACTATCAAAGAGATCTGCACAAATATTTTAAATCAACTATAATATTATAAATATTTTATATAAATTATAATATTATTTTGTTTAACTTTATAAGAACTTATTAATTGATTTTAAAGTTTTGAAGTAACCTTCTATGATTCATTAATGATCTAAGTAATTAATTGTGTGACTACGATCTTTATCCCAAACAAGATATATTTTCTAAGAAATCCGAAAATAAGATCACCAATATGGATTGACTTCGCAATAATTGCTATAGTATTTTTATACCCGTGCCCATTGAAAATGGTCAAAAGGGTATAATGGATTTGTGCAATGTATGTAACAGGCAGAAGGAAGCATCTCCGACCCTATAAAGTATATATATTCTTGATCAGCATCAATAGCCGAGTCGATTGAGCCATGTCCGTCTGTCTGTCCGTCTGTCCGTCTGTCCGTCTGTCCGTCCGTCTGTTTGAGTCAAAGGATCTCAGAAACTATAAAAGCTAGAGACTTCAAATTTGGTATGAAGGTTGCTGGATAGCGGGCGCAGATCAAGTTTGTTTTAAATTTTAGATGCCACGCCTCTTTCGCCCGCCAATCGCAAAAAACGATTAACAGACGTGATCTTTAATATAAACACTTCTTATTAAACAGGAAGATAAGAAAAGTAAGCTAATTTAGTGACCCTGAAAGTTTCAAAGCGATTGACTATTTAATAGAGAAGATATTTCGAATTTGCTTTTAATTCACATAAATCAAAATTATAGACATAGGCAAGTGCGAGCGAGATAGCATATGCACATTTGCTTGTGCAAAAACATAACAGTGAGCACGTGCACGAAGAGTGCGAACGCAAATACGAGCGATAGGCAAAGTTATCGATATTTGGCTACAATTTCTATCCTATTTTAATATATTAACATAGTTTAAGTTAATACATATTTACGATTGTGTTAAAATATATGTATGTAGATATTAGTATGCATTGCAAAAAGCGATATGTATAAATGCCACTTTATAATTTTGCGCCTCGACACCTCGACGACAGATCGTTTTACAACACTGAAATCTCTGAATTTATAATAATTATTATGTTTAATAATAAGCTAGTAAGCTCGCACATATGCTCAATAGGTTTTCAATTATTATCATTGTATTCAAATGCTTAACAAATTCTGCAAAAAGAATCACAAATATTAAAGCATAGCACTTAAATTTTAATTGCGCGCGCAATGCAGCAGCCTTAAACAGCTGATTTCGTTGAATAAGAAGAGTGGGAGAGATTATTTGGTGTTGCCGGACTTCAGCAAGCTGAGCAAATTTTAGATAATGGCTACTCTTGGCATGAGCAACATCGATTTCAGCGATTACGATTACGATTACGATTTAAGATTTACTATTTTAATTAAATTAAATACAATTTATTCAATCGGACCACAATATCATATTGCTGTCATAAGAAAGATCAGTCGAAAATAAACTTTTTGGTTGTTTGAAAGATCTCGACCAAACTAATAGGTAAAAATTTGGTTGAAATCGGACCAGTATATCATATAGCTGCCATAGGAACGATCAGTCCAAAATCAAGTTTTAGTATGATAAACTTTTTTGTTGTTTGAGGTATCTCAACCAAACTAACAGAATACGCATTTGGGATGGTATTCTACATCCTGAACAAGTTTGGTTGAAATCTGATATCAAATAGCTGTCATAGGAACGAATTTTTAAGATAAAGTACGAAAATTATTGTTGTTTTTAGAGATAAGTCAACCAAACTCACAGATTGAGAATTTGTAATTTGGTTTAAATCGGTTCACTAGATCACATATGTATATGTAATACGAACAATTAGCCAAAAAGTTAATGCCGCATCATCACACCTTCGGCATGCCTAACGTAGCGCACCTACGTATGAACTATCGGAGAGCTAGGGCACAGGGTATTATACAGTCGAGCACACTCGACTGTAGCCGGCGCCCACTTGTTCAGAGTGTAACTATAGCTTGGCATCGTCTTCTATGCACCGATTTAACGCCCCGACATTTACATATGTCGGTGGTGTGTCTCTCATCACCCCCACATTCCCCCACTCCACTTCCCCTGCCCCTTTTCCCATCCCCTTTCCTACACCATCCCCAGTCCAATCCTCATTGGCGTTGGCGTTTGTTGCAGTACGTGCCTACAAATTATGTTTATTCACGTTTACAAGCCTCTGACATGCACTCTTAAGACGAATCTCGAACCTCGAACTTGGAACCTGGAACCGGGAACTGGGAACTGGGCATGGGGTCTCTTCGGAGATGGAGTTCTGGTTCTTCTCACCGGGGTGTCCCCCGGCATCAACGTCATCGTCATCAGTCGCATCGACAGCGTTTGGCATTTTGGCTTTTTGGGTGGGTGACGGTGCCGACGTCATTCCCGCTGCGACTTCTTTGGGCTCGGGTCTCGGTTCGGGAATGGGATCGGGATCGGTTTTGGGGGTTCAGGGCTTTTTGGGTTCGTTGCGCTTTCAACGTTAATTTGTTAACAACAATTCTGGCATTTGTCTGTGCACTTCTGTGTGTCGCCATAAATTCCAGCCTGATCATCATCATCATCATCAAGATGCGATGTGATCATTATCATATGCTAATTATCACCGAAACACCTAAAGTCAATTTGCCAAATTGAGTGTTAAGCTGATGTTACAGGGAATTTTTTCATTGAACTGTCGGAGAAATTAAAAGCAAATCAAATAACAATCAAATTAATGATACTTATATTAGCGAATTTCAGTGAATTGAAGCTGAACTTTGGGTTTAGTTAGTTATAACTTGGGAAAGATTTTGAATAAGGTTGTGGTGATTAAAGTTCCTGAATTATAAATAATATTTGATTTTCATTTTATTACTTCATAGTTTATATCGTATAAGTACCAGAACTAAGTTAAACATGTGCTAAATCTTAACAAACGTTTTTTTTTTTATTTTTCTGAAAACTTTACAAGATGTTATATAAATTATATTTGTATATTATAAAATTTTTAAATACAGTAAATAATAATTTTATTTAGTTTGTTTAAGATATTATTATTATCAATTGTGTTTATTATGTCAATCAGTAAATTGTTATAGTTTTATTAGTTATCATATAAATTGTTCTGAAATTGTACAACTTAATACTTATAATTGACTTCAAATTGGCAAAAAAAGTCGAATGTAATAAACATGGAGTTAAGTTTACAGGGTTAACTGAATAAAATAATAAAAGTATTTAATGTGAACTTTCCCAGGCCCTGCCTACACTAGTACTTTCTCTCTGAACCCATCTGAGGATATTACACACAACGTTTTGTGCTCACAGCATTCGCAAGTGTCTTGCCACAACGGCAGTTGTGAATGCCCCGCGGTTGCAAGCAGCGAGCAGCGAGCAGCAGTTAATGCATAAATTAGTTAGACACCACATCAAATCTAGGGGGGAAACCATAGTTCATAGAGATGCCCAGCTGCTCGGATACTGCATATGTGTATATGTTAATATGTATATGACTTGCATTTGGCTTAGAACCGTTTGCCATTTTCACATGATTATGGCAACAGCAACAAAAGCTACAGCATCAGAAAATGGCAATAAAAACTTGCAACTCAAAAAACATGGCACTCCATCGCACAACACACACACACATATACATATTCAAATACGCCCTTGCCCCTTGACGTTGCCCCAACTAATTCCATGTTGCATGATGCACTGCAGCATGAGGCGATTTTTATGTTAAGCACAAGGAATTCGGGCTATTAGCGCCAAAGGATTTTCTCATGGTTTAAAAATACTCAACGTGCGACAAATTTGGCCTCCGGCCATGTGCAGCACGAAAGCTGAGCACGCGGAGTTCGCCCGCCACTCCAGCGCACATTGGGGCATGTTGCAAGTGGTCAGGCCAAGGCGGGGGCGGCGGCGGGGGCGGAGACGCACGCTGACCGGCTGGACAAGCCACAATACATCTGATTGCCGGCAATTGCGGGCGGTGCGGTTGGCAGCAAGTTGTTGTTGTTGTTGCTGCAGGACGGAGGAGGCATGAGGCAGAGTGCAGGGGCTGGGGCAGGGGCAGGGGCAGGGGCAGGGGCAGGGGTGTGCTTTATGGTCAGCAGTCTCGACCGGTCAGAGAGCTGGCATACAATTTAATATTAAAGTTGATAAACATTTTGAGCACGGCAGTTAGTAAGCAAACGTACGATCCACCTACTCGCCTTCTTTAACGGCAGCCGTGGCAGCAGCAGCAGCAGCAGCAACATCTGTGGCAGCAGCAACAGCAACTGTGGCAGCCACAGCAACCGCCATCATCATCATCAGCAGCCTCAGCAGCCCCAAGTGGACGTGACCCGACCAAGCCGCTCGTTCAGTCTGGCGAAATAAATTCAGAAACTATGCCACTCTCAGTCGCCGTCGCCGTCGCCGTCGCAGTCAACTGCGCTGCCGACGTCGCAGTCGCCGTTACTGTCGAAACTTGGCAACTGATTGCGCCACAGATTCGCACTTAGTCAGTGGCTCTGACTCTGGCTCTGACTGCAGTTGGGGTATGGAGAGCGGGGTATTAGGGCGGACGGGGGACTGTGGCAAGGGTAGACAGGGGGGCGTAACGTTTCGGGACATAAACGGGGGCGTGTTGAGCGCGGTTTGGCAATGAGCTTTTGCTTTTTGGTAGTCAAGTCAAGTGGGGCCAAAAGCTTTGGACCGCATTACGGCAGCAACAGGGCCCGAACAGCACATGATGAAATACCAAGAATTTTTATTATACAACATTATGAAATTAATAAAGTTGAGAAGTAAATAAAACATAAAAGAGGCTGCACAAAATATGATAATACTAATTTAATTAAAAAATATATAAAATATTATATATTAAAGTAATTCTACAATTTCTCATAGATTCAAAAAAGAAATAGAAAACAATTATTTATTTAAGAACAGAATAGTTGATGAATATACAAATTAAGTTAATTTAGTAACAAAGCGAAAAATATTTAAAAATCCTGTTACAATGGATAAATATATGTACATATATTAGAGTAAATAAAAATTAATTTCAAATATGTTGCATTAAGTGTACATTAATATATTTTAATTAAATGAAATAAGAAACATTGAATCAAAATTTGAAATTTTCTTACTTCATTAAAAATATAATGTATATAGAATTACTAAATTGATTAATATTTTTTGATTGGTTATAATAACTTAATTAATACTCGTATTTTATTTTATTTTGTGGGTTGTTTAAAAATTCGAAAACTATATATTCTATGATGTAGGAGTACATATTAAAATATACAAACAGAATAAGTTTTCAGATCTTAGCTTTCCCCCATAGTTGCTGGGCAATTGCAAGGAATATTCTTGCATTTTGCACACGCCCCAAAAAGCTGACTCCACCTTCGGTCAGTGGTTGCAACCGATGCAGCCCTGGTCTGATAAAAATGAGCAGCCACCTCACACACACACACACACTTACAGAAAAATCATGTCCAGAGCAAGAGTCTCTTACATGAAGTTGAAGTCGCTTTTGGCCAGCAAAGCCGAATGAACGAGCGAACGAACGCTTTTCGAGAAATCAACGTCCAACGCGATTGTTCCCATGCAAGTTTCTACAAATATTTTTTTGTGAATTATTACCTTCGTATTTTTCCAGTTCGCGAGGAGTCAAATTGGTCGGCACACGCCTCGAGGGCACACGCCATTTCCCACGGAGCGAGCATTTATGGCGGGCATAGGCTTCAGATTGGAGCCTGGACTTTGGATGGAGGGTAACCAGAGGACCCGAAGGGAGCCGAGGGACCTGAGGATCTGGGCACTGCTGTCTGCTCTGCCCCATCGACCCATGGCCACGGGTCTGACTGCTGCTGTTGATCACAGATCGAGGATGAGCCCATGAACTGAGACTGAGACTGAGACTAGAGGTATTGGGTATTGAGTACTGGGAGTATGACATGGCCAAGGCAGGTGGTAGGTAGTCCAATTAGGAGCAAAGCCTCGATATCAACGGCCAAGTCACAAAACTGTCAACTGTGTCACGTAATGCAGCATAATTGCCAACTGCGGCAAGTGTCCAACTGTCCAGCAAATCAAATAGCAAACGCATCCTGCTGCGAATTTGATGCTCAACAAATACACACACATACACATATACATATACATATAAAATATATACACACACCTGAGCTGCAGATACAGCCTACACCTTTTGGCTAATGGGCCAGGCTTCCATTGGGAACCCGAACCCGATCACGATGCAAGTTCAAACCCACGCATTTCGATGCGGTTTCTGTTCCTTTTCCTTTTTTTTTTTGTGTTTTAATTGGCTTGTCGCAGGAGAGGAAACAGCAGACAGTGAAAGAGACAGAGTGAGAGAGAGAGAGAAAGAGGCAGATATGCTGTTAAGGAGAGTCATGTAACCATGTCTCCTGGCATGGGATTGGATGTCAACGTGGCCAAGTCCCTTTTGGCTAATAGAAGTGATGTCGATAGCACTTAAACACGATATCCGTTTCAATTTGTTTGGATTCTTCAATTTAAAAGGTGATAATTTTCTACTTTATGGCCCTCGACATGTGGGCCACCCATAAAACTGATATCGGAGTAGTGTTCACCACTCTCTCTTCACCTGGATCTTCAATTCTTCAGTCACACTGTGTGGTGCTTCCCTCTCTCGCTCTCTCCCTCTGTCTCTATCTCTCTCTCTCTCTGTCCATATACATTCAATACATTTCGAGTCTCGACTTCGACTCCAAGTTGAACGTCGTATCACTCGCTTAATTTGTTATTCGCTGGTTTTCACACTTGATAATTGTGGCTGCGGTCGAAAACGGGACGGGAACGGTGATAGGGATAGGGGTTGGGATTGGGATGGGGATTGGAGTAGGGGTTCAACTTACAGCAACCAGCATCATCATCGTCATCATCATTACGATCATCATCACCATCATCTGCCTCTGTATCTTGCCACTTTGTGTCGCCTGTGTGGGCAGTTTCATTGCCTTGTCTGAGTTGCAGTGACTCCGGTTTATCAGCTCTTTTTACGTCTTCTGTCTCCACTCTACAGTCTACAGTCTTCCGAGTGTGTAGAGAGACAGAATGTCTAAATTTTTTTTGATTACTGAATTTCAGCGATTTTTATGCGTTTACCTCACATAAAATAACGACAAGCTCGGAGGCGTTTTTCAATGATCAACTAAATCAACAAACAATTAATTAGACACTGAACACTGAAAATTGAGTATCTCAACGAGCTTGTATTCAAATCAATTCGATCATTCAATCGTTCGATCAGTCTTCAATTTTTCGGATGATGATGCAAATGCAAATTGCTTTTAACTTTCAGTCTTTTGGGTGGTCTCCAAATTGAGTACCTGATTTGCATAACCGACCTAAGCTTTTGTTTTATCCCCTGTTACTCTGATAACTCTGGCACTCTTTATATTATATGAGTGAATATATAAATAAATGTACGAGTATTTTGTACCGATTTAATGATCCGTTTGATACTTAATGGCAGCGACAATGAAGCCAAATCGATTAGTTGACAAATTTAACGCGTTTTCAAGATTAAACGGATAGGATAACGAATATGGGAAAGGTCGAGTCAAAAAAAGCAGCTATTCAAAGTCACAAATCAAATGTCAATATATTTAATTATATTGTATAATATTTATTTTAATGTATACCGGCTGGATAACTATGAAGACGATTCTCTGAGTAATACTTCAAAATATAAAGTTTTCTCTCATCTAAAATCACATAAGTCAAAATGGAAATTGGCTTGAATTTGCTTAGCAATTTTCGAAGGATTATTTAACTATTTAAAGAAATAAACTAATTTAACTAAAAATATTTGGGTTGCTGGCCATTAGAATTAGCTGCGATCCAACATAAAGATTTTATGCAATGCAAAAATTTATGATTCATTTGGGAATAGAAATAAGAACAGTTTGATTTTGTAAAAATTATCTTACAATCAAATAAGTTTTCTAAGTAATAAAAATACATAGTTGTGTAATTTGAACGGTTATTTCAATTATTTTCTTCATGCCAGAACGAATATTTTGAAGATCCCACTTTTGCACTTGGTCGAGATCGCTTCGCTTCATTTCGCATCGGATTGGATTGGATTATTTGAGATGGGATTGGATGGCGAGGACTCAATGTTGGCGGCGTCGTCGGCTTCGGCGTCGGCGTCGGCGGCCTCCTCTGAAAGGCTGAAAAAGCTGCAAAGCACAATATGAAATCATATCACTAGACATGGCTTACAATAACAATCGCCAGACTGAGACTCGGAGTCAGAGTCGGTATCGGATTCAGAGTCAGAGTCAGAGTCCAAGTATGACTGAGTGTTGTATGTTGATGTTGATGTTGTATGAGTTTTACAGTGAATGCTCTCAACATCGGCAACAGCAATGTGCCAACAATGATATTAAAAATAACAATTGTCTTCAGTGGTCTTTAACACCCGCACCGCTGATAGACAACAGCAACAACAACAACAACAACAACAATAACAATAACAGCAACAACAACTTCAACGATTGAGTGGCATATAAAAGTCACATCGACAACTTCGATTGACTAAAGAAAATATTGTATAGTCGACGGAGCAAGCGAGCGGAGTTCATAAAGCACCGAGAGCATTTTGAATACCTGAACAATCATAAAAATAATGACGTTGCACATTCCAGTCTACAAGCAACAGTCGGAGGCAGAGCCAAAGTCGAAGTCGGAGTCTGAGTCGAAGTCGAATCGATATGGAGCTCAATATTGTAGTTTTATTTTTTGGCGTCTGATGAACGTCCACACAGCATGTCTCTCTCTCTCTCTTTCTCTCTCTGTCTCTCCCTCTGTCTCTCTGTGTTGTCCAGTATATAAATTAGTGATATTGCACATATTATGGCAACCAATGCGAGGTCAAACGCGGCGTATGCGCAATTTAGGGAATGCAAATTGAGAAGGCACAGTAAATGCAGCGGCTTCCAAAGAAATTTACATCATGTTGTGATTAATGAAGCAACTGCCAGCTTGGATCACTGACCAGCCAATGATTCCATTGACAGCTTATCAGTGGAGACTTCGTCTCTGACTCCAGCTTCAATTCCCTTTCCTCTACCTTTTCTCAGTGAGAAGCTGAGCCAATTGTTGGGTTGCGTGTTGCGCTGACTAAAGACTTCAATTCAGCTTCAATCATTTCATTTAACTGATGATGACGATGCGGCTGCCGTCGATGCTGCTGTTGCAGATGGTCGTCATTTTAGAGAGTCTCGATCCCAGTCTCAATCTTAATCCCAGACTGAATCCCAGTCTCGGTCTCAGTCTCAGTCTCGTCACGCAACCACCATTTCGAGCGTTTTGGCTACCAGAGACATAGCAGGCACTTAACTACTTTATTGATACCACTGTACGAACAACGACTCCTTCGCACACACCTGTGAAATGACAACAACAACAACAACAACAACATCAGCTACGATAGCCATAATGCAGAAGTTCCTCAGCTTCTTTTATAGTTTAATGAGCACCACACACATTAGAATCGTAAGGTTTATATGTCATAAGGCTCATAAAAAAACGGTATTTTATGGAGTACCAAAGACCAAAAAAAAGCAGAAAACAGAAACAGATTTCTAAACGCCACATGCATATATACAATATCGAGATAAATCGCACTTATATCGCACCTCAACCGACCATAATAGCCCATTTTAATTGACCATCAAAAAAAAGCAAGGCAACAAAAAAATAAAAGAATATACAATACTGAAATGTAGATGCAAAGATGATATCAGAAGGGTGAACAAGGAAAGGGGAGATGGGGTGGGGGGGCAAGTCTCATATCATTTCAACGGGTCCATGTCCATGTCGATTTCGATGTCGACGGCAATGTCTATGGCCGGGTGGGCTATAAATTTTGTATCGGCTTTTGGCCATTGTGTGGCCCGACGATAATATCGGGCGTGGAATTTATCGTGCCAGGTGGGGGAGCCATCAAATGTGTGAAAGAGATGCCACCACACTGCAGTGTCTAAGGCAGAGAGAGAGAGAGCACACTAGGAGCACCAATATTTCATGGCTGATGGATACGGTTGTGATATATCGTAGCACAAGCGGGTTGTGATATATAGGCTCATGTGGTTCATGTAGGTGCGCATAAATCAATCGATGGCTCAAAACAACAACAGAAAAACCCAAAACAAAAAGTCGTATGATATGCTATAGGTTTTGAGAGGGTTCAGGATACAAGTGCATCACGGGAGAGACAATGAAATCTAGACAAAATAGTGTGGAAAAGCCCAAAGAATAATATCAGATTTGATCTACGGGGACATCAAAGGGCGGCTTGATAGATCACATTTTGCCTGCAAAGAATTAAGTCCCTATAATGATGATGACACATACAAAAGATAATCACATACGATATATTATAGTAGTACTTTAATGTTAAAAATAATTATAAGAATTGGACTTTAATTAATATTCGAGTTGAACTATTTTTAAAATATTATTTGATCAGCAAGAACTTAGTTCAAAATTAAATCAAAAATATTCAAAACGGAAAATTGATCATATTTTATTTTAAAATTTCAAATATATAAATTTATTTTAAAATTTAAAAGTGATTCAGTACAGTTACAACTATTTTTATAGCTCCTGTAAATTCAGAAGACTTTGAAGCATTTCAGTTAATTAAATCCAAACTAAATTTTCTCACATTGCGACCGTTGCACGTGCATGAACTGTGACCTTTTAATGGCTTTGCAGACTATATAAATTTAACAAAAAGAAGGAAAAAATTAAACGAAGGAGAAGGGAGCGGAGAAAGAGAGAATAAAGTATTCAAATTCACAAACTGATGCGAAAGACGAAAGAACAACAAACGATGTGGATGATAATGCCGGCAATAAAACCGAATGGCAACTGAAAATCGCAACAGAAACTTCAACTTTAACTGGTAGTTGGCTGCGCTTTTAAGCCTTTTAAACTTCAATCAAATTTCTCAGGATTTGGCAGCACCATAAGCCACGCTTTGAATCGACAACAACAATAATAATATTGTAATTTGAAAGAAAAGAATGCGTAAAGCGACCTTTCATTGGAGCGATACGAGAGTCTCAGCATTTTGGGAGAGTTCTTAGAGGGCAAAGGGGAGGAGAAAAGGGGGGATTGATCTCATGTGTGTGTGTGTGGAGTGACCGACAGCTGTGAGGGATGCCAGCACGTAAACGTTTCACATGCAAGAGTTAACAGCACTTGGCTATGGATGTTGATGCTACCTTACCCAATGCCAAAATTACCAAAAGCACCACTAAATCGAGGAACAACAATAAGTTTATGGCTATGCGAAACACCGAAAATTCTTTGATGAAAGTAACCCCCGATACCAGAAGAGACCCCGACCAGACTGAAACCCCATGAGAGATCGGACCGTATACAAATTGGCTTGCCATTAGTCTCGAAAGCTAAAAGTTAAACGTTTTAGTGGCTGCGCTTAAGACTTGCTAAGGTAATTTTTCACTTTGCTGCAGTTTCAGTTTATTATGGTATTATAAAAGCAGACAATCTACCTCTCTATCTCTTTTTCTTTCTTTTTATTGAGTCTTGGTCTTTGTCCGTCTCGCCCTCACTGAGATTCCCACAATTTATGGCGATTCCATAGAACCGTTTGCCTTCTTGGCGCGTTTATTTAGAAAACAATTCGATTAGAATTGACTTCTGTCGAGAGTGTCGGGAAATGAAAATACTTATACTTTCACATACATACAGAATAAAAGAGATACTCATATCTATCGTATCTATTTGGGAAATTGAGAGCGATACGATTACAACAATAAGCAGCATTAATTGTTTGGCATTGTGATCAGCCAGCTGCCTAACAATGATCATTGGGACAATGAGAATGCTGAGTCGGAATCCACGTCTTTTCATGCGATTCCTCGACTCCTCGACTCCTACACAAGTGCCAGACTCTTTGTACTCGTATTTTCACGCACTTTGTAAAGTGGTTAGATAATCCATTGTTTATGGCATCCAAAAAAAAAACGAGAAAAATAAAACCGAAAGGGAAAAACGTTTCGTCATTTTGCTAGGGAGAGATTCGATTCGGTTCGACTTTGTTTTAAATGAACTTACTTTGCTAGACAGTCGGGCAACAGTCGATATAATCTCAAGAAGAGCATAGAACATTGAGGATGATTTGCTTATGCACATTATTTCTTGATTATTATGTGTGTGTTCATTTAAGTGAAATTGAAGCAATCATCTAGCGCTGATAACAGCTACTGAGGTTAGAATTAAAGTACTTAAGAAAATTATGTAGTCCGAAAGTGTTAAATTAGCGGCTTGAATCTTTTGAAACAATTAAAATTTTTAACAATGTTACGGGAGTTCAATATTTTTGAAAAAAGTGGACAGTTTTGGTAATAATTCAGTTTTCTAAATAAATACAAATTTGATGCAGAATTAAACTAGAAATCACACAATGGAAAAATTTACATTCCGTAAGAATATTGGTTGAGTTTTAACAAAAGTTACGGGAGCTGGAAGTTTTTGAAATACTGTAGATATGGAAAAAAATCAAATTATGGTTTAAATAATAATAAAATATATTTTTATTTTCATTTTCAGCTCTCCCAACATATAAAAAGTATACCGAAATGTCTTCCAAATGGTTTCCTAGAATCGTTGCTACCATCATGTAATCATCTGACCTTTCTCAGAGAGTTCTCTATTTTCACCCCTTTTAAGAACTCCCTTAGTTCCAGCAATCGAATTCATGTAAAGCAAACCCATTAAAATCCATAAAAAGATGGAAACACAAATAAAATGCAAGCTGAATGGATCGATAGATCAACAATTGCATTTTGAGGCGTTTTAAAGAATAACAACAATAACTAAGAAAACCCAACAGCAACGACAACGGCAGCAGTCGAGGAATGAAATGAAATCAAATGATGTGTATACAAATGAAAATAATACAAAGATAAATAACAACAACTATTGTACACACACGCACACATGCACACAAAGATCGCTCGCAAAGCACAAAAGTGGAAACAAAACCATATAATAAAAATCAAGAAAATAACTACAAAAGTGCAAAAGAATCCATGTATCTGTCGATGAGGTGAGTTGAGTTGAGGTAAGGGCGGGGATGAGGGTGAGGGCAAGGGCGGGGACGGGGTTGAGGGCGAGGTCGTATGAGTTGAGCATTGCTCTGGGTATCGCTGTTGTTGCTGGCGGCGCTGCTGCTGCTGCTGCTGTTGTTGTTGTTGCTTATGTTGCTGTTGTTGCTTATGTTGCTGTTGTTGCTGCTGCTGCAGACAAGCGGCAACGATGGCGACAGCCATGGACAACAACATTCGAGACTCTTAACCTTTGACGCCCGAACAATGAAGTGGTTAAAAGCAAGACATTAACACACAGACTTACAGGCAGCAACAATACCAACAACACCAACAACAGCAACAGCCACAAAAGAGAGATAGACTAAAGGATGGAGAGAGGGGGGAAGGGAGCTGAAGAGAGATCGAGAGCTAGAGAGACTTGTAGCACTTGAGTGGAATGACAGAAATTAGTGAAATTTATTATTGATATCCACTTGAATTTATAGAGCGAGCGAACAAAAGACGTTGTTCCCCCTTCGTGGCTGTTGTTGTCGACTGTGTGTGCACCTTATAAAGGTGCATCTCTGTGGCGTCTCCGCTCAGCATTGTCAGCTGCTGCAGCTGAAAAAAAAAACTGAAACTACGTTGCGATCTAATGCGTGTGATAAACAGGTTGAGTTTCAGCTTCAGTTTCAGTTACGACGAAGGTGTCGCTGCGTATAAATTATGAGGCGAAAGACAATAAAATGCACAACAGGCAGCAGCGCTAATAGACCAGAGATAGAACTATATAGTAACCGCTTTCTAGCAGGGGTAGAGAAAGAGAGGGATAGAAAAAGACTTATCAACAAAGATTTAGGCTTTATGGTGAAGCCACCCAGAACAGTTTTAGCTGCTGCTGCTGCTGCTGATGAGGATGATGACGACACCCGCAGCCTAGCATCTTAAGGTATCCAAGGGTTTCATCGATCGATCGATCGATCGCATATTTTTTTTTTTTGTATAAAAAAAAGTAAAGAGTATTTTCCAGCAGTTCCGAGAAAACTTGAGCGCCGCACAATAGAGTTATTTAGAGGCCCCAAAGTTATGGTTATTGATTTGAAATATCACACAATATAACGACGAGTGCGTTAAAATAACAGGGCCATGGCTAAAAGATCGCCTACTTCACGGACAGACTCGACAGCAACAGGCCCGAAGAGTCGGCTTAACTCAGCTCGAAGAGTCGAAGACTCTGTCAGGTTCTTGAGCGCACAAAAGGCCGCCGTTGCACACACACACACACACACTTTTAAATAAAGCTGGAGGCTTCAGTTTCAGTTTCAGCTACAGAAACAGCTACAGCTACAGCTACAGCTCCAGTTCCTATAGTTCTCAAGTCTTTTCAGAATTTGAAGTGTTATGGGCGAGTCGCGAGCTCTTGACAGACCCTCGTGCTCGTGCCCTGTTTCAAATGTTCAGAATTGTGGAACCTTTAATTAAACGGTGGCCTAAAATATGCAAACGAGCTGAGGCCGCCAAGCGAAGTGAAGCCATGCCAAGTCCAAGTCCAAGTCCAAGTCCATAACTCATTTTCTCTTTAAGCACAAGGGCAGGGAGGGAATGGAGAGGGACTGATACCGGGCAGCAGGTACCACAGCGGTACTGCCGGGGTACAGCCCATGGGCCACTTTGCATACTAAACGGCACACGCCCCACTTTCAACGCATGCCGAAGAGAACGCATCCGACTCCTCTTCCTCATCCTCATCCTCATCCTCGTCGTCCTTCGGGCGATTTTTCGGCAGTCAGGTGGGAGTGACCATGGAGTTTTTTCTCTTGCTTTTTTTTTCGGTGTGCTACCGGTAGAATTCTTCTCTACACATTTGCATGCGACGCTACATTTTGATTATGGCTTGGAACCCAAAAAAAAAAACTCATTTAAAATCGATTTATGAAAGAATTAAGATTCAGTTACTAAAAAAAAAAAAATTAAAAAATAAAGAAGGAGTTGCTTGCACCTTGCCCTTGTGGCATGTCCATCATGTTCGCTGGCTGCAAGTTAAGAAATTAGTAAAACTCATTTTTGCATTTTTAGCCTCCGGGCTTAAACTTAATTCGGAAGCACAGCAGGAGGTTCTAAGTAAATAAATGTGCCTGCTCCGGCCTCCAAGCTGCCATGCCTCCATTCATTCCTCCGTTTAATTTGCATTTTATTGCACCGGGAACTCATGGGACTCCAGTGCCGACTTCAAGCTTGACTTCAACTCCAACACGAACTGAGTTGAACTACAGCCAATTAAGCGTATATTTGCCACGCTTTACAGCTTTAGACTGAAGCTCCTCCTGCTGCTGCGGTGCTCTACTTTGGCCACAAGACAACAAAAAATAAAATCAAAATAAAAGCGCAGCTAAAAATGATTAAAGGCCTTTCCAGTCACAGCCAAAGTCAAAGACTTCCAGTTCCAGACAGTCCTATAATATTAATTTGTGTAGTCGCCTTTGTGCGCGGAGTCAAGATCGGAACATCCCTGAGAAATTGAAAGTGAATGGGCAGCAGGAAATGAGTTGCCAATAGAATAATCATAAGTCACCATAGGGGGTGGATTATGGTGGACCAGCACAATCAGGACGAAAGCTTTGCGAGCTCTTCACTTAGTCTACCGATTGGTAGTTCACATTATACCCATATCCGGTGTACGAAATTGCCAATCATTAATAGGGACTTCAGGTTGACAGAAGTCGACTGAAAGTCTGAGTAGAATTGAATAAGGGGAAGCTTCGGCTAAATATCACTGTGATTCCAAGTTTGTTAAGATTTTTATTAAGCTTACTAAGTTTAGTCTCTTTGAAAATACGGAGAGAGAAAATTGATATCTTACAAACCATAAGATCTGATCTTGAGTAATCGAAGAACTAGAATCAATGCGGACATTGTTGCAAGAGAGAAACTATTAATTTATGGTCATTTCTACCTATATTTTTCTCTCTTTACCTTTCTTTCTTCGCCTGATTTGTATTGTCTTCTTAGCTAAAGCTTTTTGCACCCTCCCACTAAAAGTCTCCCCATCTTTTTTTTGTTCTCTCTTCCTAAATTTATTGAGCTTGAGCTACCCATGATTATGGATGAAGCAATAGTATTTTTTCCTTTAAGACAACAATTTTAATTTTAATGTAATTATATACAGTTAGTCCAGTAATTATATTGACAAACAAAAACTCACCTATTCGTTTTTTAATATCCAACCACTTTAAATTATTTTTGTTGATAGAACAACTACTTGATTAACTGTAAGTATCCCCCTGACTCTCCTATCTCCCTGCTTCTCACGGTTTCTTTCCCTACCTCCTCTTATCCCTCTCTATCTCCTTGCTCTTCTGCTCAGATGCTTCAGCTTGTCATCATTATCAGAGAAGCTGCTTTTGAGGGTGACTTATGTGAAGGGAACTATTATCCCTTGTTATAATAATGTCGCCCTCTCTCTAGCTACATGTTTATAGGCCTGTGTATGTCATTGAGGTCAACCCCTGCCATTTTACGATATCTGAGCCCACTTGAGTTGTTCTCGTTGTTCCTCTTGTCGATGGTTGACCCAATGCCAATGCGAAATTGAAATTTATTTCTTTCTCACGTAGTCTCGCCTCAGTCATTAGCTCAATCAGAGAAACGTTAAATCGCGTGCATCAATTTGGCCATTTAGGCCTCTTGGCTAAAAACAATGTGAGCATTTGGCCAAATAGCGTTGGCCACGAATGGCGCTACATTCGTCCGATTGCCGATTGCCGATTGCCAACTGCCGATTGCGATGCAATAAGTCGGATCGGACATGTGTCCCGGTGAATGGATGATTCCCATTCCGGAGAATCAACGATGCACAGCGAAATGCTTCGGCTGTCAGTCAGTTGCTGAGTGTTTTGAATAAATGCAGGGGGTACTCACATCACTCATTCATTCAGTCAGTCAGTCAGTCAATAATTCGGCAGTCGTCGTCATCGTCATCGTTGTCTGCTTCCTTCTACTTCTGCCCTGACCGACAATCGCGAGAAAATTGCAACAATTTTCCGTTTGCATTGTTGTTGTTTCATTACAATTTTTACTCCGTTTGTTGCAATTAATTGACATTCGCAATCTGAAGTCAAAGTCGAACCCAAACCCGAACCCGAACCCGAACCACACTCTCAACTTATTTGCCCAGGCAAATTATATTGAACTGATTCCCACGACGCTTTTGGCCAGATGGTTTCGATTTGATTTCGCTCAGTCCTTAGTTCAATTTGTTGTTCTTCTTATTGTTGTGTTTGTTGTTTTTGTTGCTGAGGTGTAGGCATGCAAATCATTCACGGAATGTTTGTGGAGGGGGGAGGGTGCAACACATTCACACTGTCTTTTTTTTTCTGGAGGTTCGGCTGTTTGATTTTTGTTCGGCTTTTGCCTCGTTTCGCGTGATGCTTAATCACTTCGGACGTGGCCAAAACGTTTCAAAATTGGCAACTTAAATTAAAGTTACAATTATATTTACCCAGTGCTGGTCAATGTATTTACCTTTCCGCTTTCCGCTGACAGATCTGCCGATAGAGTCAGAGGTAAAGTAATTTAATTGAAAAAAGTTTAGTGAAATTGTCTTAAAATTAGTGTTGAAATGTTGTTGATTATGTAACATTAAAAACCAACATTGATATACTGCTCAAAAATAGATGAAACCCTCAAAAAGCTAATTTGAATATTTAAAAAAAGTATTAGAGAAATCAATATTTAATAGCCAAAGTTTAGAAATGTGTCAGTTTCTCTCAGTTAGTTAACAGTTAGGTACTGCCAACTTATCTGCATATTTTTGATTGAAATTCAAGTACTCCTCAAATGTCTCTTTCACTCTTTCAATCAATACATATGTATTTATTTCCCTTTCCCAATCTCCTGGTCAAACACTTTGTCAATATTTCTATTTGCTCAAGATCTTTGTCCATGCGCCAACTCATTTGTTGTTTGTTCATTTGGCTCAAGAACAACGTCAACAACAACAACAACAACAACGACAACACCGAGAGATCTCAAGTATTCCAAGCCCAAAAACTGATGGAACGGCAAAACATAAAAGAGCAATAACGTATATTAATATTTCCTAATCCATTGTAATTATGATTTCTCCTCCATTGTTTGTCACAAGAAAAATGTAACCTTCAAAAAGGAACGACTGAAAAAAGCAGCCGGCTTGCCCCGAGGTCTTTCAATAGATCATATTACCAAGTGAATATGTCAATTCCTCGACGTTGCACACGAAAATCGATAAGAGATCTCCCGCCTCACGGCTCCGTCAAGCAATAATTGTGGCACGCACAACCACAAAATCCTACAACGAGTATTTCATAAGAAAACTGAGCTGACAAAAAATAAATGAAAGAATGAGAAACAAAAATACGAAATAATAATAATAATAAGAAGCGTAGCCAGCGCCTAATCTTGACTGGGATAGGGATTAGTTGGTCCAATCAGCGGCAACGCCTGCGGCTAATGAACAGTTGCTGCCACCGCCGTCAGTTAGCGGGAAATATTCGAAACTGTGGCAACTCGGCAAACGCCCCTGGTAATTACTTGTACCTATAAAAAGTCACGCCAAACAATGGTCTGGCCTGATCCCGACCTTAACTGGCCAGGGCCAAGATCAGTGTCGATCTTATCGCTGTCATACACAGATGTGTGTTATGACTTTTACTTTCCTCCAACGGGGTCTCGGCATCTCGCATCGGGATGTCGCTTCAAAATCAAAGCAGATTAATATTTTCTGAACATTACGATTATCAGCGATCGGCAAAGATGACAGGCGGCATGAAAAATCAAACAGAAAATTGAAATCAAATTAAGCGACAGCTATCAATAATTTGACACGACAAACGATTCACAGCAACTCTACAGATCATTCCCAAAATTGGTAATCTCCACAAAATTCAGCTGTAATCGAGTATAAATCGCGAAATTTGTCAAAATTCTATCTTAATTGTGTTCGAAACGCTTGGAACCGATCTTTCTGGACTTTTTTTGGTATTTAAAATATAGTACTAAAATAATTATGTCTTATACTTCAATTAAAAAAAATCAAATGAAACTTGGATTATTTCTAAAATATTTAAAAACATAATTGTAGCTTTCGAAGTTCCTTTGCCACTTTGGGACATTTTGTTTGTAGTCTTCAGTGAAGCTTTTCAGTTGTGTTGCGTTGTTGCTCTGCTCCTGTCCTTGTCCCTGTTTATGTTTCTGATTCTGTTTCTGTTCCTGTGCCTCAACCTGAACCTGTCTCCCTCTGACTCCCCTGTCTCGTTCATGTTGTGCGCTATGTACAACATCAAGTTTTATCGCTGATCGTGATCATGTAATTCCAGCCCACGCATGCGCGCACAGCGTTAAGGAATCAAGTTTAGCGCATTCTTATTGCCGATCTCAATGCGCGCCTTGCCCTGTGACAGATGGTGTAAGGCTGCAAGGCATTCCCGTGCCCAGACTCCAATTCAGACCCAAACCCAAATCCAGAGACAGAGACAGAACCAGAGTCAGAGTCAGAGTCAAAGCTGTAGATGTTGCTGTAGCTGGCGACTGGTTTTTGGCTAGCGAAGCGATCTTTAAGTAAACTGGTACTTCAAATTTGAAATCATGTACCATTTGCCTTGAGACGAGATGACTGTGAATCAACCTCAGCCAGAGCCAGAGTCAGAGCCGGAGCCTGAACCTGCGATCGGCGCGTCGATCGTGTCCCTGACAGAAAAGCGGCACAGGAAACGCGCATTTAAAAGCGCGACTATCGAAATATAACGACATCAGAATGATAGAGAGGGAGTGAGAGAGAGTGAGGAAGTCATTTAAAGGAAGCTTGTGTCAATACGAAAAAAAGATCCCCATGGAGTTTACCTTGGAATGCAGTCGACGATCGCTAATCTTTTGAAGGCGCCGACGCCGCAATGATCATCATAAGCGAACGTTTGGGGTGCACTAAGCGACATAATTGCTACCGTGGGATGACTACAGACATGGAGCTGGAGCTGGAGTTGGAGTTGGACTCAGAGTTGGAATTGAAGATGAGCCTGGGTCTGGGCACTGCAATCGTCTGGTGATCTGCAGATTTCGCGATCATTACGAGACGCGCTCCTAATGCGCTCCAATCAAACACACACGAAACGAGCGTATGACATGTTTGTGCATTATTAATCATGATAATATCTGTATAAATGGTAGAAAACTGTGCACAGTCTCAGTCGCAGTCGACGTCTCAAATCCTTCCCCAAATTGCAATTTAATGCAAAAATAAATTGCAGCATCCAAGCTGGACAGCCAGCTACAAGTTGGAGTTGAAGTTGGAGTTGAAGCTACAGCTAAAACTGAGACCGACCAACCGGCAGTCGAAGCAGGCAGCTCCCATGATTATTGGTCATTTACTTGCGCCGTTTAGCGCATTAAAATGCAAGCAACCAAGTCTCTGTATTTGTATCTGAGTATCATCTGAGCACCCGATCCAAGTATCTGACTCGCTCAACAAAACTCTCATGCATATACAAATAATTGACAGTTGAAAAGTTGCAAGTTCCAATCCGAATTCGAGTCAGTGCTTGGTTTCTAGGGGCGTTGAATTGTTCTGCAGCTGTAGCTCTCTGATTCAGAAACAGCAACTGCCACAGCATCTGCATCTGCATCTGCAACTTCAACTTCAACTGCAACTCCATCTGCATCAGCATCAGCATCTGCATCTGTTGGGCGTGTGCTTTTTGCTATGGCGTGCGAGCTAAATTATTCCAATGGGTCGAGAAGGGGAGACGGACGGGGGCATTCAGATCGTTGGGGGTAGCGCCTTGGGCTTAAGAAATCAACGCGTTCCTTAATGGGCATCAGCTAGCAGGTAAACACACTGTGAGAAATTAAAGTGGGAATACTAATAGAAGAAAGATAATTGTTGTTGGAAATCTAAGAAATTTAAATGCCAATATTAACTTATTTACGATTCATTCCGTTATTTGAAAATTAAAGGGAGAATAATTTGTCAAAAAACTGAACTCGAATTGGAAGTGAAACACTCGTAAATTTCTCAAAAACAACTAAAATAGATATTTATTAAAAAGACTTCGATTTTATCAATAAGTTAGTTAAGAAATAACTGAAATTTAAAATTTTAAATAAATTAAATATGAATTAAACTTTTTAAGTACAGAATCATGAAATTGTAGGAGTAAATTCGGTTGAGAGATAACCTCTGCTTCTGCCACTTGAACTTATACTTATACATATGTACATATGTATGTATGTCTTTTATCGGGAGGGCTTAGTTTTGTAGAAGTTCACAAGAGGGAAGTTTGCCTGTTTTTCAACTACCACTGGATACGTTTTTCATAACCACTCGTCGCTTACCATTAAATCGCAGTTTGCAACCATCCTACCTTTACATAAATGCTTGAAATTAATCGATAATCGATTATAACTGTTAAATGTGTAATTATATAATTGACTACACCAAATGATTCCCCTCCTGCGCTCACATCAAGTGCCACCAAGCTCAACAGTAATCGCTCAAGGCTATCAACGATTAGTTAGAACTTGCTAGTTAATTCTGTTATTTTGGCTTAAGAAATGGGCAAAATTGCTGAAAATGACAGAAACGTGGGGAGAGAAGGAAGAGATGACAATCGCAAAGAAATGGGAAAAGTGAAACTCGTAAAAAAACTGCAGTGAAAATATAAAACGTAAGTAAATAATCAAACAAGTAATGGCAAATTATGAGCGCCACAACAACAAATACAATAACAACAACACCAATAACAACAACAACGACAACATCAACAACAACAACGATTACTTCTACAGCAATTGTGAAAGAACACCCACTCAAAAGTAAGCGTTTGCCATATTAACAACAACAGCGAGCGCCAATAACCGGTTGCCATGACTGCACTGGTTTGAGGGTGAGGGATCGCGCTCTCTGCCTATCTATACATAACTGTGTGTGTGAGTGTGTGTGAGAGGGCACCACTTCAAACACAAGCACAAAACGTGTTTCGTTTGCACCTGGATTGTGCACGCGTGCTCTTGCTCTCTCACGCGCGCTCTCAGTTGCTTGCTCTCACAGGCTGCGCTCTCAGCATGCTCTCAGCATGCATTGGAAGACGATCGTGTGGCGCTCTCGTGCTGCTGTTAACTTGAGTTAAACTGCGCTTGGGCATGTGTTGGTGAGCGTGAGCGAGAGCGAGAGAGCGTGAGTGCGTGCGTCGGTGTGCAACAAGTGAGCGCAGGTCTCAGGTCCGCGCACCGCTCGCAGAGCAATGGACTTTTAGTTATTCCGTGATCTTTTACCAATATTGTGCAGCGCACACGGCACGACGGCTGATCGCAGAGGTAGCAGCAGCAACATCACCATCACAACCACCACAAATTATCAAATAATCGATAATTGATAGTTGATATTTGTTTACGGAAGTGCCAGTGATAAGCAAACAAAAAAAAAAAAAAACTGCAACAATAATCGTAGTTTAAACCTAACCTAAAAGAAAAATAAAAAAAAAACTGTGCTCTCGATCAAATTAAGCATTGCCAAAAGTTCTTCTTTTGAAACGCTTTATTTGATTTTCGATTTTTGGTTTGACAATAAAGCCCACGAAACTTTGGAAAGCTTTAAAAGCTGTGCGCGTGTGCTACGTCATTTGATCCACTGTGCACCGTGTGGCTAGTGAGCTGCCAATTGGTTGATGTTTGTTGTGGTTGTTTTTTTTCAGTCCCGTTGATGTTGTTGTTGGTCTGGTTGAAAACGTCAAATTCGATTTTTATGACTTTTGAAAGCGTGACTAAGGCGTGATTTATGATGGCGTGTGGTTTTTAATATTCATGTGCAAAGTCAAAAGGCAAACGAACCACGAACCACAAACCATAACAGCACCACCAAAGCCACCAACCTGCGTAGGTGCGCCAAACAATAAAAACTAAAGGCAGCAACAACATCCACTGACAACAACAACAACAACAACTGGCAGTGTTGCATCTTTGCGCCCACGGGCAAAGTCTGAGCATCGATATCCTGCTGTGTGTGCGTGGATCAGTGGATCAGTGGCTCAGTGTATTGGGCTTTTTATGGACGCAGCCAAGCAATTGACTGCCGCTGCTGCAGCTGGCAAGCACAACAGCAACAACACTATGCACACACTGCCACAACCTACAACAACAGCAACAGCCGCTGCAACACCAACAACAACTGCAGCAGAGGCGTCGCAGGCATTAGAAATTGCAGCGACAACAAGCAACAACAACAACAACAACAACAGCAGTAGCAGCCACAAAGCTCACAGCAACAAGCAGCAAAGTGTTACATCAACAACAATGACAACAACAGCAACTACAAACTTAGAACAGCAATTGAAGAGCACCAGTCACATTAAGACAGAGACAACACAACAATTAGCAACAGGCAAGGCAGCAACTAATCCAACAGCAACTGTAGCAGCAACCACGTCACCAGCAACTGTTGCCGGTGGCGCAAAATCAAGTGCAGCAGCTATGGCAGCGGCAACAGCAACAGCCGCTGCTGCCACCAATGATCTGGCAGCGGCTGCTGCTGTGGTGTTATCACTGCAAGGCACCATGGTAAGCAGCTTGCAACAGGCGGCATTGTTGCCGGCAAACTCAGCGGCGGCAGCAGCACTTAATCTGCAGGCACTCGAATCGTATTTGGCACTGCAGCGATTAACTGGAAAATCGGATGTGTTTCGATTTAGTAGCAACAGTAATAACAACAACAACAATGGCAGTATCTGCAACAGCAACAGCAACACAAGCAGCAGCAGCAACAACAACAGCGATGCTGAGAACAACACAAGTTTTCCCACGCTTATTGACATTGCCAGCATTGAGCTGAAGTCCAGTTGCTCCTCCAGCGCCTCCAGCATTAGCACAGCAATTGTCAGCTCACCCAATAGCAACAACAACAACAACAATAGCAGCAGCAGCAACAATAATACTAGCAACAGCAACAACACTAGCAGCAACAACACCAACCACAACAACAGCAGCAACTCAAGTACTTCCAAGTGCATTCCACCTTTGCCTTCGATTGGCACCGTCAGTGCTGCTGTTGCCGCTGCTGCTGCCGCTGCCGCTGCTGCCGCCAACCAACAGGCGGCATTGGATTGTGCCACAGCTGCTGAACTTGCCGCCGAATGCGATTTGCCGCTGCTCGACGGCGAGGATGCATTGTCCTTTGAGGCTGGCGACCTGGACAGCAGCTATGGCAGCTTCATCTACAATCCGTCCAACTTCAATGCCAGCGAAACGGACAACTCTCTCCACTCGCTACAGGCCACCATGTACCAGGACAAGCTGAATGTCATGGCAACAAATGCTGCTGCTGGTGCCGGTGGTGCTGCTGCTGCTGGCAGTGGCGAGGAGGCAGCCAACAGCTCCACAGCTGCTCAACGCTCCAAGAAGCAGTTCATCTGCAAGTTCTGCAATCGCCAGTTCACCAAGTCCTACAATCTCCTCATTCACGAGAGAACTCATACCGATGAGCGTCCCTACTCCTGTGACATCTGTGGCAAGGCCTTTAGGCGACAGGATCACCTAAGGGATCATAGGTAAGAGAAAACTATTGTTGCAGAAGATCAAAAGTGATCGAGACTGAAGATCGGAAGTAAGAAAAGAGCATCGAAAAGAAAGATCAATAGAGAATATATTTTAAGAGATCAGAAAGAAAGAGTAGAAAAATATATATTTACGGGTAGGAGATTGCTTGCCATAAAAATTTTCATTGGTCAAAAGTGGTCGACCTTTCAAATATATCAAGAATAGATTACGAAATCATCAATAGTCACCTCTATTGTAAACTTGTTGGAGAAGAAAACTTAGCGTTCTTAAATATTATAATTAGGATAAGAGGTGGGTAGAAGCAGTTGCTTATAATTTATTTTATAGACAAAAGGATAGCATGTTCTTTAGATAGATTGGGAGATACCCTCCTGAAAACTACTCTACTCTCTTGAACACTTTTTAACTTACCCATCTTGTTTGCTCTCTCTTTGCTCTCCTCAGATACATCCACTCCAAGGAGAAGCCCTTCAAGTGTGCCGAATGTGGCAAGGGCTTCTGCCAATCACGCACTCTGGCCGTCCACAAGATACTCCACATGGAGGAGTCGCCCCATAAGTGTCCCGTCTGCAATCGATCGTTCAATCAGCGCTCGAATCTCAAGACTCATCTTCTCACCCACACGGATATCAAGCCCTACAATTGTGCCTCATGTGGCAAGGTCTTTCGCCGCAACTGTGATCTGAGGCGTCACAGTCTGACGCACAATCTCTCGGCCACGGGCGGAGTGGGCGGGGCTCTAGGCGATCTATTTGGCAGTACCAGTAACAGCAACGGTTCCAGCTCTGATCTGGGTCTATCGATGGTTCTACCGAATGCCACAGTTGGTGGCACGACGACTGGAAACACCACGCGGGACTTGGTTGCAGTCAGCGATTGAGCTGCTCGACAATCTGCAATCTGCTCTCAAAGAAATGGAAGCGTACTCCTAAAATCTCATTGCAGCTCTCAAGCATTCGAATCCCTCCACAATGTGTCTGATCTGTGTTGCAAGTACTCGTTGCCCCTAAGTTGCTTACGGCTTACAGCATTTAATATAGACTAAGTTCCAGTTAAGCTAATGATATTTCTAGCTGATAATTTATTGAATATTTGATATACTTTTAAGTACGAAAAGTTTGACTTTATCTTGATTTATATAAAACTACATACATATAAACTAAGTAAATTGTGGACTTTTATCGAATAAATGATATAGTTTAATCGCAAAATAAAATATTCAAATATAAAAGTGTTATTTATTTTACTAAGAAAAGAGAAGAGGGAATAGATGAAAGAAATTCTGTTGGAGAAGTCTATAAATTCCGCTCAACGATTTGATAATGATCTGATAATAAATCAGTAGAAAATCATATCATAAATTTGGAGCTAGATAAAGCTTAAATATATCTAGTTTCAGAGTATTTCCATTTGCTTCCTGTTAGTCCCTTTGTGTGCCCTCTTTGTACCATGGTTACATGCTGCCCCTTCTACAATTCTTCAGCACTTTAACGAGTTGTTACATTATTTACACACTTGTTGAAAACTAAAAATCAAATATTTGTAGCGATGTTTATCACTCGAGTGCCAACACGGGCAATTAATGTATTGTACCATTAAGGTGTTACCCGATCCCGAACAAGCCTTTGACAACACTGAAAACACGGAGAGACAAGAGACAAAGCGACTACTCGTAATATTCCCATCATTCTCTTGTCTCTTGTCGTTTGTCGAGTCTATCGTTATCGCCTGGCCAAACATTGTAGTACAAGCTAACGACAAACTTGTGGAAAAATACGAGTATGCACAGCCCACCCACGTAATATCCCGTAGAATTCCCAAGCCCAGCTTCAAGCTTCAAGCCGTTAAATTCTTCGTTTTTCTGGCAGCGAAGAATCGCAGCTGAGCAATACAAAGTTAACAATTTTTTTTATTATCGACTACAAAAGATGCGGACAAGTTCAAAAGCAAGACGCCGACCCCTTTTCGGTACAGCCCCCATTTGCTGACTTGCTGACTATTGCCATCACTTTCCACAGGTATGGCCATCTCTCTTCCCCTCGCTCTCGTATTTTTCGCTGCGTTTGTCAATCGTTAAACGGATCAATGTGAAGCCGCCAACGTTTGCGACGTTGTTGCATTTCCTGCGCCAGCTTCAACACAAACCAATTACAACGATCAAACAACAATTATGGCTTACAGCTCTTGACCAGGTCCAAACCACTTGCTCTGTCGCTGACTCCACTCCGTGGCAACATTTAAACACGAACTGTGCTCTCTGCAAATATTTACGCGGATATTGTTCTATTCAATGGAACAAGCGTGGAACGAGACATGTCCCAGCACCGACAACGTTTTGGGGCCATTAGCCAAACAGCCAAGAGACGGCAAAGGACAGACTTCACTGACACAGATGATGCTCTTCTACCCCCCTCCCCCTTTTCTACTTATCCCTTTAAGCCTCTTTCTCCCCCCTCCCCCTTTAACTTGGTTACAGTTTGAAGCAGCGTCTCTGCGAATTGCCGGCAATTTCACACTTTATGCGCGACGGCTTCATTTCCACAACACACATAGAGAGAGAGCGGGAGATAGAGAGGGAAAGAGAGAGGGAGACCCCATTCCTCTCCAGCCTCCAACAGTGTCCAAGAGCGGATGGCGGCGCGTGCGGGCGAGCGGATGTTTAAACATTCAACACTGAGTCCAAGTCCGAGTCCGACTCGATGTCGATGTCGAAGTCAAAGTCGGAGCCTCGTATATTGATGGGAAAATTATGAAATTCATTGTTTGTGTTTGACTAATAATTATGACAGCAAACGCATTGTCGTCATAAAGCCCCAACCGACCGACTAGCCCTCGGAGCTGTGAGCGCACTAAATTCGCTTTGAGGTTTCCGCAACGCCCCATTGACAATGTCAGGTCCCTTTCTCGGACGCCATATACCGAGTATACTCCCCGGTTTTCTGCTCGGACTCTCCTCTGACTAACTCTAATAAGCACATCAGCTAACCAGCCACACTAACAACACTAACATGGTAAAGAAATATAAAACAAGTTAATTTACGCACAGTGAACAGTGTATGCTCTAGCAGAGCTTTGTAAATATTTAATAAAAAGTATCAATGCAAAAAAGTTATTAAAAAAATATAAATAAATATCTGAATTTATTTATGCATTTGCCAGAAAAACAATGCGCACAAGCTTAATGCGAAACTTAGATTGTAAAAAAAGAATTCTTGCATTCATAATATAGTCCAAATTTTATTTTTAAATGACTAACACATTAGTTATACATAAATAATTCTAGTAAGTTTTCTTTTTATTTTAAATTATATTTATTTTTTTAAATTAAAATAGTTTTTCTGGCAAGTGTATGTCGTTATTGACAACATGTCTGAATATGACAAAGAAGTCAAATGTAAATAGTTTTTGTCTTAATTTATTTTGTTTAGGGAAAGTTCTTAGATAATTATACTGTAATTGATTTAGTTTAGATCTCTATCTTAAATTATTACGAGTATCATCTGGTAAGTAAGTAAGTTATACACTTCCTGACAAGTTTATAATACCCTCTGCAAGTGTATAGTAAAAAAAAACACCCAGCAGCAACAACACACTTCGATCTGCAACAACAACAATGTTGTGTCTAGTGTTGGGGAGTGGCACCTCATAGCTTTTTTTTTTTTGGTGTAGTTTGGTTTGGTTTCTTTGAAGTTGAGTTGAAAATATTTTCGTTGTGCTTGTGAAATTTTGTTGCGTTTCCCGGAACCAACGCAAAAAGCGGAACGTTCTTCTTGTAGTTGTTGTTGTTGTTGTTGTCTTTGGTTTAGTTTTGGGTGAATGTGAATGTAAATGTCATGACGTCGACTATGTCTGGCCAGTTAGTTGTCGGCACCATTTGCTTTATGATTTGATGTATGAGTGTCTGTGTCAGAGCAGCACAAGAAGAGAGAAGTACAAGGGTTGGTGGGAAGCGGGAAAGGAGTCCCCACCAACCCGACAACCCATCAAATTTAGACGGCAAACTCAATAGGGAACGAATCTATGTTTGCACAACGCTGATGTACGTAGGCCTCTCGGTCTCTTGTTCTTTCGACCAAGTCCAAATTCAACTCCAAGTCAAAGCCAAAGTCCTAACCGCCCTCACCCCACTAAGCCCCTCTCTCTCTTGGCCTACACAACGCCTCTCGCAAACGACTTTGACGAGTTACTGCGCCAACGTTTGACGAAACGTAAATTATGCGGCGTTCTTGTGCCTAATTAGGTGTCGTATCGTAAACGTTTTTATATATTGAAGGCACAAACACACACTCAGCTTGTGGGTGCCAAGGGGGGGAGCGACAGCCCAAAACGATGACACTAGTGAGACTTGGCAACATGTCGAGGCCACTAAAAATAAAAAGACAACCTGGAAAATCTGTGGCCAGACAAAGGTGCCGTTTTTAACATAATGACTAGGGATTTTATGGGGTTCTGTTCTATTGAGGTTGTCTGATTATACCGATGAGCGAGCGATGCAATAATTATCTTAAACGGATCAAAAAGGTCTGAGAACCGTTGCTCTAAAGTCTTTTTGAAATAATTACTTAGCATTTAGTTACACTTTGGCAGTTCTAAAAGTAAGTGAGATGATTAAAGCTCTTTATCTCAAACCCATAGCTATAACAACAATATTAAACGAATCATGAGGTGTTTTATAGGGTCGGAGATGATTCCTTCTGCCTGTTACATACATTTCACAAAACCATTATTCCCTTTTTGACCATTGTCAATGGGCACAGGGTGTAAAAAGTCCTTTCGGTTAGCTTTTATGCAAAAAAGTTCAAAATGTTCCCCTATTTACATGGTATTCTTTTAATTTGAATTTGTCAAATCTTGATGGATTTTCAAAAGGGATGTTTTTTGACCATTTTATTATACAAATATTGATTTGGTATCAAAATTGGATGATTTTGAAAAATTTATTTTTTTCAGAAATTTTACATAGTTACTACCCCTTTACATTTTTCGAAAATTTTCAAAAATTTGAATTCTTAAATTTTTTTTTAAATCGAGTCCAGGTGATAAAACTAGGGTAAAAAAGTACTTTTGCATTAAATTTCGGTTAGTTTTTTTAAGGTTTATGCCAAAAACTGCAAAATGTTCTCTTATTTATAGTATTTCCTTGGTATTCTTCTAATTTAAACGAATTTGTCAAATCTTGATAGATCTTCAAAAGGGATGTATTTGCACGCCGTTATTCACTCCGGAGTTTTGCTGATGCGGCATTCGATTTTCGACTAATTGTTCGTCAGTCCAATTCGGCTGTTGATACTGATCAAAAATATCTATATACTTGAGAGGGTCGGAGATGATTCCTTTGCCTGTAACATACATTTCACAATACCATTATACCCTTGTTGACCATTTTCAATGGGCACATGGTATAAAAACAACTTTAGCCCTTACCCTATCTCTCTCTCTCTCTCTTCTGAATACATATGGATGTAAAGATCTTATTCTACCTTCTTATATTCACTAACTAGATTCAAAGTGCGCAACTCGAGCTGCTTTTAAATCGCCGCCGTCGAGCGACCGTAAAGAATGGGAAGCACATTTTCTGGAACTGCCAGAGAGCTTAATGGTAACTCCAATGGAGTCTGGATAAGAAAAGCTGCCGAAAATCGTGCAAGTGAATAGATAGAGCTATGGCCGACGGTACCTCAACAGGGCCCTAAGTAAGAGGTAATTAGATTTTATTGGACGGTGCGTGCTTAGCCGACGGAAAACCTGTGGCAAGGGGGTTAACTGATGGAGAAGTATTATATATAGATGTATGCGGCTATGTGTATATTCCCTAAATATACCCTATAAGTGTTGCGCCTTGATGCAGCCGACTCGGTCGTTGGATCGCATTCTTTTTTATGGCACTCGCGGCGCAAATGCAAACAAAATGCGACAAATGTGAGAAATGTGAGAAATGTTAGATATACGAGTTCGAGTACTATAATTGACAGGCAATGAGGCTCTGCAGTTTTGGATACACTGTCTCTCAGTGTCAGTGTATGTATGTACTCTCGTATTTGTCCAGGGCTTGTTTGACAAGTTCGCGGCACGTAGCACGGAGCAGTCGCCGCAACGAGTTGTGTACTACACACAATCATCAAACATGCCAAGAACTGAACAGAGCTGAACAGAAACTCAGCGGAGAACTTAACATACTCATGCAGCAGATATCAGAGGAGCTTATCTCACACACACACACACACACACACACACATATGTATATATAGAGAGAGGTATAGGTATAGTATATATACATATGTGCTGGGTTATATGACTTTTGGGTGCCCTGATAAGACACGTTGAGCTCTGTGGCTATAGCTAATTGACGGGGACGCAATGCGGTTAAATTAAAACGAAATCATTTGCAAGCAACCTCCCAACAGCACTCGGTGCTCGGTGCTCGACATTCAGCACCCTACAGTGGACACCCCCAGCCCCCCCCCCCCCTGAACTACCTCGGCGGCAGTCGGCATGATTAGAACCAAAAAACAATCAAACAACACACACTTCAAAAGCATTTTGCCGTCAATTTGTCATTAACGTCATAATATAGTGACACGATTGCTTTGCACGGATATCGTTGGGTAGAGCCGTAGTCCCATGCTGCCGTACCCTCTACCCGTTCCCCCTCGCTGACCCCCTCTCCCCTATATTTATATTTGTCAACAAATATAGAGTTTAGCGTCTGTCTCTCTGGCCAAGGTGTTGTAATAGCCGTCAGCTCTCAGTCAGTATTCGTTGTTGTAAATTTCCGTTTAGCTCTCTCTCTCTCTTTTCCCTTTCGCTCTCTCTCCCTCTCGTTCTTACACTAGTGCAATCTTCAAGTGAAAATGTGACATTTAAGAAATATTTCGTCTATTTTTGTTTTAGGACTGGTCTACAAACTGAATTGTGTATTTAAGGATTAGCAATGTGTGGGATTTTTGTGCGTTTTCCATGTGAATAGTCGGTCTGGTTCTTTGGTGCTAGGCGCATATTTAGACAAGTGATTAATGGGCCATTAGTAAAAAATCTACGCTCATTTACTATTTACATACACAACTCTAGTTTTAACAGAGCGGGTTGCTTTTTTTCTCCATTTACCTTATACAAAATTTCAATTAAAGCATTTCTGGGGATCTTTAGAAAAAGGATGTGAATGCTTATTCCTGTTTAACATTTTTTCGAAAATTAATTAGAATCTTAAAATGTTCATAAACGTTTCCAAGGGAAAGATTTGGAGAAAAAAAAAGAAAATTAAGTCAGTTTGGAAATTGCATACAACATTTGAGAGACAAGCTTATGAACGTATGTATGTATTAATAAGAGAAGGTTATTTCAGTGTTTCTAAGCACATATTTTTACATTTTATAAACATTTCGCAGTCAATTTAATAACTTAACATATTTGGCTTGAGGACACGAATCTCAGAGTATTTTTCAACTTTAAAGTTTGCAGTTCTAATGTGAGATTTCCAATTGAGATATGCAAAACTGTGTGTCGCTGTATTTTTGTTTTTGAGAGCTGTCAACGCCCACAACAGAGATCATGACAGAGTAAATGATGTTGCCAAGGGCGATGTGCGATATGCGATATGCGATTAACGATAAACGATAAACGGCAATCAAAACGAACTTCAAACATTTAACGCGCTTTGCCCGCCCCAATGTTGATTTAATTATCACAGCATGGTTGCCATTTGCAAAGGGGGAAGCAACCCCCGAGACAGGAGATAGAGCTAGCCATAGAAGGGGGAGAGAGCGAGAGGTAGAGAAAGGGACAGAGAGGGTGTGATAGATTTACCCTCGCCCAGCAGGGCCATTAGCAGCAACTGTTTCGCAGTGTGTAATCTACACCATGCCACGCCTACCCTAACAAAAAAAAGAAAGAAATAAAACAACCACCAGACGCTCTATAAATTATATGATATATGTATATATATATATATATATATATATATTTGGAATGGATGTGGGACTCTGTAAACTCTTCGACGGGTCGCAAAGTGGGCACAAATTATTAAGCTAATAAACAAGAACAACAACAGGCGATGAGGATAAACGACAACCAACCGAGTTGAGCAATTTGTGACCCGTTTTTGGGTATGGGATTGAAATGCTGATAAGCGTGAAATATCCGAGTATCTATATCTATGTCCTGGGCCACAACACACGCTCTTGAAATGGGCACTTAAAGGCCCGTTAACGGTTAACTGTCAACGGCAGCCGCCACAAGGCTGCTTAGGTACTTTTAACCAGAGGTAGCATTGGTAGCAGCCCTGGTTGGTACCGAAGTTATTGCGGATATACTCGTATTGTGTTGTATTGTTGTCTGGTTATATGCATCGCTGATCTTCGCACTCAATGGGCAATGCCTTAACAGTAATTGAGTCGACAAAAAAATATAAAAATATAAATTCAAAGAGGGGTCCATCCGCCACCTCAATGTCCAGTCACACTCTGTGGCATTATTTATTTCGTTTCGTTGAGTGCATCTGTTGGGTTTTAAGGAACTGACAACTTCAAATGGGAATGGGAATGAGACTTGGAAAGTGGTAAAGATCGAAGTCTGGGCTTATCACTCGTCTGCATCGGCTTAGCTGCGTTTTCTGAACATTTGATTTGATGTACTGAATGTAGCTGCATCTATATTTGTATCTCTATCTGTATCTGTATCTGCATCTGTGCTGTTGTTATTAGGTGTCGTAATCGTTGACATAGCTCAGTCTAATTAGGCATACATTGAGCGCCATAATGTCACAACTGTCAGCTTAGTTATGACGCAGTTTTGAACGGCAGCAGGAATAGAGAATTGAATGGAGATTGTGGAGAATTGGGAACGGGGAACCGCATCAACTGACAAATGATGTGTCACAGCCAAAAATAAAAGAGTTGCCTAAGTGATTTGAGGGGAAAACTCAAGAATGGAGACCGTCAAATTTAAAAGAGGAATATGGAAAAATGTAAATAGTTCTTGGGAACTTAAAATGATATAAAGAGAATCATTTACTACAGGAACAAAATTAATAAAGAATAAATGATGGCAAGTAGATATAGAGAGGTAGATACAAGTGCTTAGGATAATATAAATAAAAGAGAAAATATCTAGACTTATATAAACTTATGCCGATGGACGAGATATTTATTTCCTAAGACTATATTAGGAAACAAAATTAAGTATTAAAAGAATACTCTCTACTTTAAATTCTAAAAAAATAATTCTGAATAAAACTAAACTTAGAAATTTAATCTCTATTTACTTTGCTGTTTCAAAGCCTGACATATTTTCAGCAACTATATTTTGTCTTCAAAAGTTCGAGATCAAACTCAAGAGAACCGTCTGAAGAAGCGACCATCCTTAGACTGCTTATGTCATCAGCTACCTTAAAATAAAAGAGCCAACGGCTAAGTTGAGAAACATAATTAATTTGTTAGGCGCGAAGCGTGAAATATGTTGTATTTAGTAAGCTACCTCTATAAGGTCCAGGTTCCATAGAGAGAATCTCGGTTTGTCCTCCTCACTGATTGATGATGCAAACACGCGTCTTCTTTGTACTAATAAATTCTGAGCAAACTCAGACAAAATTCATGAGGGAAAAACAAACTGAAAGAATCGAAATTCTTTGGCGATAAGAAGATATGCCACAAAAAGAAATGAAAAGAAGCAGCGTGCAAAGGAATAATCACTAATGTGTGTGTATGGAGGGTTCTTCCGGTTGAGCAGTTGAACAGTTGAGATCAGAAGAGGACAGGGCCATAAATAAGCAACTAGCATAATAATTTTGTTGCCTTCTTCTTGTGGTTTTTATGTAAACAAATTAGAAATCAAAAATTGACCACAGAGTGTGACTGAGATGTGTGTTTGTGTGTGTGTGTGTGTGTTTACTTAAGCCTGATAACAATGTTGAAACAATAAACATTTTTCTCGCACCACCAAAACACACAAATCCACTTAGCCAAGCCACGCGACATTCGAAGATCGAGAAGTTCGAGAAGAAAGCCGAGGCGACCACCCGAAACTGAAGATGCCAATGCCAAGAGAGAGAGAGAGAGATGGGAAGAGGGGAAGAGGGGGAGAAATGAAGAGACACATCATCAAGTGCGTTGGTGGTGCTGGCAAGAACCACAATATAAGAAACCGAGACGGCAATTTATTGATGAGTTTATTGCAAGCAAAGAGTGCAACACAGTCGCTGCCACTGCCACCGCCACATGCCCCCTGTTCATGCCACAACCTGATGATGTCGATGATGTCTATGTCGAGCTTCATATGAGTTGATTCTTTGTCTTTTGCTGGGGACAATTTGTAAATTTGCTTTTATGACAACGAGCGCGCGCTCCACTCTTAAATAAAAACCGATCTGTTGTCTGTCGAAGAACAAGAACAAGAAGAAGAAGAAGACGATGCAGAGAGAAAAAAAATCAACAACCAAAAAATGCTAATTTAAAAAATTACGAGTTTCGTTCGCATTTTCGGTCACACCTTAAAAAAAAACTGCTCGCGACGTGGTTCAGTTTGAGATCTTCCCCTTTACCCAAACTTCCCCCCTCCTCATCGAGAGTTAGATGGCTTTTTGGGGTCTTGAGACGACAGAGCGTATACGGTAGGTACAAGCTCCTAACTGTAATTTATCGTTAGACAAGACAAGCGTCAAGTTGTGGAAGCTGCTGTGGAGGTAGCTCTGACTCTCATCCGCTGTGATATTTATAAACAATATTTACGACCATCTAAAATATTGTACTCTGCTTTGTTTGGCCGAGAAGAACAACGATAACAATATGCAGAACAACAATAAAAATAAATTTATTAAGTATACATTATAACTGCGACTTGTAGGTGCGATGAGACGAACCTGAACTCAAGCTTCGAGTTTGCGCTTTGAGTTGGATTCGAATCGAAACGATTCAAGTTGCGACGCGTTTGAGTTATGAAGATGTTGCCGTTAGTTGGCAGTAAATATCAGATACTATTTTATTTTATTTATCTATTGAGCTTAATGTTCCGAAAATTGTTTTGATTTGCCAATGAATGTTAATCATGTAATATCAACAAAAATTATCAAGATTGTAAGTCCACGAGAATAACTTAATTTATCGCAAGTGGAATGAATAAATTTGATCAGGTAAAAATATCTTTCAAATATATTTAACAGAGGAGGAGAGTAGCAAAAATGTCCATATAATTTTTTAGCTTTAATTTTCTATACATAGATTTCTTTTAGAATTTATACAAATTTGATTCCTATAATAAAAAATTATTTTTGCAATACCAATATATCAACATGTCAAAAACCAAAGCGCATTTTGCAAACTTAAAGAATCTTTCAATTTATTTTAACCTTTCATACCCTTTTGACTTTATTATAATACCAGTTTCTCTTCTCTTTTTGTCTACTTTCAAGTCATTCTATTGTCAGTCTATTCTTAATGTCTTTTTTAAACTTGTCTTCTAATTAATATTTCGAATCTAAAACTTGGCATTTTCCTGTCCATAAATTAATTGCAAAGTGTCAGATATGCCACTGTGGGAGGCTTTATTTATATCAAATTTAGTTGAACTGGACAAGGTAAAACCTTAATTAATTCAAAGAAATAAATTAATTAATAACTTGTCTTGTTAGATGACTTTGATATTGAACAAAACACTCGTAAACCACTTGACAAATTTCAACCTAAAGTGTCGAAAACAAGAAAGGTCAAAAAGATTTAAGAAATAGAGTAATGGAGAGATGAAGATTTGGATTGGAGACTTGGGAATAACTGTGATAAAAAACCGAACTACAAGAGTCTTAGAAAAGTCTTTCTTCAACTTAAGAGATTCAATTAGATAATTAGCTACAACAATTTAAAAAAAAATAATTTTAGAAGTAGCGATAAAATGGTGGGGAAAAAGGTACGAAAAATTTAAATAATTATTAGTTAATGAATATTGGAATTAGTATGGGATAATTGAAAATTATTTTTAATGAGTACTTTGATATTTTTCAGATACTGGAACATCAAGGATCTTAAATATAAATAATATGATGAAGCTTATTACATAATTTGGTTAGATTACTAAGAAGATGATGGTGTTTCTAAATATATATATAAATTAAACTTAAGCTAATCTAACTCACATAACATTCGTTTAAAATTAGAAAACCTTTTAAGGAAAAGGGAACTTTTTGAGTCGATTTTTTCGAGACGAATTGCAAGTTAAGCTTAACTTTATCTAGAATTATGTTAATGTCTTTCTTTAGTTTGAAGACTTTGCTGATCACAGCTCTTAGTCTGAGAGAGTGACAGTCATGACAGTCGGCAGCCCCATGACAGTCATCAAAATGAAGTCATTATGCAGAGCGACCCGTAGGAGAACTTGCAGCAAACGTCAAACGTCAAACGTCAGAAAAAGGTTCTCAACTATGATTTGATGTCGTTCTCAGCATAGAATCGCCTCAAGTTCCGTTCCATTTTCTCTCTCCATGTGTATGTGTGTGTGTGTGTGTTGTGGCACAACAATGTTGCACCATTCATGGGGAGCTAGTTGCATGGCAGCAGGGAGGGGGAGGCGGTTTACGTAGAGAGGGTACAAGTCAAGACCCCGTCGAAAAGGCGGCGCTGAGTTGGTGAGTGAGTGTTAAAGCCAAATAATTTTAACTGCAGTTCAACGTTGTCTTTTTTTTGTATTTTAGCCGAAAATATGATTTAACTAAATTATTACCTGGAGCACACCTTAAAGTAATACAAAGCCAAGCAACAACAGCAACAACAACAACAATAAAGGAAACGCTTAATTTTGCATTGTCTTTTGGGGCCAGAAAAAAAGCTAAAAGAAAAAAAAGGAGGCAAAGTCTTAAAAAATGAATGCATGGGGCGCTTGGCTTCATGGATGCACCTTAAGCTAACTGAGGGACACAGAGTAGGGCAGAGTCACTACAACACACACACAGATGCACACACAGATCCACACACACATACACATTGGCAGTCATCATCATAGTTGGAGCTTTGGTTGAAGCTGCTCGTGGGTGGGTATCATACATTTGAGTAGAACGCCTCTATTCGACGTGCCTCATGAGTGCGGAGTGGTGGGAAGGGGAAGGGGAGGCAGGGGTAGGGGTAGGTTAGAGGGAGGGGAAGGGCACCGCTTGCTGGGTCGTCGCTGGATCTTGGAGCGAACGCATCACCATCACAATGTGCCATCAATAAGTGGTAACAGCGTGTGTTGTTGTTGTTGTTGTTGCTGTTGTTGCTGTTGGTTTGAGCCAAGTTCGTTCGTGAGCGAACGTCCATCAATGTGGGCAATGTTGTTGCTGTTGTTGTTCTTGTTGTTGTTGTCGTTTGCGACGACGATCATAACTTGAAGTTCAATCGCAATGCCGCGGGCCATTTGCCGAGCCTTAGTGCCAAAGCCAAAGCCCAAAAGCAGCCACAGTCAGAGCCACATTCAAAGCCACATTCAGAGCCACATCGACAGCAACAGCAACAGCCACGGTTGGCAATGGTTGTGGTGGATGCGGCCCATGAGAGGTACGAGAGAATCAATCGCCCACGTTTATGAATTGCTGCGGCGCCGCTTCAGTCCAAGCTCGCAACTTGTAGACGTTGCCAGGTTGCCAGTTGCCAAGTTGCCCGATGCCGCCGCCACCAGCAACGTGCAACATTTTAGCCAACGTCTGCCTCGCAACCACAAAACGTCGCCACTTGCGCCTCATAAAATCAAAAAAATACAGAAAAAAAGAACAGAAAGAAAACAAAAAAAAAATAAAAAGAAATGTAAAAGAAAAAGAAACTCAGCCAAAAACCAAAACCAAAAAAATAAGGGCTAGGCTCACGCGCCGCCTGAAACTGAAACTATGGTGAAGACTTCAGTCAGAGGTTTTTCCGTTGCCGTTTTGTGGCAAGCTCATGGGTTAAGCCCATGCCCATGCCCAGGCCCAGGCCCATGCCCCATGCCACATTTGCCCTGCGCCACCTACGCCGTTTGCCCCTTTCCCTTTGCTTTGCCCTGCACCGCATTCGCTTCCCTGGTTTAGGCCACGTTAAAGCGCAGCATCGTCCATTTGGCGGCAGCTTCGTTGCATGCGACAAATATTTCAACACAGTCTTCGACGATTCTAATAGACCGATTTGTCAGGGATCAGATTACATGCCTGCCAACGCCCACATCCGGTTGAGTTCTTGGACACAGTTCTCTACAATAACTAAGGCCGAGGCCAAACAGCCAATGAATGGCTCTAGAAATGCTGAATGATTATGTTTCCAAAGATCACTTTTGGGAACTAAAACAAATCCAACTCATTGAATCAAGTGTGGAGCTATTTCAAGGCAAGAAAAGTTCGAGATATTTAGCTAACAGATAATAACATGTTTTCAGAGAAAAACTCCTTTATTTTTTCGAATTTATTATTTTTGTATTTTTTATTCTATTTGTGAATTTTTCAGAACTTATTATAATTAAATGAAAACATTTATATTATTTCAGAAGTAATTTGGTAAATGTTTCAACTATAGATTCTTTCGAAGATTCTCATTTAATATATATTATTTTTCTTAATTATTTATTATCTTACAGTTTGAACACAGCGATATTAGAATGATTATTTTAATTTTTATTATATTTTCACAATTGTATTTCATATTTTTACTTTTAATTTATTTTCATTAATTTTTGTACGATTTCATAGATTTTCTGTAGTTTTTCTGTAGTTTTTCCTGCAATTTCCTTTAATTTCAACATTCTATTCAATCCATTTGCACATTTTAGACTAGTGAAGTTTTTCTAAATCGAAATCTGAGCTAAAGTCTCCTTCCAGCTGTTGCAACGCTATGCGCCCCGTGGACAGTGCCACTTGCCACAATTCTGTTGCATGCCTCTTTGTTTATGGTTAATCTTTATCAATTTAAAGAAATATCTTTGTTTCGACATTTGCACATAAACAGCGTTAAGCTTTGATTTCACAGTATCCCCCCGCCAACAGTTTTCAGTTCGGGAAAAAGGGGAAGAACACGCCACAGTGGCGTCTCCAACGGAAGCAAAACCACAGGGGGTGGGCGTGGCGTGGCTGGCCGACTTGAATACTACTTGGATTCGTATACGAATTCGTATTCGTATTCGGATTCAGATTCATATTCGGCGCCCGGGCAGGGACACCTTTTTTCCGACTGACGACAAGAAGCAGCAAAAAGCACAATTTTAATGAGAATATATTTTTTGAGGCAGGCAAATGACAGGCCAAGGGCCCCGAAAAATAAAAAACAGAAAAATAAAAGACTTGGACACACCACATTGTTCGGCAGCTGAAATAATATTCCGTGAATTATGAAATGTAGGAGGGAATCCTTAACGAAGGCCCCGCCGAAGAAAATGTCGTTCACACAGCGTGAAATAAAAGTTTCTGCAGCTGGGAATCTCAGAGAACTGAGAGCAGAGAATTCCCCCCCTGCTGTTCCATGATGACTACTACCAGGCAAACTACGACTACTCGTACTACTACTGTGCCCAGTGACCAGTGAGCAGTGACCAGTGACCAGTCTCCAACCCAGCTTTATTATATGGTCATCAATAAAAATAAATCAAAGCGCATTTTTAGAAAACCAAACGAAAAACTTAAAGGTCATAACAATTTTATCTTACGATCTATAGAGTCGCAAACTGAAAGAATTCAGTTGAGAGTATATGGAAATTAAAAGACGACTGGCAACCACTTGGCACCACTCGGGAAGTGGATGTGGATGTGGATATGGAAGAGTCTTAAGATGATGCTTGTTATCCTTGGCGCATTTGCAAAAACAAACATTCATTCACATATGCCAAACATCGCTACCGGATTAAGGTATGAATATAATGCCAACTGTGACAGTGACTGAGACTCATCTCAGACTTGGACTTGGAATTGGCATTGGAATTGGTATTGGGATTGGACTTGGGATTGGGATAGGACTCACACACCACTTGGCACCACTCTCGGGTGTCTTGTTAACATATCAACATCATGTCGCTCTCGCACAACAACTGCCCACAGTTTGTGGGTCTTTTGGTTTTGGCTTTGACTTTTGGTATCTGCTTCCACACCCCTCCACACCCCTCCACTCCATTCCACTCCACTCCACACTGCTATGCCCCTCGTCTTGTCTCAGACACGTCGCCTTTTTTACGATTATTATTATTCTCTGTTTTTTTTTTTATTTTTACCGCTGTGGCATTTTAACGCCATCCAGAATCCACAAGGCGCCTGACTGTTTACTTTTCGGCATTATGGGGCCTGCAGCTAATTGGGAATTATTTTTATGCATGAATTGTGTGAAGAAATTGGTAATCATTTGTTCAAGTCCAGACGAGAACAGTCCGAACCGTTGAGCCGTTCTGGGGACTGTTTTTTTGTTTAATTCTCTTGCCGCCTGCCGCTGGGTTAATGCCTTTGAAATGATCATATCCATTGTAAATTAGCAACAGCTGCTCAGTTTGGTAAGAAAGAGAACAATCTCAAGATTAGACAATATTTCTAATATTTCTATTTTATATTTATAAATTTACAAGATATTGGGTAGATTTAAAACAAGTTTTTGGTAGACATAAAAATACATCTATCGCTCAACTATCGCCAATTAATATCTAAAGTTCCAATGTTACTGTAATGATCTACATATATAAGATTTTGTTTATTTTATATATTTTATATTAAAATATTTCTAATATTTTTATTTTATTTTTATAAATTTACAAGATATTAGGATAGTTTAAAATAAATATAAAATGTAAAGCAAATTAATATCTAAAGTCCGAATGTTTCTCTAATGATCTATATAAGATTATTGCCATCTGTTGATCTTTCTAAGCCTTCTTTAAAAAGTGTTCGAGTTTATGAATGAACGAAACAAATTAGCTGAAGATGTCAAGGCACATGAGATCGAAGCATTAGTCATGCCCTCGAGAGACTTAATCACTAGCCAATATCCGCTTCCGCGATCTTTAACCGCAATTCTCACACATGGAGGACACCGCATAATGGATGGTTAAAGTCAACCACAAGAAAATCACCGGAACTACGATCTATTCGACTTTCAATAAGCTCGCTGACATTGTTGTAAAGTACAAATTGATATTTCGCATTAGCGCGGAGCAGCCAAAGAGAGTGAGAAGTGAGTGAGAAAGAGACGCGAACATGAACAATAAAATGACAATGAAAACGGTGACAAAGTCGAATGAGGGAACTGGGATCAGGGCTGTGCGTGGGATTGTTGCACCATGTTGCACGCTGGGAAGCTGAGAAGCTGAGAAGCTGGGAAACTCGATTGCATTGAAGGCATTAAGACAAATCGTCTTGCATTCAAAACCAAAAGGCAAAGCCAAGCAAAGCAAATGGCAAACAAAGCAAAGCTTCATCAGCTGACAAATGAGATGGCTCAGACAATGTGTTGACACGCTTTTGGCTCAACAACAGTCGCTGCCTCAACCTGGGTTTCAGTCTGTCTCCCAGGAGATGCGACGCGTATCTTACGGATACACAGATACCAATTTGTCAGCAGAACAAATAGCGTGCGTACGTGAGAGCGTCAAGCGCGTACGTGAATTGGGTGACACTAAGCGACTAGAGATGGCAACGTGACACGAAGCACAAGCAATTAATTACTTTTATTCTTTTGATTCCTAATTGAAGTAAGAAAAACATTTACATTTACACTTATATTTATATTTGATAATTTCCAACTATATTTTCGCCCTCCTAGAAATTATCAGAAAATTATATTATGTATTATACTATATAAATAGATAAAAAAAAAATGAAATGTTTTCGATTTTGTATTAAAGCTTTAGAGACGCATGTCTTTGGCTATGATCCTTCTGCTATATTTCGCCCTCGTTCATTGTCTCTCTCATTTCCGTATCCTCCCTTTCGAACTCTTCGATGCGTTTCTCAACCACATCCACATCCAACCACATAATGGAAGCATCATGCCATCTCGGTGGTGGATCGGCATTAATCTGACCCATAAGTTTCTTGAGACGCACCCGATCCCTGTCCACGCACATTTTACGTCTTTTATACATGATGGCCTTCAGGGATCCCATCTGAGTTTCTGGCACGAGGCGTTTGACGCCAACCTTTTGTGTCTGAGTGCCCTTGTTCCTAGTGTTAAGTTTGTCCAACTCAGGAGAGGAAGGCTCCACCTTCTCGTCTGGCCATTTCTTTTGCTGAAGTAACGTTGTCTTGGGTCTAGAAAATTTCTTAGACTGCTGCACATTATCCAGTGAATTGATTTTAATTGCCTCTGTTTGGGTAGAAGCCGTGCACATCTCTGGAATCTCCGCCTTCGTGATAATGCTTGGATGGACTCTTGAATGATTTGATTCAGACGCTTTTCTATGAGCCTGACGTTTGAAAGGAGCCATGGCGATTTAATTGTACTTAAATATTTACAGATTTTTTATAAAATAATAATCTTTTATGTGTTTTGCGTACAGTTCCTACCAGTTGCTACTTTTATAAGGCACAAAAGAGAATATAAAATTCGAATAGATTCAATACTAGCAACATTTTCAGAGCCTACTAAAAAATTTCAGTTCTGCAGTTCTTGATAGGGCGATTCTAAAAGGCAAAGAGCCTACTATTTAGAATCATCTTTAGTTTCCGTAAATCTATTAGTAGTTTTCCAGATCGACAAATTACTACTTTTTTGAGGAAAGATCTGTAAATATCAAATGCCATAAATATTTAGAATTATTTTCTTTAGACACAAATCTTAACAGATTATTGTGATATATTCTTATATTGATATCAGAGCATATTTCTTTATAAAATATAAGAATATGTATTCGCCAATTTACCCAAAAAAAATGATTCTCAAGATTTCTCCCTCTTCCTTGTCTCTTGTAAAATAGCAGAAAAGTTTGTTTTGTAATTTCTTTATATTTGAATTTTGTTTATTAATTCGTATTTAATTATGTTGTTATCAGAATATTGTTTACTAAGTCGTGTTCGTGCTCATGTCACGATAGCAAAGACGATACTCGTTCGTCTCTATGTAAAACAAAGTTGTATTGTCCATGACGATAATGATGATGATGAGCTCCCCTAAATGATGATCATGATGATAATGATGGGCATGCGAGGCTGCTGCTGCCGAGCTGCTGTTCTTATCAATTTATCGATCGTAGCTGCTTCTCTCACATTTGTCTAGCTGCAATCGAGGCTCGAGCTGATGCGACACATCGCTTCGATTTCAATCTTGATCTTGATATACAGTTCGGCGCCTCTTTGATGGCACTGCTAACAAATTCCTTTCTGGCCAGGAGAGATCTACACGACACCGGCCTATAAGCGAACCATACAACACAGCACAGCACAGCACACCACACCACGCCACACCACGACCTCAATGTGCGCTGAATTGTGTAAACAAGCTGACTCCAAACATACCCAACATCATCAATTTCCAGCATGGTCCAAGACTCGGTGTCTCTCTTATTGGAAATTATCATAGCAGAGCATCTGAGTTATGCCCTATGCCAACGTCGCGTCGTCTCTTCCACATTCACATCCACATTCACATCCACAACGTCGTCGTCGTCGTCGTCTTCTTCGCTGTTGTCCTGCCGATAATCAGACGCGCTTGGTGGCTCCTGGCCAGCTTTTGGGCCAAGAGTTCCATTCCCCGCGGCGGCAGCGCAGTTGGAATATTTCAAGCGAAAATCGCCCGGATTCAAATCGCGGTATCGATTGACGACAACGGCGACGACGACGACGACGACGACGACGATGTTGGAGGACGAGGACGTTATGCTCTCTGGGTGCAAATAAAAAATAAAAATAAAAAAAATATATATATCTTGGCTGCGGCCTTTCAACAAATTGACTCGACGATAATTGAAACTGACATGTGACTAATCTGCACAGAGTTTCAGTGCTGCGACTGCTCCATCTGAGCACTGAGCATTATTCAAACTGGTCTCTGTCCGCTGCCACTCCCCCCCGTCTGTCGCCCAGCCTCCCGCCACCCCCTTGCCTTGGGTGACAATCGGGCACTGTACTTTGCGCCATAAATTTGGACTGTTTCTCAAGTGGCCGGCCGGCTACTTTGTTGTACATACATAAATATATATTACACGGGGAGTATGTATGTATCCATTGGGTTGCCTAACATGCGGGTCTGCGAGTCTGCCACTCTCCAATCCCCCCCCTCCCCTCCCCTCTCCACTCTCTCTGTCTTCGTCTCCGTTTCCATCTCTGCCGCTGCCGCTGCCTCTGTCTCTGTGTGGGTGGCTCAAGCGGCGTTATAGAAAATATTTTACTTTTGATTATTATTTATGCGACATGATGAAGCCCACCGATCGATGGCAATGCGTGCGTGCCCACAAATATATTGTGACAACAGCAACAACAACAACTGATCAAAAACTACAACAACAACAACACGCGCACAATCTATGCCAAATGATAGAGTCATGATTACGTATAAATTCAAGATAGATGTGGGTGGGCTACGGAGAGAAAGTGTGAGTTAGTTATCAGTTAGATAGAAGAAGACACAGAAAGAAGGAAACAGAGTAAGAAAAATTAGAAAAAGATGAACTCAATATAAAGCGACTAGAAAATCCTACAATAATATCTCATAATTTTCATAGTTTAACTAAATTTTAGTCGAAACATATTTTTTAAATAGGTTTACATTTTAATTTATTTCGCATTTAAGATATATTTATAAAAGTACATACATATGTACATATATGTAAGTATTTTTTGAGAAATTATAATTCAAAATAGAGGTCTAATCAAAAATTGTCCACAAATTTAGAAGTGTATAATTTTAAGAGGAATTTTGCAAAATAAATGGTATTTTGCCACCAAAAAAATTTAAATATAAAACTAATACATACAAAAATAAAAATAGATTTAAAATCTATTTAAATTATCAAATTCCATATTATTGGCCTATCGGACAGAACATAAAATGCGTCATTTAAAGTTCGAAATTCCATACAGCAATTGCGATAGCCAAAAATCATTATTAAAGAAAGCGCAAATAATAAAAAAAAGAGAAATTAAAAATATAATTCCAGTAGTTTCAGTCGATAAACCGATAACGGGAACAGAAAAGTTTAGATTTGAGTTGGGGCGAATTTGCGGCCCCGCCCACATGCCACGATTCACGATCCACAATTCATCATGCCCCCATAAGGGCGATAAGACTGTGCGGGTATCTAATCGATATCGAATGGCATTCGATAACACACGTCACACACTTGGCACACTTCGCGACGTCGCGTCGATTGACTTGGACTTGGACAATCTCTGACCGATAATGGGAACCTAATTAGCAGCGCCTAATTGCAACTCGCATAGACGAGACACCACGAAAAGGGAAAAGGGGATGGATAGAGGGAAGGGAACAAAAAATCAGCAGTTTTTTTTGTGAATTTTTTTAAGTTTTATTTTTTAAGGTCTTTGATAGCATCGAGCGCCATAAATTCAAAATGCGCTGCATGGAGACAAATTTTCAAAATACTTTTACTTGTTATTCTTTTTTTTGTATTTTTTGGCAAAGGAACGCCACCATAAAGATAAACTCTAACATGCTTTATACATCATTAAACATTCCAGCACAGCCGCCAGCCAGTTTTTATTGGTTTCCCTCCACAGTTTCATCATTTCGGGGGGGAATGTGTTGGACTGAGATGGCATTATTCTGATTCGAAGAAGTTCCGAACTGCGGTTAAAAAGAGATAGATAATGTTGTTCGGCTATGGGACGCGAGCTTTCGGTGATTTATATTTGACAGGGCTGCGGTATTTGATTCTGGTTCGGGTTCTTCAGGCTCCTGGAACGGGGTTTCGGGGAGGCCTTCGTGCTTATACATTTTATATGCACCCACTTTTATCGTTAAAGTGGCGTGCCAAAGCTACACGAGACTCGATAAATGTCACTGATATTTAATTAAGTTTGGTCTGGTCCCGCATATGGGGAAGGCGCTCATATAAGTGATATAGCCAGCGGGCTAATACCCGTACTTGAAAGATTTAAAGGGTATATTCGAGCACTCTTAAGAGCTTAATTAATATGTTTATTGACACCAATTTAGTTAAGAGCCCAATCAAATTACTAATACATTTGATATAGTTCATGGTATGGTTATGGTATATGATAGTCCGGCCGATGTTAATATCATTTAGATATGTATAACTATGTTTCCCTGCTTTGACAGACAATGTGCAATCGTAAAAATAAATACAACATGTATTTTACTACATTTTTGGTCTTTCGGTTTTGATTCGGTCCGCCAGAGGGCGCCACATTGAACTCCATCAATTGGCAATCATTTGGCAGACACACTAAAAGGTGGCGGGTCGCATTCCAAGGGGTGACTCAACGCTCATAAACCGAGTAATTTACAACATGTTGCAAAAGCAGCATTCACCAATGACCAGATTCGTATGTAGTATGGCCCAGAATGGCAAAGAAGAAGAGTATCTGAAAAATCAGAGCTACCGCTGCACGCGCCATAAATATGTGTTAAGTAGGGGACGGCACATAACTTATATCGAAAACTTGTGTTCATAACAATTTAATTTTGCTTTTGTTTCAACACGGCTCAAAATGAGGCTACAACTGATCAAGGCTTATCCCAAAAAAAAAATAAAATAAAAAATAAAATAAAAGATTGTCGCGTGTCCAAGACAAGGCGACTGACTAGCAGATCGAACAACGACGACAACAACGACAACGACGACGACGACAACAACGGCAACAACGATGTGGACGTCGTCGACAACATGGAGGACAGACAAGCGTCTCAGACAAGAGCACTGCTAATGGGAATACTATGTAAACGGATGTTTTAATGTCCAAAAAGTAAACTGCGAAAATGCGCAACACAAACTTAAAAATTGCACCACACATCCACGAACCATCCAATCCGATCCGATCCGAAGCGATTCGATCGATCGGCCAACAACAAGAAAGTGTACATTATAAACACCTACGAGAATGTTTGTTGTACTGATCACGTTGTTGTTGTGGTTGTTGTTGCTGTTGTTTTTCAAGTTCCCACTGAAAATGCGTACAAATTGCCCAGGAAAGTGGTGACAAGACGATCTTGCAGCTGTAAAACGATCAGCAGATGAGAAAAATGAAACAAAGTAAATGGATGAATGAAGTTTCAGTCTGAAATCATACGCAAAGTGATCACAGTGATCGATATATGAGCTACAGTCAACAAAGCGCTGCATTTATCGCTAAGTTTATTGAGAAGTTTAATCTAGAAGGCAAGGTGAACTTTGGGCTTGGTTTTGTTAAGGATTCTCACTGTGTTTTGAGTTGTGCAAATCTTAAATATTCCTTTGCTATTCGTAAGATAATTCAATTAACTTTTCATAATTTTTTAGCTCTCAGAACACAAATATTTGACATTCTTCTGATCGAACTATCAGTTTAAACCACAGATTTAAGACCTCTACCAATTCAAAAAGCTTCAATTTTAATCCTCCTTTACATACACTGATAAAAAGTTATTCTTAAATTTTTCGATTAAATAAACTGTTAAAGAAGATAATCCAAAAAAAAAAAACGCAATCCTACAATCAAAATATTCACATATTTTAAGAATTCTTGATACACAAATCTTGACATTTTTATCAGTGTATCTTTCGTTATGGTTGTGTGTAGCGCATAACCCAATCAGGCTGGTCACCTTCATCACCATTAAAGACAACAGGGGCACCAAAATGTCGTCCTACAAATTAACAAAAATTCCAACAATTTTCTGCCTGTTCCATTCGACATGCCTCCTTAACCTTTTCGCAAAAATGTGTGTGTGTCTTTAAGAGCATCTGTGTGTGTGTGTTTTCTGCCATATTGATTCAATCATTTTGGGCTGCTATCAAACATACGCTATCTCTACCTCCCTTCCATTCTCGCTCAAACGCATGTTGCGCCCTCCCTGTCGCACGCACTGCGTACAAATCTTTACAGTTGAGCTGCTTTCGGCTAGAGCAACTGTTGTATGAACTACGTGCATGAGCAACTGCAAATTACATTTCATCCGTTCTCTTTATTAGACTTGCGCTCTCTTCACACTTGCATCAATTATTGTGCTCGCTTGGACTGCAGCTTAATCCGCAATCCACACACCAAGAGAACAGAAGAGAGCAAGCGAAACGAACAGCCGAGCCGAAGTAAAGCCGAAGCGAAGCTGAACAGGGAAGCAAAGCTGCGCTGCATATGTGTGTGGAAGTTGGATGTCGGCAGGGGGAGGTGGATTGTGTGAGGATTGTGTGTGGATTGTTGTCTGGGCCCGCGCCCATTCATGTCATCAAGCGTGGTAAAACATGCAACGTGCCATTAGCCCGACGGACAGACGAAGGACAGTAGGACAGACGGACTGTGCGACGGAGTGACCAACTGAACGGCTGGCAAAATCGAATTCCTTGTTAGATGCATTCCGACAAGTTGTTTCCTGACACCTCTGGAAAATACACTCATAAGCGAGAGCTCTGCCTCGTTTCTAGGTGTTGCCAGCGACTTTACGACAACGACAACGACAACAAACTGAATGTGGACATCGATGTGGATGTGGATGTGGATGTTGATGTGAATGTGCTTGTGCTTGTGGATAACGTTGTGGTTGTGGACGAGAAGCTGGCGATAGCTTGACAAGAGTTTATGAAACGAGCCACAGCCGCTGCCTTTTTATATGGGCGATTCGAGTTGACAAGCTCGAACTGGGAGAGAGAGAAGAGAGTGAACGAAGGGGGAGAGGAGAGGCTGCTGGCCGGTTAGTGAATCATTATACGATGGGGCTACTCTTCTGGTTGTTGCTGTTATTGTTGTTGTCTCGCTTCTTGTTGTCGCCAGTCTGTTGAATTAATTATGAAACTTAAGCGCAACAGCTGAGGTTTTGCAATTTATTTTAATCGCACATTGCTAGGCACATTTATAATCGATTAGGTCTGGGCGCCTGGGCATATGCAACAAAGAAATACCCTCTCTCTCGATCTAGCTGTCTCTTTCTCTCTCAGTCGCTATCTCCGTGGGGGTCTACCCACAAATGTGTGTCAATTGGCATCGTCAACTCTTTATGCTAATTTCAGACTCAAGACAGCTGGCGAGTTAGTCAGAGTTTTTGATCGCATTTTAATTGCGTCCCTTCGGGGGGGAATTACTCATATTATATTATCAGATCAGTCGATGGACAACCGGCTACCGACTGAAAGCTGAAAATGAGGCTGCCTAATTAGCCATTGATTTGTCCATTCAAATTGGATAATTCCCATGACTAATCGAAGTCAAATTTAAATATGGGTCACAATGAAGTCAACCGAAAGGCTTCAAAACAACCCAACTGATCATATCATAAATATAGATCATATTAGATAAACAGAGTAAAAGTATTTCCAACTTACTTTATGATTTAGATAGAAAAATATGCATAAGCGATATTAAATCTAGATAAAAAAGGTGATACTACAAAATACTCATTAGACTAAAGCACCACACGAAGTTGATTAAACAATGATAAAATTACTGATTAAACTGATAAGGCATTGGCATAATTTGAGTTTGATTTGCATTGATTAAACTGCAATTTATTGTTTACTAATAATGGAAATCTATCAAGTCTTTATTTTTGAGACTTTTAATTTTTCAAAATTGCAAGGAATTCCCTTGTGGTATTTCTCATTTTGAATTACTGACTGATTTAAAAACAAATGAAATATTTGTTAAATTGATTGCTCGAAATAACTTATTTTTCAATTATGATCAAGATCTCACCAACTGTGTAGGGCAATGGGAAAGCTGCGAGGCTTTCAGCCATCAGCCAGACTTGGGATAGACAGCCAAGGTCTGGGATAGGGAGCAGACAATTTAAACAATTCCCAGCTCGCTTCTAATTAATAATAGAGCAGACCAAATGCGATAACACTTGCCACCGCGCATAGTTGAGCCACGCATAGAACAACAACTGTTGCGGGCTGTTGTTGTTCTTGGTCAGACACACACGCACACTCTCACATTTAATCATAACTTTGTTGTGTGGCACTGTGTTGTGTGTTCGTGTCCGATTCCCAGAAATCAATCAGACAACAGGCGGCGACGCTTTCGGTAGCTTAGCAAACGGTTACGGTTACCCCTGCCCCTGTTCCCTAACTGACCCCTACCCCCATCCCTATCCCTTGCTTGCTGGCCAACATAAGTCGTCTGGCCTTTTCGGGGCGCTGCCTGAATAAACGCATAAATCCAAAAGCCACAAATTGTAACATTGGCTGTAATAAATGCCGCGATCCGCCCACCATTTGTGCCACAGCAGCAGCGGCAGCAGAAGCGGCAGCAGACGACGCTAATCGACGGAGAGAAGAGCCCTCTACAAAAGACCCCTCTTCTGGAATTTCGACAGTTGTTTTTTCATTTTTTTTTTTTAGCCCTGAGCCTTTGAAAATTCACACGGGCCTAAACACAAAATAAACAAAACGTTGTAGCAGGATCGCTGGCCAGACTCCAATATTGTCTTAATGTGCGCCTGCCCCTGTCCCTACCCCTACCCTTAACCCTACCCATGTCGCTGCCCCACCCCCAACTCACTTTGTTGCCCCGTTGCCCCAATTAGCTCGATTTGCTTCTGATACGCGCCTCGTAGACGAACCTCAAAAAGTTGAAGGTGGAGTTGAGCTCGAAGTCGCAGTCGCAGTCGAAGTCAGAGTCGAAGTTGGCAGACAGCGTTTTGACCCTGGCCAACAGGGTTCAGTGTACACACATGCTACACACATACTATAGGTATATATATATATCTCGACCTTTTGACAATTTAATAATAGGCTGACCAAATGATGGACTCCAAGCTGGAAACGCAGCGCCCACCACATTTCGTAGAAACAAACCGTTTTCGTCTTCGAAGTGAAGTCGAGTTGCGTCGAGTCTTCAACTGAGTTTCTTCTGGTAGCATCGTCAGTTCTCGATGGGCGTTAAAATTGGGCTGATCACGTTCCAGCACAACGTTCACTTAGGTAGCCGTTTATCAGCATCGTAATCCGAGTTTCCAATCCCACAGTTTCAGTTTCAGTTTTCTGACTCGTCATCGTCGCATATTTCTTTTTCTTAGAGACACACTCTCCCTCTCTCTCCCACTCCCCCTCTATCTCTCTCTCTCTCTGCCTTTCTATGTTGTTTCTTTGATTCTTATTTTGGTTTTTGATAAACGCTGCTAAATTGTGGCAAATTAAATTATTAAACCACATTTTGCGTTCGCCTTTTTGGAACGCAAATTGTTGCAAATTATCTTTGGCCTTGTCCAGATTTGGTAATGCTCTACGACGTGTTCTGCTTTCCAGTTCCCTGAGATACGGATAGTTGTTGCAAAATGGATGTTTGAGATATTTTATAGCAAAAAAGTCGATGACATATATTTACAAACAAATCATACTTAGGTACTAAATTTTAATCCAAAATTTGATAAGTAAAAGTCTAGAAAAATAATGAAAACTATCGTTATTTAAGAACAATTTCCAATTCTCAACAATATTTCTCATTTTAAAATATAAGCTTGCAAAAAATAAACTGACGAATCTATCTTGCAATTAAATTCCTATTATTGTTTGTTTGACTGTTGTTTTAGTAAAAAATCCTAACACAATAATCAAAGTCCAAAAGACTGATTCATTTATGTGCAAGTCATTAAATTTGTAAATTCCTATCATTGATAAAGTTGTGATAACTATTTGCAAATATTTCAAAATAAGCCGTCTTCTATTAAGATATCCTAATACAATAATCTAATATCCAAAAATATGATGGATTTATGGATGGATTTATATAAAATTTGTAAATTTCAATTGGAATACAAAGTATAGAAACTAAGTTCAGAGTCTAGATCAATATTAATTAATACCACACATTTTAGCGAGTTCTGATTCATAGCAACCGAGTTACTCATAATCCTCCTCATGAATCGTCGTCTTACGCAGTTCTGGGAACTGAATTTTCCGCTGACAACTTGCGCGCAACTTTCCACTTGATTTCCAAAGGCATCATCTCAAGTCACTTTCGCCGCATTCCTCGAACATACTTTGGCCAGTTGAGTGAGTGATTCAGTTAGCCTTCGAAAATGCCAAAAACAAAACCAGTTAGCGTTGTGTCAAACCTCTTCTTTCTCCTCCACCCGCTCTACTCTTCCCCTGCAGAGCACCCCTTATGGCTGACAAATTTGCTGACAAATTCAAGGCAGCCAGATCAACAAAACTGCCAGCCATCAATCAAACCATTAAAAAGAATGCACCGCAATATGAGTCAAAAAAAAAAGAGAGAGAACTGATAGCCACCTACAAGCGAGTGAAAGAAAGAGACGGAGATGGGGAAGCGAGGTAAATGGAGAGGATTGAACAGGAGAGACTCTGTTGACTGTCGTCTGGGCGAAATTATCAGCAAACATGTTGATTGTTATTGATCGGCGCTGTTGATTAAAACGACAGAGTCCAGAGAACGTTCGGGCTCGGGTTCTGGATCGAAGATCGGGGATCAGGAATCGGGAATCAAGGAATCTTTGACATCGGATATTCATGGTCTGGGTGGCCATCAAAGCGACACTATGTCGCCTGTCAAAATTCTTAATCAAATACGCGGCGGAATGTCATCATTATGCAAAGAGCCCCTGGGCTCAGCCTCTGGTTCCTCAGTTCCAGTTCCAGTTCCACAACTGGAGAGAAAAACATGCAAGACTTGCCGCCCCAGACATTTACAATTTACACTGTGATAGAAGGGGTACTGCCCGGGGGGAGAGGGGGTTGGGAATTGGCCTCATGGCTAGAGTCGCTCCGTGTGCCTGCTGGCCAACGTTGACAGACGGCCAACAACATTTGCGCCACATTTGCTTCACACGAGGCCGTCGCCAAAGTCCCTCTGACATTTTAATCGCATTTGCTGAAACTCACTGAACAATTCCCCCCAAGAAACAGACACACACAACGGCGGAAAACAAGCGAGGAAATTCACATTTTCACACGACGAATCACAAATACACTTTTCTAATTGTACACTTAAGCTTAAGGTTGGTAATTTTAATAGTTTTTCAAAGTCGAAAATGTGGAAAATCTCATTCAATATTGTATCTGTCATCCGTTAAGTCAATAAATCGAATCTTAAATAACATCTGTAAATCTCATAAGAGAACTGAGTTTCTTGGGATCACTGTACTTCATAAGTTCATTAAAATTCCAATATTTCTAAAAAGTTCTTTTCCATCAAAAATTGCATATATTATAAAACAGCTTAATTATAGATAATACCTATCTGATTTATATATTTTAAATTTAAAATTTTGTCTCAACATCTCCGCAGTCAGTCGAGTTCCTTGAGGTCAGTAAGCCAATTAATTATCAAGAAATCGAACTACTTTCCAATAAGCAGTGCAAATGCTCTAGGAAAATAATATAAAGTCCGATCTTGATTGTTGCAAGCGAGTTGCTAAAGTTAAATGACCCTCAGCTAGGGCAAAGGGCATCGGGTAGGACTGACCGCAGCTCCAAACTGTCATTAAAAGGCGCGCGCGGCGCGCACACGCATTTTATGAGGCAGCAGCAGAAGAGTGAGAAGAAAACCTGAAGATCTGTTGGCCAAGTTGCAATGCTGACTCTTGACACCACTTGGCCCACTGTGACAAAGAGTCGCGAAGAAAAGAATCGGAAAGAACGGAGCCTGATGATAGCTTACTTAGCGATTGCGGACTGTAATGTATGAAGCGGATTTCAGAGACCGCATCGCCTTATTTAGGAGATCGTGATAAAAGTTGGAAGTCGCTTGATTTATGTCAACGCACAGGGCGCATCGTTGAGACCATGCCACATATCCCATATCCCGTATCCCATATTCATTCCCCTTAACCCCCTTCATTCCCCGCTTTCCAGCACACTTTCATCATCAGAGTTAAGTGCCAAATTAGGAATAATATTGAAGGCAATTGCCAAAGAGAATAAGACAGAGAGGGAGACAACTGTGTTGGCTCCGTTTATACAAATAAGTAGAAAGCCAACAGAACTGTCACTCGATGAAGTGAGCTGTCACGTTTGCGGTCTGCTTATGTCAGCTTCGGAGGCTGCCACATCGGAGACGCCTCTAAAGCCCTTTTAAAATGTGTTGTTATGATCGGGCGGCAGCGATAACTGCTCGCCGAGGATCTTCTGCAGCTGGCACAAACAAAAATAATACAAAGCTAAAGCTGCAGCTGGAGTTCGAGTTGGAGTTGGAGTAAAGACCAGGCCAAGACAGTCGCCCGTCTACAGGCTCAATCTCAGCCTTGCAACGGGCTCTAAAGTTACGCGGCATTCGCATTCGGTTGTCAGCTTGCGACTTGCAACTTGCAACTTGCCACGATTCGATGCAAATCATTTTACGTGTTGGCGACATTAAGCGCGAAATGACCCCGTTATCCCACTTGTCATCATCACTTCATAAATTAATGCTAACTCGGAAGGCAGCTCAGAAGGCAACCGGACAGTCAGTCCTTTTGGTCTTTCTGATTCAGTCGACTTGGCTTACTTTATATACATACTTCTTACTCTCCCAGGCTTGGACTTACCCAGAGTTGGGTCAGGGACAAATTGACACCGCCCGATGATCACACTAGTCAAACTCACAAAAGGCAACTGATCAATTACACTATTATCATAAGTAAACAATACATATCATGTATCTAAGTATTTAAATAAAGTTGTATCTAATTAAGAAATATTATTAAAAGATTGTCCTGAATTTATCTTAATTAAATACAAGGTATATTTTACTCTGTAATATCACTATTCTTTTCTTTCGTTTTTTCTTGAATCTGTTAACTTTATTTGATTGATTTTCCCAATATATTGAAATACATCCTAAATAAACATTTAGCATTTTAGAATTTTTATTTATTTATAATTTCATTTTTTTCATTTAACTATAATTATTATTGCTATTAAAAATGTTAATAATAAACCCTTATTTATCTTATGTAGGCTGATTTTAGTTTGACAATAATTAAAAAAGAAAATTAAATTAAAACTTCTTCTTAATAACTTTACTTTGTAAATATGTGTCTCACTTGACCTATCTTTAAATATCTCAAAAAGATCTTAGTATATGCTTTAAAAATCAATAAAAATACCAATGGAATTCTTAAGAAAATGCCAGAGTTTTCCACAAGGTTGCCTAGTGTACCGTCCAAACGTAATATACATTCCAGATACAGACGAAGATCCGTTTGCGATCATGTTGAAATTTGTGATAGCCGCCGTCGAGGACAAATTGGTCCCTTAACTGTTGGCCAAGAGGAGGCAGAAGAGTTGGAATTGGAGTGCGAGAGTCTGAAAGGGGGACTGAGAGAATCAGAGTTTGGTTTTGGGGACGACAGTTGGTCTGGTCTGGTCTGGTGCTGGTCTGGTCTGGTCTGTTTGCTGGTACTCGGACTTGCTCCGCTTTGCGATTACGATCACTTTTAGATCCAATATATCAGAGGCGCGTTGACGTCGTACATTGGACGACAATTGATATAAGTTGTGGTGAAAAGTTTAGTGGCATTCAACGATTGCTTTGCTAGATTAAAAGCGACAGACACAGCCACAGAGCCAGACTTAGCCAGACCCAAAGCAAACTCAGCTCAACTCAACTCAACTGATCGTCGACTTTGGCCCGTTTCGGTTTTGGCCCACAAATCTTTGGCCAGTCACAATGCCAGCCACAAACACGAGTAACAACAAAGCAGACAAATCGCCGCACGTTGTACGTGCTTCACTCTGGGAGCTGCCGACTCTGTCTCTTGCCTCTCCCCTCCCCCACCCCACTCTCCCCCTCTGTGTCTTACCACAATTGGCCTCTTGCCCCTCCTTGAGTCAGACGACTAACTGTTTGTATATTTGTGGTAGTTGCGCTTTTTTAATTGCAACCCACAGCCGCGACACAGGAGCGGCTCCTAGTCTCCAAACTGAGTGGAGACGGACGGACAGGGAGACAGACGAAGAGACGGAGAGACGGACGGACAGTCGCGTCTGTTAACAGTAAAAGTAAAATTATGCGATGCGACGTGATGACAACAAGGTGGAGCATTCCAATACGTCGTCTTCGCCCAGATGCTATCGCAACACAGCGTTCCAACGTCTCTCCCTCTCTCTCTTTCCCCTCTCCCTCCCTCTCTCTCCCTCGGCTTGTCTTTCTTAGCCAGATGACTTTGCCTTCTGTCAGATATTACGTATAAATTAAGTAGAATTAATGAACAAGGTTTGTGAGTAACGAATACGAAATATCCTTTAACTAACGAAATATCCTAAATTAAGATTTCTTTTTGGTAAATTATGTTTTTTAACTTAAATAAATTAAAATTAAAATTACAAATACTTTCTTCCAGAAATTTTATATTCATAATTTTAAAAGTATTTATTTTTTAGCTTTGCTGTTTATTTAACAGCATAATTTTAAAAATAGTCTCTAATGTTTTATTAATATAATGACTTTTATTGATTTAGTTGCCATTAGAAATATAGAATCAATTGAATCGCCAGAGAAATTGTTGTAATAAATAAGAGGCGGGGAAAAAGAAGAGAGATTAGAAAAATGAAAAAGAAACTTAGCTTCTTAAGGTTTCTTCTGTAAAGTGCTTTACAAAATCAACATGCCCATTTGAGTGAGAGTATTGCAAATGTTTATCAGCAAATGACATCTAATGAGTTAGACAGCAACGCTTCAGGTGTGAGACAGAGACGGAAATGGAGATGGAGAGGAAAGCGCAGATGGAAACGGAGTCGCACCTTGAGGCGGCCAATTGAAACCTGTTAACCTGTTGCCAAATCTTGTTGACGGCAAGTTGAGATTTATACGAAGGCCGCGAGATGCTTAGAAAGTCGCTAGCGATGAGTCAAAGAAAGATAGCGAGCAAGAGGGAGAGAGACAGCGAGAGGGAGAGAGGTTGATTAAAGTCTCAGCCAAAGCGACGACTAATACAACGTTTATGTTTTGTGGTTGTGCCACCAAATGCTGCATGAATCACATGGCAACTGGAAAAGTCATAAATGAGACACTCTTCTCCTTATGCGGTTGCCTTGAAGGCGGAAGTGAAGATTGCGCTACCGAAGTGTTGAATCAGCGGCAACAATTCCAACTGCGATGGCCGCAATTGATAAGAGCCAAGTTAAGAGCCGAGCATGAGGCGAAGATCACAACGAGTGGGTGGGCAAAAAGGGCAGGAACAGAGAATTCAGATTGAGAATTGAGGCTCGCATTCGGACTGAGGCTGAGAGATTGAGAGCTGCGTCTAAGCCAATACAAAAGCCGCGGGTGGCAGCCAAAAACGCAGCACGCAGCAAGAGACTCGGCTTGCCATTTTGGCCAACAGATTTCTTTTGCGGATGTATGTGTGTGAGTGTGTGTGTTGATCTTGGCAGAAGTCCAACTGCGCCAGTTGTCGTCCTTTTTTGCGGGTAGGTGGAAACAGTTTAGTTTTAATGCCATAAGCAGCAGCAGGAAGTGGCAAGCGGCCAAGTGGCAAGTGGCTAGCGGGGTGGAGAGCGCAACGCGGTTAGCTGGAAAACCACACGTGCCTCCAGAGTGGACCACATGCGGCTGCCACAATCCGACTGCCATTGCTGCTGCTGCTCTGCTGCATCCTGCAACATATAACATACTTGCCACAGTAGCCGCTCGAGCATTCGTTTCGCATTTGGAAACGCTTTCATTATCGGCTGCCGACCGGACACTGGACAGTTGTCAGTGTTGCAACACAAGTGAACTGGTGGCGCATCCTGCCGCGCAATGTGGCAACATTTAAATGCAGCTTCTTCGCTTCATTTTCGGCCATTGGAAAATTGGTTGCGGCAATGTTACGGCTTATCAAAACATAGTCAATATTTAATTAACACGAAGCGCAGCGTGTGGCATGCCTCAATGATTTATGAATGCTACGAGTATGTGAAAATTCCCCCCCCCCCCCACCCCCTATTCTAGCCTACCTAACAATTTGTTGTAAATGGGCTCACGGGGGTCAAAATGTTAAGCCGACAAAGGTAATTATTACCCTAGAATCAAGTTTTGGGGATGAGAATATTATGGGGATGTTTGGAGAAGGGCACTTTTAATAGTGCACTTAATGATGTGTGTTTATGGGGTTAATGATAACAATGTATAATAGAAAATACTGCACCGCATGTGCTCTATAAACTACAAGCCATTATACTTATTTACTTTTACCCAGACCTTTCGGAAAGTCAACCGAAAATCTGTTAGAAAATTTTGTAAAATACAAATATTATATGCATTGAAAGAATTAATTCCTTTAACTTTTTTTTAATTTATCAGAAATCTTTTAAGTTAATAAGTATTTATATTTTTATTTATCAGAAATGTTCTTTAATTAATAAGCATTACATTTTTTAATTCACAAGAACTCAGAGACATTTATCCATTCAATAAAATTCCCGTACTGAGAAGTAATACTATGAGCGGCAGCTAGAGAGAACGGAAGCGAAAAAGAGAAAGGGAGGAACACGAAGTGTCATCTAAACGATGTCATCTTGACTAGGTACTCCTATTTAGTTATATATGTAAGTATATGAGAATTAAACCTTTGCAACCCTCTTTTTAAATATAGGTGCAGTTGTTCTATCTACAAAACATGCTTAAAACAAATTTAGAAGTCTATTCTCACTGAAAATAATATACTTACTTACCAAAATTTGGAAAAGCCCCATACAAAGGTGAGTTTCAAAATATCACACCAAAATGATCGCTAAGTAATGTTGCTGCAACACGAGCGTCATGTTGCGCAACATTCTATAAATGTTGCCAGTGTTAAATTTAATAAAAACAATAATAAAAACCTTGTTACATTTGTATAAATATGTTTATTTATTTATTTACTTATTGTTTTGTCTTTACCACGCAAAATGTCAAAATAAAAACAAAAAAGTCATTGTAAATATTAAAAACATTAAAATATAATATTATTATTATTACTGTTATTATTATGATTATTTATTTATTTATATATGCATGCAGGCGTCCCCTTAAGCCCATTTGTGGGCGTGGTTCGCTGCATGTAATACATATTGCGTATGGTTTTTCTTTGTAATTTTTTTTTTTTAATTTTGTTTTAATTATTCTTTTCTTTCATTTAAAAATAGCAAAACATTTACAATCTTATTGCAGCGTACTAATAAAAACAGTTTCGAATGAAATTTTCATTTTATCTTTTCCACATTTTTTTGCAAATTTACTTTCGTTCACATTTTAATTGGTAAACTTAAACAAAACCATGGATATATCGTCTTTATATAGTTTAATAGTTTTTTGTTTTATTTTATTATTAATAATATTATAAAATTTATGTAATACATTTTCAACGTGTTTTTGTGATTTTAAAATAAAAATACTTATAATTTATCTTGTTTTTTTTTTTTCAATATTATTAATAAATTGTAATTAATTGTATTATTAATAAGATATAGCGAGAGGATCGCACAAGTTCCGAGTTATAAGGCAAGAGAATTGCAGCTGCAGCTGTTGATTGACAGATTGTTTATGATTGATTGATGTTACTAAGCTCGCAGTGTTGGAAAACGATTTCAAAAGCCGCTTTGTCCTTGGTCCGGGGGAAAGCACAAGAAGCTTGAGCTTAATTGTGCTTTCCTTTGACAAAGTTGGCTTTTTATGTGGCTGAGGCATGTTGCACATGTTGCATGTGCCATGTTGTGTGTGGTGGTATGTTGCATGTTGCATGCTGCATTATTTGCTGTTGTAGGCACGCCCACAGGTGTTCATGTGTGAATTTCTGCAAAAAGTATTTAAAAATGTGGTTTTTGTTTCTTTCTTTTCTGTTTCTTCGTTGTTGCTGTAGCTGTTATTGTTGTTGTTTTTGTTGTGATTGTTGCTGGTTGGTGGTGCTGCGCCTGCGCAACATTAGTGGTGGGCGTGGCATGTGCATGTTTCGATAAACCATTAATTAAACATTAAAACAATGTGCAGAAGAGAAACAAAAGCACAACAAGCAAAAAAATAAAAATAAGCAAATTATCGAATTAGTGAAAACCAACAGCCGATTGCATTCCAATGTCTATCGCTTATCGGTTATCGGTGATGTCGCATGTTGTTCATTGTGCATGAAGGTGGGCGGTAGGCGTGCTCTTTTTTGTTGTTGCGGCCGTTTATCGATAAACATAATTATATCGATAGCACCATATTTTGATAGTTTGTAATATTAATATTTAATTCATTTGTGATATTGCTTGCTGTTGTTGTTGCGGTTGCTATTTTGTTGTTGCTGTTGTTGTTGTTGTTGGTGCTGCGGTGCTTAGATTTCTGGTGCTGGTGTCTTTTAAATATAGTTTATATTGCTGTGTGTTGGTTTTCTTTTTTCTTTTATTTTATTTATGATATTTTTAGCTTATCGCCAAACACACTGACTACATCTACAAATAGAAGAAAGAATAGAGAAACAAAATAGTGATGTAGTAGGAGACGTGTTGTGATAAACAGTTAAAATAATAATATAATCCATATGATACTTTTAAATAGTTGTGCTTAAGTGTGTGCGTCTTAGTGTGTGTGTATGTGGTTTTATGGAATATAAGGATGTGTACTAATAGGTGCAAAAACTTTTTAAAATATTTCCAAGCTTTTCTTCAACAAATGTATATTTTTTTTGAAGCATTAAAAATATTAAAATTTAATATCACAATATATTTCTTCTAAAACCCTTTTTAATATGCAGACTCTATATAAAACACTTGAAAATTCAGCATGAATTCTCCTCTTATATAAACTGTTAATTCATTAAATTTCGCCAGTATTTTCTATTAAATTCATCAGAGAATACTACGAAACTACTATTATAGATTTGCCTATTTACTTTTTTGGTTAGCCCAGTGCCTTCAAGTTGCATTCTCATCATTTTATAACCTATTTATTCATCAAATTTCCTTAGTAAAATATTTTATTACCATTTCCCTGTATTTGACAATTTCTCATAAATATTCGTATGTAGCTAAAGTTAGCTTTATTCGGAAATATGACAACTAGAAATCCGTTGAAATCGTAAAGTTCCCGGTAAACTTATCAAACTGATTTCTAGCCAATGTGCTTTGCAACCAAACTTGGTATGTATATTAAACGCTAACTTATCTATAATATTATACAGAATTTTCCCCACTTTATCATACTATATTATATGTATATTTGCAGGAATGTAATGAAATCGAGTATATTTTAAACTAAACCAACACCAAATTGTTCATGCACATTTTGTAGGTAATAAAAATTGTGATTTGTAAAAATTTTGAAAAGTTCTTTAGAGGGGCGGAGGGAGCTTATTTAGGGGGCGTGAAACTCACCTGTGCTGACGCAGATTATCACGTTGCTTGAAGTATTTGCCGCAGACCTCACAGGAATATGTAATCTCTGGCGATTTGTGCGTGCGCTCGTGTATCATCAGATTGTATGGCTTGGTGAAACGCCGCTGGCAATACTTGCAAATGAACTCACACTTTGGACGCATCTTGCGACGGAAATCCGACCGGCAGTCATCGTTGTCGATTCGCATTACAGCAAACATTTTGACAGACGATATATTTTCCCTCTTTTTTTGTTATTTGTTTCTTCTTTTTGCCTACGTGCGACAGACGCGCGCGCGCTCAGTGCTCACCACAATCAGTGGGTGAAGTTGTGTTAATTGTTGTTGTTGTTTTCGTTTGGGTTTTTTCTCCTATTGAGCTTGACGTCGACGTCGACGACGGCTTCGGTGTCGGTGTCAGTTCTTTGCTTTGCCGACCACTCTCACGCTCACACTTACGCTCTCTTTTTGCACTCTCTCAGTGTGTGTGTGTGTGTGTCTCCGATCTCTTGCACTCGGGCGCTGAGTGGGGTTGCTCTGGGTATTGCGAGTGCGTGTATGTGAGAGTGTGTGTTGGGAGCTTTGCTCAATGCAATGAGCGTAGTGCTTTAACGGTACTCAAAGTGTAATCGCTATCTCTATTGCTATTGCAGATAACAAGCACACACACTTATGTATGTATGGTTGAAATGTGGCAGCGCTGCTTTTTGTTTTTTTCTTTTTGATAAATGTTTTTGCTTCTCTTGGTTTTCTTTATTTTATTTTCTGTTTTGTCAACTATCACACACTCGTTGGCGTTGTTGTGATTTCACCGTTTGCTAGTAGTTTCGTTGTTGTTGTAGGCGTTTTGGGTGGGCCGTCTTTCCAACTGTTGCTGCTGCTGCTGCCGTTGGCTTTTAGTTTATGGCGCACTTTAAGGCAAACACCTAAAAAGAGGGAGAGAGAGAGAGACAGTGTTAAATAAAGTTAGCAACGCCTGCGACATCTTTTATGTGCCAATAAATTTGAGCAAAAATACCACGACAACAAAATCACAACAACAAGTTGTCAACTTAAATCACGCAACATGAAATTGAAAATGACTCATTAAAGCCTGAACCGCTGAACCACAACGCAACTCGAGCTTGGTGTTGACATTTACAAATCACCAACCGCCCAGTTTCAGTTGCTCACCTTCGTTTATAATTTGTCTTAAACGACAACAGTTTCGAATTTAGTGAAGTTTCAGCATTTCAACCCATTGTTGGCCAGGTTACTGTACTGTACGTTTTCACACTGTCACCAACTGCCCTCATTTTTGTTGTCAACTGCTCTTCCGCAACACAACTGTACTTCAGGAACACAATTAGCGCCCTCACAACGGACAACGCCGAAGCTTTTGTGCCCTTAAAGTACCTGAAGCTCATTAAAGCTTATTTACAAAATACTCAAGCTGGAAAAAGGACTCGAATTTACGTTTTTTAGATAATTTAAGCTTATGAAAACCTCCAACTCACCAGAGCATTTAAAGATTGGGAAATACTTGTCAACCTATTAAGTTAGATAGAGCAGCTATTCAAGTCATCTTATATTTAATTAAAGCTCGTTTAAGCTCTTTCCTAAAAACTCAAATAAAAAATAAAAACCCAAATTTTACAGATAAGCAAAGGCACGAACCACTTAGCAAACTAAAACACATCCTTTCAACATGATATAGTAATGCGATCTTAACGATTTAAGCACACAAAAGCATTAACCGACTTAGGAAGACTAAATAAGAAATTTAATGACGCTAGCTGCAGTAAGAGCCGAGTTCACATAGGACTCACGGCTATAAAGGGAGACCGAAAGGCGTCACCAATGCACTCGAAGGGTGTTTATGCCTCTGCCAAAGAGCAGAACTTAAAGTGAGTCCATACAGAAACCATATCTTAGTCTCTTCATTAAAGTGGCGCTGTAACAAGTTTATTTTTAATTGGCGCCTGCGTCTTGAACCACAATTTATGCCATATGATTATTGTTTTGTATTCCGCGATCCATTCGAATCCACTTGGAACCACTTGGAATCCTGCTTCGGTAGTTAACAACTGTTATTTTTTATGTAATTTTATTTTTGTCATTTCGGCGCCGCTGGATAACGTTTTTTTTTCGGCCAAAATATGGAATATTTCTCATGCAGTCGCATTTTTAATGTTATGCCATACATTCTCAGGGATCGAAGCTGGCTTTGGAATTGGGATATTGGGATACGGATTCAGATTGGGATTCGGCAAACAAAAGCCTGCGCTGACTGGTAGCGACAACGTCTCTCGGCAAGCCCCGATTTCAATATTTATTTATATGGGTTTTTTTCAGTGTTTTTTTTTTTGTTGCGCCGCGCAGCTGGAGAGTTAAAAACGTTGACAACAAAAGGCAAACGTCACAGCGGGTGCTGCACCAGCCACAGACGCTACGTAGTTATTGTCATTATAACATTAATGCCCACTAAACATATTCAAATTATAACACTGAGTGCAGGTCGCTGATCCAGCTCCAAACTCCAGAGAGAGAGAGAGTCGAAGCTGGAGTCAGAGTCCAACTTCATCTCCATCTCCATCTCCTCTTTCATGTTAATTTGTGTACACAATGTGGCGTCACATTGGCATTTTAACGCCGTTAATCATGCGACACAGGGCGCCTGCATAAGGTCCATGCTATTTGGGGATCTGGTGGATTCGATATGGATTCAATATGTATACAAAACTGCATCTCATCTCTCGCTCTTATTCTTTCTCTGTCTTTGGCATGGCCTTTGGTAATGGCTTTGGCCATGCTTTTCGACTTTGGCGTGGGCCTAAATGGAGCAACATTAGCCACGGCTTACGACTGCATCTAAGCACTTTATTTAACTATTCGACAGCCTCTTCGAATGGCCAAGAAGGAGTGCCAACTCATTTATCTGGCAACTATTAACCATTAGCCAAGACTTTAACTGTCAGTCGATAATTATCTGCTTATAAACACGTTAATTAAGCCAAGTTCTGTCTGGGTAATACTTTTCAAGCATATAATGCATATTAAAACTATACAATATTTAAATTAAAAATTCTAGTCTTATATATTCTGATTTTCTATTTTCTTTTGTCTTATTTAGAATTGTTTTACGTACTTATATTCTTTCAGAATATTTTAGATACATCTTTAAAAAAAGTCGATTTATATGTAATCTTAAAAAATTACTCTTCTTTATCATTAATCACTTATAAAAGTAGAATTTTATTAAAACTTCTCAATGAATCTTAGCCATAGAACAATTTAAAAATTAATTTATAGAGTTTCTTGAAAATAAATAGCTTTAACAATTGTTAAATAAACAATTCTTTCGAAAACTTTTAAATAATATTAAATCCCAAAATGTATTTTTACTATAGAATGGGTTTATATTTATGCTTTGTTCAAAATTATATTGAAATTTATATTTAAGAATTTTAAAAATTATTTTAGCTAAATTCAATTTAACCAACCCATTGTAAAGCTACACCTTAACTATATAGTGTTAACCAAAACCGATCGTCGAGTCTAACAAACATGCTGTTTAAATCGGCTTAAGGTTAGCCTCAAGGAAAGAGCAACACCCACGGGTCTAAGCCTCGACTTTAGACCACACATAAGAGCTGAGAAAACTGAACAAATATTGTATAATAAAGTGTTGCAACAACATGCAGATAATCCCATTAATCCGCAGTGAAAATAATTAGTGTTTTGTACACAGAGCGCAACGAGAGGTCTTCAGAGAGAGAGAGAGAGAGAGAGAGAGAGAGAGAGAGAGAGAGACAGAGATAAAGAGGGACTGATGCTTCGTATAGTGAAAGATCAGGCACAGCATGAGACTCGAAACTGCAGACAACATGCTGTAGTAAAGAGAGAGGAAGGGAAAAGGAAAGAGAGGAGTGAAGAGTGCAGTTGTTGTCGTTGTTGTTGTTGTGAAGGGCATGCGAAAGGCGTTAATGCTGCGTGAAATTAGATTTGCACCAAAAATGGCAACACACACGCACAAAATGCAGCATGAGAGAGGGAGAGAGGGAGAGATAGTGAGGGTGGAGGGAAAGGTGGAGGAGTATCTGCATCTAAATCTGTGGCAAGTGTGAGTGCGCCTTGCGCCTTCCACGAAACTGAAACACCAGAAAAAAGAAGAAGAAAAATCCCCGAAGAGTTACAGTTTAACACCCCGATAATGTGTGTAGCGGTACACGTCGATAAGGCCCAAAAGGACCTCTTCAAATGCAGAAGAAGAAGCAGAAGCAGAACGTAGAGTGACACACACGTTGCACCCAAAAGGTCTTGACTCAAAAAAGAAAGACATGGTCAAAAGCGATTACCACACTTACGATTGTAGATGGTCGATGGCCTTTTCTTTCTTTTTTTTTTGGAGGCGGACAGTGAGTTGGCAAGGTGCCATTAAAAATTACAGCCGAAATGTGGAAAAAATGACAATAAGCCGACGGACTTGACGGCAAACGGAGTCCGAGTCGGAGTCAGGCTATATAAAATGAAAGGACAAAGGTACCGAAACGATTTGATACGAATCTAATTGTGCTAATGGCAAAGAATTCTCGGAAAAAGAGCAACAACAATGAGAACAACGAGAATATTGAGAACAACAATTAGGCACCACTTCAAGTAGTTGAAGTTTGGGAACAAGGCGCGCGAAACTGGACACAAGAATAGTACATAAAAATCAACAAAACACAATAATAAAAAAAGAGGAGACAAAACAGCCAACACCTAACAACCACAAAAGGATCCTTTCAAGCGACGCGAATCTCAAGTATTGACCCAAAACGAATGCGTTCTTTACAGGTTTTTGTGGGAAAAACACGCAAGGGAAAAACTTAGCACGATCTATCAAATGTTGCGTGTTAACAGTTGATGAGTTATGACAAGACAGTTGTTGAGATCGAAAAGAAGCTCTGATGATCCTGCAGATCCTCAAGGTGCAAGATGACTGCTAAATTGTTAGTTCTCTTAGCTCGTTTAACTAATTTGGCCCTAATTGATGGTACACAGCGTGTGGTCTAAACGAAGGACGAGGTCACAACTCAGAGGATACTTAACTACTCTTAAATATTAAGAAGAGAAAAATAAGCAACTGTTATCTAGTCAGTTGTTGAACATAATTAACATTTGGCCAAAAGCGTCGTGACTCAGAGCTTATTAAAACCTGATCACTTTGATGATCTGATACATTCCAGAGCCACAAATCATCGGCAGCTGCGGATTACGGTTGTCTATGATTCGATTTCTGTGCGTTAACCTCGCTAAGACCTTGATATGGCACCACAAGAAGTTGACTAAGTAATTGCTGACTCATGAGCTTAAAGATGTTGAGCAGAAATGTGAAATTGAAGAAATGCCGTCGGCAATCTTTCTTAATTACAATACTTGATTTAAATCAGTTGTTAAATCAAGTATTGTAATTAAGAAAATTTACTCAAGCACGGAACAAAGTTCTTAAAACTGGCTTAAATATGTGTCTAATGCATTTTGAATATTTTTTTTGTATTACAGATTGTCAAATTATTCTACAAAACATGTACTCAAGTAATTTGTTAATATGTTAGCTCTTTCGATAGCTAAATTATGGGTAATTAGGAGAAACGAGCTGTCAGCTTTGTTGCTAGCTTATTGTGTTGTCCAATTGGCAGATTGGTCGCCATTTTGCGACTCATTCTCAGCAGAATCAAAAGCTACGCTAACGCCATTGACAGTTGAATACTTTCAGCTCTCACGCACACAGGCACACAAACAAACTCTTAAACAGAAGCACTGAGAGGCTCTCACACGCACATTTGGCTTGGGCCAATGAAAGCGCGTAAAACTGGTAGCCAAACAAACACAACATCAGCAAGAGCAAGCAGAACAGAGCAGAAGAGTAGAGCAGAGAAGAGAACATAACAAGAACAAGAACAAGAACATGCGAGTAAGCGCCAACGCTGCCGCCTGTCTACTGGCTACTGTGCGACGCCGCCGCCTAGGCGGTGCAGTCGACCGACCCAAGCGACGCTGACTGCGCAGTCAGTGTCATAGTCGTAAAGCAATGGCGACGCTCGCGTAACTGCGCAGTCGCATAGGCAAAACTTACCAATGAGAATGCGATAAATGTTAAAGCTGCTGCTAATCACTGGAATTAACGCGACGACGACAACGATGATTGGCGACGATTGAGTTAAAGTCACGTAGCGTTAAATCTTTTTCTTTTTTTCTTTTTGTATATGTTATTTGTGTATCTGTAGGCTGTATGGTTGATCACTTGTAGATCGTTTACTTTTATCTTCTTATTTTTATTTATTTTTTTTTTTTTGCTTGTAAGGTACACGCGAAGGAACTGAGGAACTACGCACGCTTGCGCGGCACAAAGTTGAATGAATGAATGCTACTAATAACTGAAAGAAATAGTAGTCAACTCTGCTGCTGCGGCGGCTGCTGCTGCTGCTGCTCGCGTCGCTGCCGCCAAGTTGAGGAAGCGGCGACGACGCAGTCAAGACCAAAAAAGACTGAGGCGTGCCTTTGTGTGTATGTGTGTGTGTTGAGTGCGGCTCAATACAGTAGTGCATGTGTATGCGTGTGTGTATGTATGTGTGTGTGTGTGAGTCATCGACTACTGTGGTGCCACAGCAACAACAACAAAAACAGCAGCAGCTCTGAGCGCTGCCTAGCTCTTCTTTCTAACTGGTCAAGCACGAGAGATAAAGCCGAAGCCGAAGTCAAAGTCGAAGTCGCATTCGCGACACGAAGGAGATGCTGAAGACCAGAAGCCGAAGCAAGTTCTTATAAGCTTCGGCTACTGCGCATGCGCAAGACGAGTAGCGCTAAAAAGCCACTCGCTTACTCTCTCTCTCTCCCTTTCTCACTCATCACTCTCTATGCGAGATTTGTTTCTGTTGCTGTTGTTGTTGGTTTTTGCTGCTGCTGCGTAACTGCGGCAGCTTTCAACAGTAGCCACAAAATGGCAACGTCTAACAAAATGGCGTCTGCTTACCTCTTATTTTCTTCGTTCGCAAAATTACGAATGCGTTTTTCGCAGCCGTCTAAAATATGAATTACAGTTGTTTCGCACAATTTTCACTTTTTGTATTTTACTGTAGTTTTTGTGTACGATGCGATTTGTAGTCAGCGGCGGCGACAGCGCTTGCACTGCTCAAAAACTTGTATAAGCTCAGAAAGCTCACTCAGCCTCGACCGCTAATATTATTAATAAAATATATTTCACTTCCGAACGCTTCTGTGCGCGAGAGTCAACTGCAAAGTTACGATCGAAACTTCAGCTTGATGGGTTTAACAGCTGCCTGTGTTGAAACAGTTGAGCGGCGGCGCAACAACAACAACAGCAACAACAACAACAAGAGCATAAAACAGCTTCTGCTGCTGCTGTTGCTGCTTCGGCTGCTGCTGCTGCTGCTCGCCTTGCGCTGCTCGCATTCATTCAATTGTCTCTGCACTGTCTCGCTCTAGCACAATTGAGCGCAAAAACGAGTTTGAGTGAGCGCAACGTGCGCTGATTGGATAAGAGCGTGCTGAGCGCCGAGTGAGTGTGTGCGAGAACAAAGCAGGTGAGTTAAAATATTGAGCGACGTTGCTGGGGCGTTACGTGCGTGCGTGTTGGCCCTGTTAATTAAGCCTAAATGCGCTCCCGCCCTCCGAAAAAAATCTTAACGTTTACGTTTTAATTAAGAGCGTGCGCAAATACGAGTACACCGAATTAAATATGCAAAAGAGCAGTAGCTGCTAAAAGCTCGCTCTCTTTTCCCCTCTATTGGTCTCGTTCTGACTGCCTTTTAGCACATGCGTTTATATAGTGCTGTCCCTGTTGTGCAGCTGTTGACTGTCATCTAGCTGCTGTGCAACGCAGTCAACTTTCTTTTACACACACACACATGGAAAAACACACACATACATACACAGTCACAGACTGAGACACACACTCAGTTGTTAAGTGGGCGTTGCCTTGTGGCGCTTTTGGGCGGCCAATGGCAGCAACGTTTGCGTCGCTGCTGGCGCTCAACTGTCAGTTGCCTGCCCTTAACCCGTTTCTCGTATGTCTCTCACTCGAAGTGTATGCATGTGTGTGCGTGTGCCTGTGCTTATGTATGTATGTGTGAGTGCTGAAAACCAGTGGCAGAGCGGCAGGCAGCCGTGTTACGCATACGCCGCGTTGACTGCGCTGCCAACTTTGTTAACTGTCGCGGCTCCATTTTGTGTGCGTGAGTGTGTGTGTTTGTGCTTATGTGTGTGTGTGTGTGTCTGGTTGCCGCCATGGGAAACTCTTGAAACGCTTTTTTCTTTAACCGCTCTGTGGCATTTGTTGTCGCTGTGTGGCCTCTTTGTGTCCAGCAAACAACAAATAACATGAAGAAATACGGCAACAACAACAGCAAAAATACAAAACCAAAAAAAAAATACATTTTGTAATGCGCCGCGCCGCAAAAGGGCCGACCTCATATTTATTGTCTGTTTATCTGTTGTCTTCTGCCTTCTCCAACTGATTGCCTTTCATTTTCTTCTCTCTCACTCAGATCTTCTCAGATCTGAATGAAACAAACGCTTCATTCACAAATATGCATAACAACCACAAAAGCAAAAGTTATAATATAATTTTGTTAATTTTACACAACTCTCTGCGCCTTTTGTTATTTTAATTAAGTGGCCCCAAAAAGGATTGACTCTCATTTGCCTGTTGTTGAGTTTTAATTAAGTTTTCGCTTTTGCGAACCTGGCAAATTGACATCAAGCATCAATAAAGTTTAACAAAAAAATGCTTAAATTGATTCTCCTTGTGAGGCTCACATTTTTTGCTTTTTGCATTTAAAGGCAGCATTTTCAAAGCGATGACTTTTGATGGCTTCATTCGGCTGAATTCTCTTTTTTGGGGCCATCACATTTGCATATATCCAATCAACAGAGTCCCAAATTGATTTCATACAGACGGCTAAGTGGCAATTCCTTTTGCAGCAACTGCAGCCAACTACAGGCAAACTTACAATTTATTTAAAAAATAATAACAAAAAATATAACATCTGTTGATATTTAAAACGCTCTCTTACGTCAGGCTTTGTATCTGGAGCAACAATTTTAGCTCGTATGCTATCAATAATGGGTATATAATTTACTTTATCTATAAATAGTAAAACCTTTAAAGGTGTTGAGCTTAATTAAACTCCATTTTTGGTTGACATTATATTATTATTATAGTTTTAATGTAGCTATAATTATTTAAAATGAGTTTTCTACTGAATGTGGTATGCAATGTTAAATGAAATGCAATTGTTGAAGAGATAATATCTTATATAAGACAGAAAACGACCCTGAATTAAGCTCTCATTTGAAAAAAGTGTCAAATTGGTAAGGGTAACGATGAGAATGATGTAAACACTTGAATACAAATAAATGGAGTGCTGAAATTGTTAAGTACAATAAACAAACTAATTGTGTAATAAGTTACTAAAATATATAAAAAAAAGAATATGAAACTGCAGTTTTCTCTATTTAAAAATACTACAAAAAAATTTGATAGGGCTTCACAAGCAAAACATATGATAAAACATTTCTTATAATCCAAAAGTACCTCAAAATATAGTCACAATTTGACCCTTAAAATTACATTAATTTAAACTAGTGAACAAATTTTGAAATCTAATAAACTCAAAGCCGATTCTTTATACAAATAGCTAACAAACTGTGATTCATTTTGAAATAGGCCTAACCTGGGTATACAATGGAGTTGTTTTGCTTTCTCGATGAACATGTGTGTGTGTTTGTGTGTGCCACCGATTGCCACTTAAGTTAGCCACACACACTTTGCCTGCCAGCTTTATGGCAAATTAATAAGACACGAAAATTCCAAATAAACCATAAATTTTTATTAATTTCAAATGCGTGACTAAAGGCAGCTGCCTCGCATCTATCGAGCCGATCAGACACCTATCTTTATAAATATATGAGTCTACAACGAACAGATATATATTAAATATTCAAAAAAAAAGCTATTCATAAAGAGTATGCTTTTTATTGAATTGTCGCTACAATGCCAGCGATTCAGACAGAGATTTTGCAGAAAAAAAGACGTAGAAATAGAAACAGAAATAAACAATGAAAAATAAATAGAGACTGACAGACAGAGAGGGGCATAGTGGGAGTGGAAGAGAGAGGTAAGAAACTACCGCACCGCACCCAATTATAATAAAAGACAAACGAAATCGATTTCGAATTCACGTATTCGTATTCGGTATTTCTTTTACAATTCCACTGTGAATTGCTTGGAACAATGGAAAAACCTTTAGCGCTCCTACAGAAGTGACAACAAATTTAAAATTTACGAAATAAAAATTAAAATTAAATAAAACACAATGAAGCTAAAAACTGAAACTAGAAACCATACAAAAAGAAAAGAAAAAAAAACCTAAATTAACATACACAATAAAATGCATACGAAATGAGTTTTGAGTTGAGTTTGAGATGGAGATGCTCAATCGATCGATCGATAGCTTTTTATGGCCAGGCATACTACGAGTTCATTGAGTTCCGAATTCATTGATAGATCGTCGCCTAACTGTTCCAGCAATAGGTCCAACAACCATCGGACGAGCAAGGCAAAATTTACGATCGGCCATAAGTCAAATTTATGCAGATGGATTCACAAAAAACCTAAGCAAAATAAATCAAGTTTTTTAAGTGTCTCTTGCCAGCAGCAGCAGCAGCAGCACTACAAACTTGGCTAACACCTTGAATGAACCGCAAAATAAAAAAAGAACAAGCTGCGTAATACCATGACAACTCTGGCAACTACCGTGACGGCAATCTTGGCAATCGTCACCATCCAACAAAACTTTGTCATCAGTTGCGGTCCACTTTCAACATCAAGATATATACACAAATATCTGTATATATTTGTACATATAGAGATCTCAGTTTAGAGATTCTGCGCCCACGTCTCTGTATCTGTCTCTTTCATGCTCTCTCTCTCTCCCCCCTTTATCATTGTTTGCTGTCTTCGCCGTCTTTCGAGTTGGCAGCTTCCATGAAATTTATGCGACCGCATCGCTGCCGTATGAATTTTTAATTTTTCACAAAATCTTCTTCTTACATTTGTTTGTTTGCTTTTTGTTAATTTTGGCAATTAATGAAATTTAATACTTTTGCGCCCTGTGCACAGAAACAACAATAACTACAAAAACAACATCGAGACATGAACAACAACAAAAGCTTCGAGCAACTTTTTGTCAAGTCATCGACGAGTTAATGCGCAGCTTGCGGCAACTCTCTGATTATTATGGAAATTAATCACAAAATATAATTGATTAACAATTTATGGAAAATTTTAATTTAACTACTAGAAAAATTAACTTTTAACAAGCTATGTGCCGTCTATAAAGAACTAACAGAATTGTTATTAATGATCATAAAACAGGAGTAAATCTCATAAAAGAAAATATTTAAATAATGAATTTTGAAAACAAGGTATTATATTTAAATATTTAAATAAATCTGTTGTTTTAGACATCGCTTTTATTTAAAAATATATTTAAGTCACAAGAAACTGATTCATTTAACTAATGTATAATAAGTATTTATATATTTAGATGTTATGGAAAGTTTCATACAAAATCAAAACTGTAATATTCATATATTACGTACTAAGCGATAATATAATATTGCAAAAAATACTTTATAAATAACATGATAGAATAAATTTAAATAATTGCACTTGGTGTGGGTAGAAAATTTTAATATAGTCTGATAACAACATATAGGACAACAATTTACTGTTAGTAAGTAGATATATTAATATAGAATAGATCAAAGATAATATAAATTACTATGCCAATAGTTACTTTAGACATTAAATACTTTATATTTCAAATGATAAAATATAATGGTTCTTAGTGTTTGTTTCTATATGACACTTGTATAGTTAGCTTTGTGGGTAAAAAATGCTTCCAAGGCACAAAAGTCAATGAGTCAAGAGTTCCTTTATTGTGATCTTAACTAAAATAGAACCCCCTTGAGCTCAATTCAATCGAACTCGAATTGCGACTTAAATCACGATGCTTAGAAAGCAGGCAAGCTGTTAAATAAGATTTACAATCGGTTTTCATGTGCTTAGCGCCACATGAACTTCCGTTGATTTAGAGAGCCACCAAAAATGGAGAAAGAAGAAGACGAGACTGGCAGCTGAGGTGTCATAGAGCGTGGGTGTAAGTGTCACCAGGTCCATCTCCATTTCAGTTTCCCTTGCCCCCGTCCGCTTCAACAAATTGAATTTAAAATTAATCGTTGAGGGTATCAGTAACAGGTAACAACACCGAAAAAGAAGGAAAAACGACCACGAGCAACAACAAAAAAAAGATGTTTTATTACATTGATTTGCATTTAAATCGATGTTCCGACTGAGAGATGGCTGTATACGACAGACGACTATATATATATATATATGTATGTATATAGAGTATGAGTAGTATATGGAATGGAGGGAATGCGAACTGTGAGCTGATGATAACGGGCACAGCGAGCGGTCAAAAGGCAAAATGTTGACAACAAGACAACGGACAACAAATCCCGTAACCGAAAACCAACAAACCCAACAACAAAAATTCAACAAAAAAGAATCTTGAATGAATTTTTTGTTTTGTCAGTTAATAGGGAATGAATGAAGTTTTGGGTGTTCACAACATTGTATTAGATCCATAAATAAACCGAAAATACTGCAGAGAGTTGGGTAAATGGCGGAGGGCAAAAGGAAAAAAGATATGGAATATAATCATTTTGAAATTTGTATGATTAAATAGACAAATAAAAGTTAAATGATATAAATAGAAGAAAAAACTTATGCGAATAAATAAGAATTGAGCACAATTACTTTTGAAATCGAAGAGATATACGACAAACGAGTATTGGGTGATGTATTAATAATTGTATTAAAAATTAAAAAATGTAGATGATTTCAAAAATAATTTTGATAGAATTAATTGAGAAACAATGCGAATATATGCAGCTTGACTACAAGCTGGCTATAACTCGTAGAGCCAGAGGGAATCGGCAATTGACTGGGGGGGGTGATGGAAAAGAGTAGAAGTACTGCTTACTGGAAATGGGAATGGGGACGTATTTGGTACTATCTTTGGCTCTCTCGCGGAGCCAGCTCACGATTTATGCTCAGAAAACGCTTTTTAGCCCGCGGCCAAAAAAAAATAAATATAAAAATAAAATAAATAAATAAAACAGCAGAAAACTGAACACAAATTTGTTCATTCAACGTTAAAGTTGAACTGGCAACAGGTTTCTTTAATGTTGTTGTTGTTGTTGTTGTTGCTGTTGCTGTAGTTGTTGTTGTTGCTGTTGTTGTATTTTGGGCAGCTTGCAACTTTGGTCGTGGCAAACAATGAGAAAATGAAACTCATCTGCGTACTCGCTCTATTCCAGCTGCTGTTGTGGTTGTAGTGCTGTAGTTGTTGTTGTGGTTGTTCTTGTTATTGTTGCTCCAAAGACGAGGCTGCCTCCCACCGCTCAGCAGCGCCACACAATGAGAGACGAGCCCCAGAGACTCGAGAGACTCGGGGAAAGACTCGAAAGACTGAGATCTTTGTGGCCAAAACCAGCCTCGCGTTCGAGCCGCTATAGAGCGAGCTGCGAGTTGCGAGTCGCCGAGTTGCCAAGTCGCCGAGTTGCCAAGCTGCCGAGTCGCGAGTTGCCTGCCACTCACTCAGTGGAATGGCATCCGAATCCTACCGTGGGAAATGAACAGTAGTTGCGCTTGGCTTTTGCACCAACAACAAGTTTAATGCTACAGTCTGTCGTTGTTGTTGTTGCTGTTGTTGCTGCTGTTGCTTTTGTTGTTGGATTTTTGCAATTTCACTGCAGCTTTTTGCTCGTCGGCGCATATCAAATAAGCCTAATAATAATGCAATTTATGCCAACCAAGCGAAAACAGTCGCAAAATGACTTTTGACTTGCTCTATTTTGTTAGAGCGAGATAGAAAGCTCTAACGAATGAGAGATAAAGCGAGAGAGCGAGTTTGCATCTCTCGTCAGCAATTGCGAGCGAGAATTTGAGGCAGTGAGAGAGATTCAGATTAATTAAAATTTTTTGGGTTAGCTCTGTAACATTCGTTAAGTTAATATGAAAGCTTAATTCATCTCACAGCTTCGTTAAGTAAATCTGAAATAGAAACGTAACCGATTTCGAGATTTCGATTAGTACACATTCGGTAAAAAGCTCAACACATTTATAACCAAGCTTTTAACTGTCTAAATATTTCGTTTTTCGTTCAGTTAATATTATTTTAATTTCTGAATTCGTTATTTTTGATCATGTTAAATTTTTGCACTTGTCAACCTGTACATAAGAAAAGAGAGAATATTCATAGCCAGTAACTAACACAATTATAATTCATAAGTTCAGTTTAAAATTAGCTTGATAAGACTTTATGGCCAGTGTAGCTAAATGTTAAGATCTTTTCTTTCACTTAATAGACTTAAATCTAAAATTGATTTCTAAAAGTTCCTAACTTCGGAAACAACATGATATGATTTTTATATATTTTTAAATTTTATATAATTTTTCTTAAATTTTTTTTAGTTTTTCTTTTACAATATATTTTTTATTTGTGTATTTTCAAGAAAAACTTGGTTTAATATTAGTTTATATTTAAGGGTTTCAAGTGCGTTTCATATTGTGGAAAAACCTGCGCGTATGCAAAGAATTTTCACCTTTGTGCTAACTTTTGTTTGGGAAAACCTTTTAGCACCTTTGGCAGGTCGCAGCCGCAGAAAATCACAACAAGTTGCGCATTGTAAAGGGAAGGATCGGCAAGGGATCGGGTCCTAGGCAATTGGGAATTGGGCTGATAAGCCGTGCCAAGTGGGCAAACAAAGTGTTTGCGCGTGCGCAAAGACAGAGAGGGAGAGGGAGAGCACGAGAGAGATAGAGGATGTGTGAGAAAAAGGGATAGGGCGAGAGAGAGGGACGGAGGGTAGCGGTTGGTAACACCTCTGAGTTTCGGGGTTTCGGAGTTTCGCGGTTTCGTTATAGGTTTGCTTTTGGAGTATTTTGGTTTGGTTAGGAGATTTGGTAGTTGCGGCGTCGGCGGTGGCGGCTCTTCTCATGTACGTGATCCGTGGAAGATAATGAGACTCGCTCGACTACTTATCTGATCAGGACACGTGTGTCTGTCTCTGTCTCTGTGTTTTATTTTGTCAGGTTACAGATAACAAAGAGGTGATAATTGACCGCCCTATTGGCTTAGCAACCAATTACGAAGCTTATCAGCGGTTCGGCAATCAAATCAAACAGTCAACGTCGGTGGTCCTCCATCTCCGATTATGATCAGGATCGATCGCTTGTAACGTTGTAAACAAGGCCAACAACACGCACCCATAGCCAAGTGTGAAAAATGCTCGGGCCGCAGATCGCATAAATATGCTAAATCTAAAAATCTTAATCGAGATATGTATATAGTAGGGGTTTATTTGGGTTATCAGTTGTTTGCCTGATCAGCCAAGCCGAGCGTTTGACGCACTGTGTCCTGATCGTAGGCATGCACCAAGAGTGCCACCTCCAGATTGAGTTGGGATATGTCATCCTTAAGCTTCACTATCGCCTTCTTGATCTGTTGCACGGAACCTGTTAATGGAAATTGAAGTAGTTGATCAATGATTATTGCAGACTGTCTGAATCACTGTGAATTTCTGCGTGTTATTGGGATATTCCCAACAGCTGTTGGGGAAATCCCACTAAAATGTGTTCCAGAAAAAAAGTGGACGTCAGAAAAAAAGAGTCATCAAACAGTTGCTAAATACCTAATATAATATGATATGAGGAAATACATGTGTGAATCATTATTATTCTTCTATTTATATGATGAGTTACTTAAACCTATTGTATTTTCAGAACAATGAGTAATTATATTTACAAATAGCTTCTTTGCATTCAGATCAATGCGTTAAACTGCATTTTATGCCTTAAGCCTGCTTGTCGATATATCTTCCAATAACAACAAGATCTCAAGACTTCGTCCAAAAAAAATAAATATTTAAAAATAACACACAATACAAAATACACGTGTTAGCTTTGACTTGTAATTTGCTTGATCGATACTCAAATCAAATTTAAACTTATATAACTTTGCCATATCTCAAGAGATTTTCAAGAGGAATGACATTTTGTTCATGGCCTTCTAAATTCATTCGGCATTCAAATTTAATTTATTTCATCAAAAAATTGTCTTTTCACTAGTCTGAGGTTTTAATTCATGTGTTTTTCAAAATTTGAAAACTTTTTTCAAACTACAAATTATAAGGGAAATGAACTGTGGAACTATAACAATTATTTATGAATTGAGTTCTGCGTTGGAATTGCAACAGAATCATTTAAGTACTTACTTCCGTCGGACATGACCTGTCCACGTCGTTCCATTTCCTCCTTTTTGAGCTCCTGCTCGGCCATAACCTCACTTAGGGTATTCATCTTCTCCTCCATGTCCGTTTGCAGTTGATTCTGGGCATATTGCACTGTGGAGAGCTCAATGGACAACTCCTTGAACTGTTGTATTAGTGGCTGTAGTTCATTATTCAGATGCTTCTCACGACTCTCGATCTTCTCCAGGCTGAAGGTGAACTCGCTGTGGAGTTTCTTGAGCTGCACCTGAGTGGGCTCGGCCACATTGGCAATGCCCGTGTTGAGGGCCTCCATTTGGCTGATGTGAGTGCGCCAATCGCGGGCATCGGCCTTGACAAAGACCTTCAGCTGCTGGAGGACGCGTTCCAGCTCCAGACGCCACTCCTGACGATCACTGAGGTGGGCATTGATCTCCCGGCTATGCTCATCCATGGCATTGGTGGACATCTCGCCAAGATTTCGCTTCTGGCGATTTAGCCAATTGAGTTGCTTGAAATTGTGAGCCTCCAGCTCCATGTCGCTATCGTCGCTGAGATTGCTGGCATTCTGCTCATCCTCCAGCTTCTCCAGTATGATCTCAGCATTGTCCTCCAGATAGTCGCCCACAAACTCCTCCTCCTGTGCAATGTGCAGTCGCTGGTAGTTCACCTTGGTCACTTTTAGTGCCTGCGTGGCCAGAATGTCCAGCACCATGAGGGAAATGGGACCTGCTCCACGTATCAGCTTATTGGGTGCAAAATCCACGGGCACATCCTGTAGACAGGCTCTTAACTAAAGAATATCCTTGAGAAAAGCTTTACTTACAATTTCCTCGAGCATTTGCATAATCTTGGCTATAACCGTATTGGGATCATCATATTCCTGCGGTCGCTCCATATCCTTGCCCAGTTTCTTGCACAGCCACCAACATATCAAGGTAAACATAAAGAACTGCTCTCCAGGATTTGTGGCCTTGACGAAATAAAATCGCGATAAAGGCTTCAATTTATATTCTCTCAACAAGTGCTTTTCATAATTGAGTAGTTTTAACTTTTCCAGCAAATCATCAGATTGAAAATTTTGCAATTCTTGTGTTTTTTCAGCTGCATCTTCCTGCATTTTAAAATTGGTATACAAATTACGAAGCAAAAACTGACGACAATTTGTTATTCTGTTTGAGCATTTCCATGACAACCATTCATAAGCAAACGAATTATAACGCATGCGCTTAATATGCAGAAAATATTTTCATATATTTAACTATATCTATTAAATTCTTTAACCTGTTCACGAATATTAAATCTTATTAAAATTAAAGTCTTCCAATATTATTTAAGACAATCTTAAACTTGGCGCGTTAAATTGATCCATAGGTGGCGCCAATAGAATTTGCATGCATGTTATCGATTAATTGTTCTGTAAAGAAAACATATCGACAAGCGAATATGTTATGTTTCTGTTAAAGCTGGTCTGTTACTATTCTGTTGGAAAAAGCCGTTAAATATAAATTTGACTTCACTCGATACAAATATTCAACTACTGATACAATATTTTATGAATAACCAACCAAGTTGTTCTCTCTGTAATACAGAACGGGTAGAATGAAATAACAAATATGTTGTCTAAGTTCTAGTCATCATTTCATATCTAGCTTTGCTCTTTTCTCCAGAATTTCCATTTCGATTATCTTGATTCGAAGTTTTCCCTCCAGCATTCCTGATTCAGCTTCGCCTTCTCCCTGAGCATTTCCAAATCGTGTTTTTCCTGTGCTCGCTGATGCTTACATTGGAAAAACTCCTGCTTTTCTAAAAGCAGTTTGTGTTTTTTGCAGGGTTGCCACCTTGTTTTTTTTATGTGGCAGCCATTGCCTGGGCTGTCACCTTGTTTTTCGTGGATATTATTTTTATTTTTCCGTTGCCAACTCTTCGGGTCATAAAAAACCTAAACTAGCCCTTGAAAAAAGCTAGAAACAGCCTGAAAATGTTGTTGGTGGCTAAAAAAAACGCTAGAGTAGTGGAACGATATTTTTATGGATTTAATCCAGTATTTTTGGAAACTTCTGAACTTATGTAGGTCTGATTGTGGTCCCTATGTTTAAGCACACTGCTGGCACTTTATAGTATTTATGTCAGCATTTATCTTCCCAGCGTAGTCCGAGCACACATATATGAAATTATATGATATTCATATAAAATATGAGTTGAACAGATAAAATACCTTATGTGTAAAGTTTTATTGGAACAGAATCTTTTCAATATTGGTTGATTCCACCTTGAAGTGCTCAAGCTTGAAAAATAGCTATAAATCCCGCTAGCCGCTATTTTACAATTTATCCCGCATTTGCCAACTGCAACCCGCTAGATCTAGAGGGAAAATAGCTAAATTGGCAACACTGAACTCATTTTGCACACTTGATTCAAAATTTTGATGCTTTGGAAATATTTTGTGTGACGAAAATGTACAATAACTTGGATCTAAACGCTTTAAGCATAGATGATATTGTGGAGGAGTACAAGTTGCTGCATGGGAGGCATCAGCAGCTGAAGGAACGCTGCGAGGAGGATGCCCAACGCATCCACGAGCTCAAGCGCAGCTTGGAAACGTCGTTGGCAGCTGAAAAATATCTTACCCAAGAGTTGGAGCAATTCAACATACAAGCGCAGGAAGCTTGCCCCAACGCCGAGTCGCGTATGCAACAGGAACTGGAAGATCTGCGCCGTAAGTACAGGAGTATACAGTTGGAGCACGAAACCTTGCAACAGGACAACGATCTGAAGCTGGAGGAGACGCTCAATCTCAAGGCCAAACTGGAGGCAACTGTACGTGATTTGGAGTCAAGTGTCGCATCAAAAGCCAACAGCGCACATGACGAATGTACAGCACGTTTAAATGCAATGGAACAGGAGAATGCAGAGCTAATGCAAAAGCTGGCTGAATATGAGGATTCCAAAGTGCAAAATACATTTGCCGTGGCCGAACAAGAGGTGCGTCAAGAGATCACGATCAGCTGCATATTGAATACAATACTCTGCAAGGATATCAAGACTTCTGTTTGTATTTATAATTACTAAAGATTAATTTTATTCACAGAAAACGATAGAGATATTAAAGGATCAAGTAAGCTGCCTGGAAGAGAACCTGCGTGGCAAACGAGACGAGCTGGAGGAGAAGCTGCAGCTGCTGGAGAGCTCACAGGAGCAGCTGGTGGATGCCAATGCCAAGATAGCGTTGCTCTCTAGCGCTCCCGAAAACAATGGTTAGTATGCCAAGCTACACAGCAACACAATTATAGCCAACTCTCGATAATTGTAGATCGTAAGGGAAACTCACTGTTCGCTGAGGTGGATGATCAGCGTCAGGTGATGAAGCACTTGCTGGCGAGCCAAAAGAAAAGCTATCTGGACATGAAGAAGATATTCAATGAGAGCAAATTTGAGATTCATCGACTTAAGCGAGAGAATATTGCCATGCATACGGAACTCCAAGCATGCAGCACCATTTTCTGCAGTGCAGATAAAACCTATCAAAGTAAGCACTCATTTATGGAATTTTTAGTCCATACTTATATCTATTAACTAAACTAATCAAAAACTAGGAAAACTTTGAGTATAATTTAAAAAACCCAATATAAGTTATAGAATATTAATTGAATTTATGACAGGGAGTTTAAGTTAATCATATATTGAATGATCAGAAAACATTATTTTGCTTAGTGTATCAAAATTCATATCTTCCAAAAATATCTTCAACTCATTCATAATTACTTTACTTACAGATAAACTCAATGAACGCATTCGGCAGCTGATGGCGCAGAATGTGAAACTGGAACGTAATTTGAATGTGTCGCAGGAACGTTTGCGTGAATTGGCCAGCCAGAAGTCTGTGACTTGGCTTGATTCCATGCTGGATTTCTGCAAGTATGAGTTGGCCGAACGTTTGGGCCATGTTGTAGCCAAATTTTGCAATCAACTGTTGGGCTTTAGCAGCTACAGTTTGTTTTTGTTGTGATTGTCCGATAAGAGTTAGGATGCCCTTTAGTTTTAGTTAACAAGCAAAAAGAAAACAACAACAACAACAACACTTCATTCCCATTCCATTTAGACGCGAAACGGACGAGCTGAAGACGCAACTCCATAGCATGCACATTCAAAAGGCCACAATCGATGAACAGATGCGCAATGTGCAACAGGAAATGGCGCGGTTGGTTAACATCTTGAATAGTTTATATTTTGTATACATATTCTCATATTCTCTCTGATTTAATAGCTGGCGCTTTGAGTCTCTAAAATCCCGCTGTGTGCTCATTGATCGTGAGAATCTGTTGGCGGAACACAAGATCACTTTCAAGCCCGTTAAGGTCATGGAATTTGACATCAAAGAGGCGGAAATGAAAGCGGCACGACCTCGCATTGTCAGTGCCCAGACCCCAACATCGGAAACCAGGAGGTCTATGAATCTGGCAACTTCCACTGAAGTTATTTCTTTAGTTACGCCTCTTAAAGCTGAACCTATTGATGTCATAGTCTTGGATACACCCTTGAGAGTTGAACAGAAAGATGAGATGCACAAGGATCACATAGAATTAAAGCAGGAGTTGTCGTTAAATCAACCTGAAGCCGAAACAATTGTGGAGCAAATGCAGATTAAAATTGAGTCCGAGGTAGTTGATTCTTCAACTGTTGTGCAACCTGTTAAGAAGGTCACGCCAGTCAAGTCATGTTTGGGCTTAATTAAAGTCAAAGCTGAGCAGGAGCTGCTGTCTCCCAGAAATGTTTCCGAAGAGAAACAGGAGACAGTTGAGATACTTCTGCCTGTCAAGCCCAATCGTAAGGGCACACCTGTTAAATTCGCTCAAATCAAAACAGAGCTCACAGAAGAGGTAGAAACTTCTCCGGCCCAACCGCAACTAAAAGGAACACCAGTTAAAATTAAAGAAGATATTGAGATAGATTTCAAACTGCTGTCGATGGGAACTCCTGTGAGACCCAATGTCAACTGCATGCAGCAGACAACCAACAATAATGTGCGCTCAATAATGGCTAAAAAACGCGATATATTTGCTGAGGATTCGCATAAGAGTGTCCAGTTTAGCAGTAGTGATCCCATTGTACACAATTTGAGTCCGCTTGAGAACAGCAAGGAGAACGAGAATCCTGACAATAAGGACATAAAGCCCCACAAGAAATCCCAGCACGTAATACGACGTATTGTTGTCCCTGCTAAAAATTCGGGGCTTCTAAGAAAATGATTTAGAGATATAGAAGATTAAAAGATTTTAATAAGATGTAAGACTTAGCAATAAATTACACACCAAACAACAAGACGTACAAACTTAATAATTCTTGCCAAGCAGTGGAGAAATGACCAATGAGATATAGATAAGTCTGGATCTGCAGTTGCCGCACTTGTTCAAATTAATCCTGAAAGAGAGCAAATTAGAATGAGTAAATTAGAATACTATTTCACATACAATGACAATATTTTTATATTATAAATTCGATTTCCCTTAATTAAAGTATTTACTCCTATAATAAATTATGCACTCATATAAAATAGCTTCATATAATTCAGGGATCGTTTCTGAATCAAGAAATCTTCCAAATGTTGCAATAATAAAGCGTATTATTAATTGAGAAGTTTAAAAATAAAAACATAAAATTAAAAGAATAGAAAACTTATCGGATAATTTACAGTTCAGCATCCTTAACAAATTATATATTTTTAGTCTTCGAAAGACAGAAATACCAAAGTTTAAATTCTAGAATATTAAGTATTCACTAGATGGAAAATCTTTTTTTCTTTCTCACTCTTACACTTACCTATAATAAATAGAGCCAACTCTCAGACCTCCAGAGGCTTCTCTTCCTCATACGACAAATGATCATATATGGGCGCCGTTGATGTCGACGCCTCGGCGAGCGTTGGATCCGCATCCGTCGAATCCACTTGATCCTTGATCTCAGCGTACAACTGATAAGGCAGCTCCGCCGGCATCGTCTCATAGGTGACGTGGTGGATTCTCGAGCAAGAGGACTGTCTGTGACCGGTGCAGTTGCAAATGGAGGCACTGCTTAGAGGCGTCTCATATCCATCGGGTTGTGGCTCCAAGTCGACGCCCATGCTGCCATTGGCCACAGGATAACGCACGATGTCGATGTGATCGACAAAGCGATGTGCTGGCGAGGATTTGTTGCCGCCAAAGCAGCCAAGTCCATTGGAGTAATAAGACCAATGAAAGAGACGCTCGCAGTGCAGGTAGAGATACAGGAGCAGGAAGAGCAGGGCAATCCCCAAGGGCAGCATGATGACAATGATAAGAGCCTCGGTGCGTTGACTGTGCGATTGCTGGACGGGATTGCCATATAGCACCGTATGACTGGAGACATTCAAATGTGCATTGCGATTCAGATAATTGACCAACTTTTGACTGCGATTGGACTGAATCTGTGGCGGATCCTCCTCCACTTGGGGCTGAGGAACACAACTCAAGCCATTCACATTGATCTGGGAAATGTACTTGGCATAGCTGAGCAGCCGAAAAAGCTCTGGCTGGGCATGTGAGAAGTTGAGCAGCCACTGGCAGCTCCAGGGATTCCCATCGATTTGTATGCGCAGCTGTCGCATCTGATCCCAGCGAGCTGTCTCCGTCTGCTCCAGACGCAGCAGCTCATTGTGACTCAAGTCGAGCTGGGCGAGTGTAACTGGAGAAAGTTGGAGCAACTGCAGCAAGGAGATGCTGTGCAAGTGATTCTGCTGCAAGTGCAGCATTTGTAGGCGTGGCATTTGGGCGAACCAGCTGCTGTTCAAGCTGGACAAATGATTCCAGCTGAGATCCAAGCTGAGTAGCGAGGAGGAGGAGGAGTTCGAGATGTGCAGCTGCCTCAAGGCATTGCCACTGAGATTGAGCTGCAATAAGTTGGACGACGTCGACTCCAAAATAAATGACGTCAGCTCACATTGGAATAGAGTTAGATTAATCAACTGCTCGCTGCCTGCGTTTATTTTAAGCTGATGCGGCGTTATGGGCGTTGCCTGGACCAGCAGCTCCTGGAGCTCGCCAGGGAGTTGCTGGAACACCTGTGCCTCAATCAGCTTTAGCTGCGTCAGCTCCACACGTTGCATCCGCCGGAGTTGCAACAAGATGTCCGCCTGCCGCAACGCCAATTGGCGTTCCCTTCTTATGACCAGTTGCTGCAGTTGCTCACAACTGCTGAGGGATTCAATTAATCGCAGTGAATTGTCCTCTAAATGCAGCCGCTGCAGCTGTGGCAACAACTCAAAGCTGTTGCCACTCAGCGTTCCCAGCTCGTTGTGATGGAAGTAGACGTCGCGCATGCTCTCCAGCCTGAGTCCATTACAACTCAATCGGAGACTCGTGTCATCCACAAATCTCTCAATCTCCAGACTCTGCAGCTGCAGGCAATTGTCCAGATACTCCAATCCATAGCTGGAAGTGTTCAATGGCGATGTCTGACTGCCGTTGAGCCGCACATGCAACTTGCCGGCCACACGTTGGGCGCCAAGATCAAAATTGCCTGGCCCAAGACTCTGGCTGGCATTGCTGCAATCAATGTCGAGTGGCAGTCCGAAATCCTGTTCCTGCCGCAGCTCCAGAGGCGTCACAAAGAGCGTGGCACGTATGAGACAAGTTCCATCTGCCAGCACGTGCCGCAACGAGAAGAAGAAGAGGGCGAACAAGATTACGGGGAGGCAGTGCGTCATCTGCCTGATGGCATACCACTTGCTCATCGAAGCGTCGCGATTCCAAATTTGTTGATTCTTTTAATTTGATTTTTTTTTTATTTTCTGTTTATTTTTTTTTTGCTGGCGCTTGCGTCGCGTGCGAAAACTGAACTGCGGCCCTCACATTGAGGGAAATGCTGAAAAACTGAAATAAAACTTAAGCTGAAAACACACCTTTAGCTCTTTTCAATAAGAGCGCCGCCCCCCGCTGCCTGTCGGCCACCCCCTGTGTCTGTAACTATATTAAAAACATGAATTCTCAGTTTATATTTTTTAAATTTCTTCTCCTCTTTTCTCTCTCTCTCTCTGTTATATTTAGCCGTAACATTTCTCTCTCTGAAATCGCTTCCTATTCTTTCACAGCTGTCAGCATTACCCCTTCATCCCCCCACCCCTTCGTCTATACTCTGCTCCTAAGCATCATCACTTTTCGCATGAATTACACTCAGCATCATATGCCTCCAAAATGCTTGTGTGGAATATGTTTATATTTATATATGGATTCTGCGTCTCGGCATTAGCGAAATCTCTTGAGTTTCGTTAAATTGTGTATACAAATCGAAAAGATTATATTCATGTGTCATCATCCACTTGGCACTCACTTGGTTTGAGATCAGCCAGAAACCATTGATATCTGACTATGAAGTGTTATAATTATAGCACTGACCTTGAAAAGTACCTAAACTTATAAATATTAATAATAAGCAATATCTTCATGAAAATTAATTGGTTATTTTAATAAACAAGATTCGACTTCAAGTTACCCTATAGCACATCACAAATATCAAATATATATTTGTACATGAAGTTATAGTAATTAATAGCTAATTTAGTAGAAATCACTCGACTAGAAGTTATTCTACATTACAGTATTAAATCATTAATTAGCAAAAACAATAGCAGTAATTAATTATTCCATATGTAAATATAATTTATTAAACTAATCTTTTAATAATTAGAGATCATAGCAATTAATAGGTAATTTAGTAAAAAGACCCGACTAGAAGTTGCCCTACAACACATTATCAAAATCATTAATAACCGTAAATTATAAAAATTAGCATAATTTAAAAAATTTAAATTTTAGCTTTATTAATATATCTCCATGGAGTAAAGATGTAAACAATATTAAATTTGAGGTTATTATAGATAATTCTCTTTCCTTGAATCCCTTCCATGTCCCCCACATCCCCTTCTTCCCTTTATACCTATCTATAGTTGAGTAGGCCTATTAGAAGTATTCGGATTAAACACTTTCGAATTGCTACAAGTACAACTAATTATATTTTTGGTAAACGCATGTGAGACTTATCTTTTAAAATTCTCTGTTGGCATTAAAAGAGACCAAAGGCAAAATTCTTGTAAATGTTATTTCCGGCTAAAAACGAACTCAATCCCAATCCCAAATCGACGCCCAGAGAACCGTCTCCAGAGCCGGGCCAGACCCGGGCCGAGTCAATGGGGAGGCACTCGGATGGGGATAATGCGAGTGGAAACAGTGTGAAGGCATCGACAAAGAAGAACTACAACAATCTTCAACAGGGCTCATCCTCTGTGTCCAGCAAGGGAAGTACGTCTCCAAATGATGACGATGAGGACGAGGACGAACTGAACCTCAGCGATGGCGAGCAGTTTGGATCGAATGATGAGGACGACGAGGAGGAAGCCGCAAAGGGGAGAGGAGCTAACTCACATGGCGATGCCATTGGATCAAAGTTAAAGAACGAGTTGACCAAGTACAAGCAGGAGTTGCAGGAGTACAATGAGACCACAAAGGATCTGGAGAAGAAGTACATGAAGATCAACTATGAGCTGACGGAAATGCAGCAAAAACACGACAAATTTGTCGGCAGGCACGGCTCGAGTCCCGACGTGGAGTTGCCCAGTGAAATGGACAATGATGAGCACGAGTCCATAGGATATACCGTCTCCAGGACCAGCATAGGATCGGACTCGACGCACAAGAACACGAAGATCTTTCGTAGTAATAGCAGCTTCAGGACTGTCCTGGAGGCGCCCAGCTCCTCCATGTTGCTGCAGTCCTCCAAGAAAAGGCAACGCACGGAATCGAAGACCGCCAAGATCCGGCATAATCTGTCGGCACAGGTGGATGGCGGATATGACCAGCATATCGTAGATACTTTGTGTCATTCGCGGCATTCCCGCAGATCGCAGGACATGCTCGAGGATCAGGAGAATGAGCCGACTGCCATCAAGGAAATGTACAACGTGCTCAAGGATGTGATCAACACGAAACAGGATCACAAAGTCAAGTACAGCTACGATCGGGACACTGGCGAAATAAATCAGTTGTACACGACGATCAAGGATCTCAAGACGGAGCATCTGCAATACCGGAATATCATCCGGCAACAACAGGAACGGATATCCGACTATCATACGCGGTGTGTCAAGGCCCAGGACATCATGAAGAGCCAGAAACATGAGATTGACAAGCTGCATGTGAACAACAAACAGCTGGAGTCGAGCATCTACCAGGACATCGACACCCTGCGCTCCAAGATCGACAGCAAGCTGAAGAGCGTCGCAAAGCTGCCACATCTGATGCGGGAGGAGCACACGAAATATGAGAAGGTAATGCGGGAGAATTGCCTGATGGCCGAGAAGCTGCACGAGCTGCAGAAGGAGGCGAATCTCCTCAAGGCGAAGATCGATGAGCTCGGCAAGCGTAAACTGATCACCGTCAATCGCCTGAAGGCGGCGGAACGGGACCTCAAGATCTTCAAGAACTACAATGCGGCCCTCAAGACGGAGAAGCGTCGCATCGGTGACGAGCTGATCACCATGAAGGAGCAACTGGACGCGATGCAGGCGGCCAGCAAACGTCAACTGACCCGACATCGGGAGCAGTCGGAGAAGCAGCGCCGAGAGCTTCAGAAACGCATCTATGATTTAGAGTTGAAACTGAGTCGCAGTCAGAACTCCACGTCGAGTCTGATCCAGGAGCGCGACAGTCTCATTGCCGAGCTGCAGACACAGCTCCACACGCTGGTCCACAATTTCGAGGTGTCCCAGAAGCACATTCGTGTCCTGCGTCGTCACATCTACTCCATGACCTCGGGCGGGGGTTTGAACTCCTCAGGTTCCGCTGGCGCCTCAAGTGCCCAACGTTGTGTTCCCAATGAACCAAACAGCGTGAGGGTCAATCATATGGTCCAGGGACAAAACCCAAGTGCCTCCCGCCTCAGTAGTCCACGCAGCGCGCTGAAGACCAGATCCTAGTTGACTTGGAGATGGCTCAGCGGTTCAGGCAACTTGACTATACGGCCAATGGTTCAACGTATCCATCATCTAGAATTTTGGATGATATATGTCTGATTCTCGGGCCATATCATCAAGTTGCCTGGACCTCATCACATCCTTGTGTGTGTGTTGACAGCTTGGCGAATTGATTGATTTCACCTGTTGATTGTTATGTTATGTAAATTTTTTGATTTTAATCGATTATAAATTATTTGCGTGTTTAACATTGTTTTTTAACTATCTTCCAACAAGTTGTGGTTTGTAAGTGTGTTTTTGTGTGGATGCTGAGATCGTGTGGATCGTAACGCAGCTAAGCTTGCTGAGAGGGGAGTTGGATGAGTGAGTGTGCATATGTGTATGTGTGTCTGCATGCAGCTGTGAGAGCCCATATTGGTGGTTTAGCTGGTGTGCCGGTATGCGTGTGCAAGAGCGGGTCAGTGTGATGACAACAATCGGATGCGTTGCAGTGGCTTCTAAGTTTTACTGTGGGTGAGTGCATGTGTAAGAGTAGTTAAGCAAGCTATTATCAATAGGGAGAGCGTATTTGAAAGCTCAGAGAGTATAAATAAGACTGTCTATGTGCAACAGGCATCAGTTTCCTTTTCAAGGCCATGCTGTGCAAAGTTGGAGGGGATGTTAAAGTTCGGGATATAAAAATATGCAATGGTCGTTTTTTTTTTAATTTCTATTTCAATTTATTGTAATTTTTTTGAAATACGTACTTAACATATTTAAGTATCAATTTTTTTCTAGATGTTGAAATCAACTATGTTTGGGAATTATTTTGAAGAAAAATAGGAAAAAAGTATGTCTACTCATTTTTTTGAAAAACTAATGTATTTGTTGGAATTAAAGTAGGCGTCTGATAGTTGTCGCATGTGGAATACCAGCAAAGCCAACCGAAATATTTCAGTTCATTTTAGTCGTTTAAAAAAACAACACAACAACTTTAAAATTTTATAGTAATCCATTTCAGAATTTATTGCAAAATTTCGAGATTATGCGCTTAAAATTAAAAGTGATTGGGGTTACGATTTAGACAAGCAAAAAAACCATCCAAAATTAATTTCAACGACAAGAGATTAAAACATCAATAATCGAAATAAGAAGAACAGCGATAACTGCGTGGTTAGATTTTACAAGATAAGAAAAGTATATCAATATGGCGGACGCCGAGGGTGGTGCAGAGGAGCAGGATTATGAGGAGGAGGATATGGCGATGGCCGGCATGGATGAGGGCGGCATGGAGGAGGGGCCGGAGGAGGATCTATTCTCTCGCCTCGGTGAATCATCCGATGATCCAGAGCAGAAGCGTATGTATATGGAATATCTGGCGCTGATCAAGGAGATCGATTGCCAGAACAAGATCATACAGGACATCAAGGCGGCGGTAATGGATATGTGTGGTAAGCCCTGCAAGACCCGCAACGAGCTGAAGGAGATTAAGCGTCTGCGGATCTGCATGGAACAGGAGAACATTAAGCTACACACCATGATGAACCGGGCGGTGCAGCTGCAGAATTATGGATCGCATCGCCACTACCGGGAACTGACGTTGACCACAACCGTTGACGACGACAACATATCGCCGTATTGTGTGGGTCCATGTGGTGCTCCGTTGGCTGGAGGCGGCGGAAGCGGACCGACCAACACGGACTGCAGCGAGGAGGCTGGTGGAGGCTCCAGTTGCGGCCAGATGGAAGGCCAGGAGGATCGTCTAATTAAAGCGCTCAGCAAGGCCATGCAGAAGATGAAGGGCGCCTGTCCCGAGGACATGAAAATGATGCAGGAAATTGCCTGTGCCATCATGGCCTCCAAATCGAAGCCGAAGCAAGTCTGCAACCCGGGACCGTGCATGAAGGCTCCATCACCCTGTGACGAGAGCAGCAGCAGCATTTGCCCACCTCCACGTTCGCCGCCACGATCCGCGAAGCGATCACGTCCTTGTCCGTGTCCCCCAGAGCCATCGTGTCCGCCACCAAGTGGTCCTTGTGGCAAAAGCGATTCCCTCGACAAGCTGAAGAAACGCATTGTGAACATGCAGAGCTCCGTGAAGAAGCTGCTCAGCGAGGTCAGCAAACGGGAGTCGCATGATGCGCAATCCTGCGGCGACGACGATGATGATGATGGCGGCATGAATATGTCGAGACCTCCGTGCCCCGAGGATCCTGATCCCTTGGTTATTTGCGGCGGCAAACGCAACACCAAAGCGGATAAGTACGAGAAGATGAAGGAGAACTATACGCGTCTGCTGACTCAATATCAACGCAAGGATTGCCAGATGAAGGAGCTGGAGCAACGGTAAGAGATTTCGCTATATGCCCAACAAAAAACACAGACCCCTATTTCATTCTAAATATCTGAGAACCGTCATTCTTATTGCTTTAGGAGTTGCTTAAAATAATTGAATTACTTTTTTTTCCTAAAGTAATTAATTTTCCATAAGTAATTAATTCCATCTCTCTTGTAATTACAGCATGAAGGGATTCGTTGGTAGCTGCGGGCCATCCAAAGGAGCTTCGGATGCGGATGCTGCGGAGTTGAATCTGTTGCGGGCGCGTGTCAATGAATTGAAGGAGGAGCAACTGGAGTTCAAGTGCATCATGAAGGAGCAGTCGCAGCAGTTGGAGGACTATCGCAATAAATATATGCTAGCCCAGCAGAAGGTCGAGGAGCAGTGTGTGTCCCTGGAGAAGCTGAACATGAACAACAAACGCATCGAGCAGCAAATCAATACCGAGGTTAAGGAGATACGCTCCAAGTTCCAGGAGAAGCTCAACGAGTTGCTCCACTTTCCCAAGCTGCTGGAGAATGAGCAACTGAAGCTGGCCCAGGTGTGCAAGGAGAAGGATGATCTGCAGAGTAAACTCGTGGTCGTCTGCAAGGAATTGAAATCATGCAAAATCCAATTGGAGAATCCCGTCGCCGATTTGAGTCCACAACTGGCGCAATGCCAGCTAGATCTCACCCAGGCCCGCAATGAGATCGAGGAGCTGTTGCGCCAACGTGATCTCTTCTGTGAGCAGCTGAAGACCACACAGGATGATCTGGACACGCTGCGCACCGAGTCAGCCAAGATCATAGCCGGCACCAAGGAGCGTGCCGAGATGCTCAAGGCCCAGCAGCAGGAACATATCAATCGCCTCGAAAAGGAGCTTGCCCAATGCCGTGCCACAGCCTCGCTCTCCGTCAACGACCGCGAGGCCGTCATCCGGGAGATGCAGGGACAGCTCAACACGCTCTCCTACAGCTTCGATGCGGCCCAGAAGCAAATCAAAACTCTTCGCAATCATATTGCCTATGTGTCCAATGAGAATTGTTTCCCTGTCAAGTGTTAACGACGCATCATTCTGTTTTTACAAATTCAATCCACCCAACCATCCACCCATTCACGCACCCAACCAACCAACCAACCAAACACTCATATACCCATCGCAAGTCCAAGTCCACGTAAACCCGAAATTTTCTTCGGATTGAAAACTTTATACTTATCTATAAAATGTATCTAAAGATAGAATTTATATCTATTAAAATTCGTACAAATTTTCGGAAAACTATAATTGCGGGCTCTTAATTTAAAAGAATTATTCAAATCGACAGATTTCTGTATTTTTGAGTTTAAAATCTTAAATCTGCACCTTACTATATTTTCGAATAGGTATTAAATAATATTCACATAAATTATGAATTTTCTTGATTTCACATAGCCCTTTCGTATCCCAAATTAAACAGTCAGTTTTAATTTTTTGGCGCTCAATAGGATACAAATACTTTATTGCTTTAACGTGGCATTTAACCGACAAATGTTTCTAAGTATGAGCGCAAACAAATGGCACAGAAGCTTTAATGAATCTACAGAGATTTAACCGCCAGACGCTTCATTTTGGGTGCATTCTTTTTGGCCTGACGCTTCTGCTCCTTGAGCTCCCAGCGGCGTTGCTTCTCCGGATCCTCCTCGGCGAGAACGCGATCCTTTTCCAGCTTGCGCTTGTCCTCGCGACGCTGAGCAGCTGCCTCGGCACGTGCGGCATGGGTGCTCTTAAGGAACTCTTCCTCAACACGCAATCGATTCTTATCAGCCTTGACTTTGGCCTGCAAATTGATAAGAATTAAGATAAAGATATACAGGTGAGTGGAGAAAACTTACCTCTTTGGACATGCGATAAGTCTTCAAGCGTTCCATTAGATAAAAGATTAACAATAACAGGGGTTTAATGGTCTCCATTTCGGCATGTTTGGGTAAATTGAAGCCGGCATATAGCACAGCCTTAGTCTCTGGCTGTTTCAGCGTTGTGCCTTCCTCCTGCTGCACTGGGCCGCTGAACTGATCCGAGATGTGCAGGTAATCGATATAGCTTTGGTATTTGTTAAGTGCGGTAATAACACGTGACTCGAGGATGGAAGATGTGGCTTCCGGAATTTCCGAAAGCACGCCAAAGCCGCTGGGCACATTATAGCGTTCCTCCGGCTTGGCAACTAAACTACAGAACTTAGTCTGAGAAGAATAGAAGATATATATTAGACAAGAAATACAAAGGAGGTGACTAAGGGCTACTTACCAAATCGGTGTACTCCTTGAATACCTTGGTTATCGTCTTTTTACTGCCCACTGCAAATACGAATGAATCCATTAAGCCACGTGACAATTCGATTTTGATGTGCGCCTGATCCAACTGTGGTCGCATCAATCCCGCGACTAGCGAAACTAAATCCTGACGTTTGATCATCTTCAGCTCCACCAACATGCCCTCGCAGCAGGTGCGGCCCGAGCACCAGAGAGTGTAGAGACTTTCGCTCTCTTTGATCAGACCGGGATTCTCATTCTCCACCTTGCCATCGTCGCCGACTAGCGCAAAGTTCTCATCCAGCAGTGCCTTGTGCGTGCTGAACCAAAGCTGCGCAAGACGCGCATTTTTCGCCTTGCCGGCAAAGAAGTTGGCAAAATAGGCCAAAAGACCAGCCACCATGAGCATTTCCATCCAATAGGAATCCCAGTGGGTGCGAAAGTGCAATGGTATATTGGGAATCTTTAGCTTGGGCTCTGTCTTTTGATCGATGGGCGGTTCCATGGTGTCGCCGGCATCATAACCCTCAAATTCTTCCTCATCTTGGAAATGCTCAAACTCATCGTCATTCTCCACAAGACCATCGTCGTCGTCTTCGTCCACTGTGCGCTTGGGTGCATCTAATTTTTCCTTGCTAACTCCGGCTCCACCCGACCCCTTTGATGAGTCGGCATTCTCGGCGGTTTCCGTGTCATAGCTGGATTCCACAAAGTCATCGTCGAACTCCGCAAAATCATTGTCAATATCATCTTCGAACTCCGGGTTAACGTTTGCATTGTTCAGTTGGCAGGCGCACAGTAGGCCCACTAACAAAAGAGCGAACACTGGTCGCATTTTATCTAATAAATACTCAAAATAATAATGTAATTCAGCTAAATATTAACCTAAATCTAAAACTTTTCTCCTAATAAAAAAAATAGGTTAATTGGACTGAAAATATCGATAGCCAGTGATATTTCAAAGAAAAATCAGTGTGTCACGGGATCAACGGTTAAGTAGCAGTTGGGTAACAGTTGCCCAACCGTTGACCGTTGATATATTACAGGTGTTCGTGGTCGCTCTTAATTTACATGTAAAATTTAAAGCCAACAATTTTCATGTCAAAAAAAATAAAAAAAATACTTAAATAAAAACAAATGAGTTTTGTCCATATGTTTTTGCTTGCTGGAACTTTTTATTTATAAATTACTACTTTAAAGTCGTCATCTCTCCAAACTATCGATAAAAACGAATTTTCAAAATCGATTCACTCGTGTCGATAGCAACCTTTTAGCCGCTGCTGCGAGGTAAACACGTTGCAATTTGCAATTTGTTGATTATTCACAATTATATAGTTGTTTATTAAGTGAAGTTATATTTGATTGAATTGTTAAATTGTGTAAAATGGTAAGTTCACACAATTTTCATAAGTGCCGGTAAGGCAATTTTGTTGCACTGACACGACTTTTAAAGAGCATGTCAAACTGATGCAATATTCGTATGCAATTACTGTGAATAAATTAAAATGTATTTCACACAGGCGAATGTGGAACGCAAAGGCACCTTCAAGGTGGAATATCTGCAGAAAATCGAGCGCGAGGTGCAACAGCGCTGGGAAGCGGAGCGTGTGCATGAAACGGATGCGCCAACGGCGCCCAAAAAGCAACAGTCGGAAAAGTTTTTTGTGACTTTTCCGTTTCCGTATATGAATGGACGTTTGCACTTGGGACACACATTCTCCATGTCGAAGGCTGAGTTTGCGACACGCTATCATCGCCTCAAGGGACGTCGTGTGCTGTGGCCCTTTGGCTTCCATTGCACCGGGATGCCTATCAAGGCGTGTGCCGACAAGTTGGCTCGCGAGCTGGAACTGTTTGGTTATCCGCCCAAGTTTCCCGAGGTGCAGGACGAGGCGCCCGCCGCCACAGAGACGCAGTCCGAGGTGCCCAAGGATAAATCAAAGGGTAAAAAGAGCAAAGCCGTTGCCAAAACAGGAGCTGCCAAATATCAATGGCAAATTATGCAGAGTCTGGGACTGCAGGATGAAGAAATCAAGCAGTTTGCCGAGGCCGAACACTGGCTCAACTACTTTCCACCGCTGGCGGTGAAGGACTTGAAGCGCATCGGTGTTCATGTGGATTGGCGTCGGACATTCATAACCACAGATGCGAATCCTTATTTTGACTCGTTTGTACGCTGGCAATTCAATCATTTGAAACAGCGCGGCAAGATTATGTATGGCAAACGCTACTCCATTTATTCGCCCAAGGATGGACAGCCCTGCATGGATCATGATCGCTCCACTGGAGAAGGTGTGGGTCCCCAGGAATACACGCTCATCAAAATGAAAGTGTTGCAGACACCCAAGGTCTTGAGGTAAGTCTGGAGTTTTAGGAAAGGAAACAATCGATTTATATACAAACTTCACAATTTGTAGTGCCATTAAGCAGCCCATTTACTTTGTGGCGGCCACTCTGCGTCCAGAGACCATGTATGGACAGACCAATTGCTGGCTGCATCCGGACATCAAGTACATTGCCTGGCAGACAACACGTGATAACGAGGTGTGGATCAGTACGCGTCGTGCTGCCCGCAACATGACCTATCAGGGATTTACTGCCGAGGAGGGCAATGTTGTGGTGCTAGCCGAGGTCAAGGGTGTAGATCTTTTGGGTGTACAACTGTCGGCGCCTCTGACACATCACAAGATCATTTACACTCTTCCCATGCTGAGCATCAAGGAGGATAAGGGCACAGGAGTGGTGACCTCAGTGCCGTCGGATTCTCCGGACGATTACGCTGCCCTCGTGGATCTGCAGAAAAAGGAGGCATTCCGTCAAAAGTACGGTTTAACTGATGAGATGGTGCTGCCTTATGAACCAGTACCCATCATTGAAGTGCCCACACTGGGTAAACTATGTGCTGTGTACGCCTACGACACGCTGAAGATTCAATCGCAGAACGACAAAGAGAAACTGACGGAGGCTAAGGAAATGTGCTACCTAAAGAGTAAGTGCTGTAAACTTGAAATTCTTGATATAATGATTGTCTATATAATACTAATAACAATGAAACTTGATATATTATTTATCATCATCTCTTGTCAACAGGTTTCTATGATGGCATCATGTTGGTTGGCGAATTTGCGGGTCGCAAAATACAGGATGTCAAGAAGGATTTGCAAAAGCGTCTTACGGATGCAAAGGAGGCAGATATTTATTATGAGCCCGAGAAGACCATCATATCCCGCTCCGCAGATGAGTGTGTGGTCGCCCTATGCAATCAATGGTATCTCAATTATGGCGAACCTGAATGGCAAGGTCAGGCCTCAAAAATCCTAAGCGACATGGAAACTTTCCACGAGGAGGCGCGCAACAACTTTGAGGCGTGCCTAAATTGGCTGCATGAGTACGCCTGCTCGAGAACTTATGGCTTGGGCACCAAGCTGCCTTGGGATGAGCAGTGGCTCATTGAATCCCTCTCGGATTCAACCATTTATATGGCCTTCTATACGGTCTCGCATTTGCTGCAAGGCGGCACATTCCGTGGCGAGAAGCCAGGACCATTTGGTAAGAGATATCTTGCTTCCCACTTAATTGTTTATTTTTATAAGGAAAAATGTATCTTGTTTGTTTATAAAAAAGTAAGTGCGCACTCTTATATTTAAACTTTTCAAAAAAGCGGTCCATATTATTATTCTATAAGGATTCAAAATAATAATAATTAGTTCTTAATTTATTGATAAAAATCAACAAATAATTTAATTTATAAAATTAATGACCTGATATTTATTTAATTTATTTTTTTATATTTCTCTAGGTATTAAACCTGCTGATATGACACCTGAAGTATGGGACTATATCTTCTTTAAGGAGACGCCACTGCCCAAGAAGACAACTATTAAGCCGGAGCACTTGGCTGTAATGCGTCGTGAATTCGAGTATTGGTATCCAATGGATTTACGTGTTTCTGGCAAGGATTTGATACAAAATCACTTGACCTTCTGTCTGTACAATCACGCTGCCATGTGGCCAAATGACGACACCAAGTGGCCCAAGGGCATGCGTGTGAATGGACACTTGCTGCTCAACTCCTCCAAGATGTCCAAGTCAGATGGCAATTTCCTAACTCTACACGAGGCAGTTGACAAATTCTCAGCTGATGGTATGCGACTCTGTCTGGCTGATGCCGGTGACAGCGTTGAAGACGCCAACTTTGTGGAGAGCACAGCGGATGCGGGCATTCTTCGGCTCTACACCTTCATTGAGTGGGCCAAGGAGATGCTGGCCACACGCTGCAGCCTGCGTCGTGGTGCGGACAAAACTTTCAATGATCAGGTCTTCCTCAGTGAACTTAATTTGAAGACACAGCAGACGGATGACAACTATCGCAAGATGCTCTTCAAGGAGGCGTTGCGCAGTGGCTTCTATGAGCTTCAGTTGGCACGTGACAAGTATCGTGAGTTGAGTGGTACCCAGGGCATGCATGAGGAGCTGGTGTTCGAGTTTATACGTCGCCAGGCTTTATTGGTGGCTCCCATTTGTCCACACATGGCGGAGCATGTGTGGCAATTGCTTGGCAACAAGGAGTCGGTAGTGCACGCTCGTTGGCCCGAGGTGGGTGCCATCAATGAGCTGGATATCATGTGCTCCGAGTATCTGATGGAATCAGCGCACTCCTTCCGCCTCAATCTAAAGAATCTACTTCAAGTTCGGGGCAAAGGCGGCAAGGAAAAGGCTATAGATGCGCAGACGGCGAAACCCAATCGTGCCTTGATTTGGGTGGCCAAAACATATCCTCCCTGGCAGTGCTGTGTGCTGGACACTATGAGGGAGTTATACAACAAAGATACGAAGACGTTGCCCGATAACAAAGTCATTGCAGCCACACTGCAACAAAAGGCGGAGCTTAAGAAGTTCATGAAGCGAGTGATGCCTTTTGCACAAATGATACGCGAAAAGGTGGAGACAGGCGGCAAGGGTGTGGCAGCCTTGGCTGTTACCCTGGAGTTCGATGAGCGCCAAGTGCTGCTCAGTAATCTGGAGTATCTGAAAAATACCTTGGATGTGAGTCAAGTTTTTGTATGCTTACATATTTTTATTAAAATTTAATTTCTTCTTCCAGCTGGACACTTTGGAGATCAAGTATACTGATGATCCCTCGGCACCTGAGAAGACACGCGAGGAAGTGCGTCCTGGCTCGCCTTTTATTGCCTTTAGCGTCGCTCCACATGTCAGCATCGAGCTCATCAATCCCATTGAGCGGTCTGGACTATTCCAGGTGAACACCATCATCTCCGAGGGCGACACCGTGCAGTCCTTGCGCGAGAAGCTCGCCAAAATTATTGGCCTTAAAACAGAAGTGTCTTCGTTGCAAATCTGGCGCTATGAGGATCCCGTGCTGGGCCCACGCAAAATGCCCAACTTCCAGGACTTCAAGACCGGCAAAATACCGCTTAAAGATGGCGATTTTGTGCTAGACTTGGAAGCGAAACGCGTGAACGTTCAACTGTCTGGCAAACTGACTGAAGTGGGTCGTCAACTGATCTATGTGGTTGAATAGATAACATCACTTTTTCGGAAGCCTCTACAACATCCTAATAATTTATTCATTAATTGAACCTGAAACATTGTAAAACAATTGTTGACTAAAAAAAGAAAGCCTTAATATACGATTACAATTGGGTGTCTAAATTAAATCTACCACTGTTAATTAATCTTGACCCATTTAGTCGAGTATACCCTTCACGAGAAGTATATCGATGTAAAATTGGAGTAAATTGTTTTTTTGTTTTTGGCGAAGCTTAAGTTCTACAATCGAGATCTAGCGATGATAAATTTCGCATAACAATCGGTCATGTTTTAACAAACTTGTGAGAGTTCAAAGTTTCCTAAATTACAAACATTTAAATATATCTTCAAGATACTGGAAAACCTTACTAGGTGAGTGTATCGAAATTTCGTATTTGCTTTCATTTCAATTTAAAATTAAAATTGGTGACCCTTAAGATAGCTTCTCAGCGGGTTTTTGTGCTCAGTGGGTGGCTATCACCGAATTTAACACATTCAGTGTCTAGTTTGGTTCCATAAAAGCCCAAAACTTGCTGCCAAAAGTCAATTTACAATGTTGTCTGTACAATTGCTGCTAGTTTTCCTGCTTCAGTGCAGCTTGAGTGTCTTGGGTGGCGTCTGTTTGATCCCTCATCCGGTGAAGCGACAACGTTCGCTTATCAACGAGCTCTGGAGGTTTCAGCCACGTCTGGATGGACGCATTGTGGGCGGAGAACGTATAAACATCACGGATGCTCCACATCAAATCTCGCTGCAAACATCGAGTCACATTTGTGGAGGATCCTTGATATCGGAACAATGGATACTAACGGCGGCACATTGCACCTAGTAATTCATCCTGGCAGCCATTTCTTGAAATTATAGATTAATCTTTTATTTTTATAGCGGCAAAACTGCGGATCGCTTGAAAGTTCGTCTCGGCAGCTCGGAGTCCTCGAGAAATGGACAGATGTTGAGGCTGGCGAAGATTGTGCAACACGAGAAATTCAATTTCACCAATGTTGACTACGATTTCTCTTTACTGCAGTTGCAACATCCCATTGAATTTGATGAGACCAAGAAGGCCATTAAATTGCCCGAGGCGGAGCAAATGTTTGTGGATGGGGATCCGTGTTTTGTGAGCGGCTGGGGCAACACACAGAATCTGCTGGAGTCGAGGGAGTGGCTGCGTCGAGTCCAAGTGCCACTGGTGAATCAAAATGTCTGCAGTGAAAAGTACAAGCAATATGGAGGCGTAACGGAGCGTATGATCTGTGCGGGTTACATGGAGGGTGGCAAGGATGCCTGCCAGGGTGACTCTGGTGGCCCCATGGTAAACGAGCAGGGTGTGCTGGTGGGTGTGGTGTCCTGGGGTTATGGCTGTGCCAAACCCAATTATCCTGGCGTCTACTCCAGAGTGGCCAATGCACGTGAGTGGATCAAGGAACACAGCGGCGTTTAATAAATCTTATTTAAAAAAATAAATAAATAAATACTAACGTGCAATTTCCATACAAGGTTAAAAAAAACAAGAAATGCAATAAACGATTAAAGAAATGAGTTATAATTTTTTATTTAATAAAATAAAACAATGTACCCGAAGCCCGTAACAGATTCATAAGTAAGATGACAATTTCTCGAATAGATAATTTTATCCCAGCACTTTCTACAAAATCATATTAAAATGTTGCCTTTAGTTTAATTCTCCGAGCCAAAAGTTGGGATTCGCAGCCTTTAAACCTAATATAGTCTATAGAAATAACTGTAGGATAGTTTATCTGCTTATTTTCCCTCACTTCCGAATTTTGCGCATGTGTTTGCTGCACGCAGACAAATTGTTGCAAAACACGCGACATCCTCACTCTGCGCACATTATGGCAACACATGTCGCATTCGAGTCGCATTTTATTGTCAATCAATTTCATTGTGTGTGTGGAAGGAGTTTCTGTCCATATATTTGCTTTACCTCTAATTGTTTAGCATTCTCTTTTGGTTGCTCAATCAGCATTGTTTGTTCTCTACATTCCGTTTTCCGGTACGTTCATACAATTTTCATTACGTATACGACCCCGTCAATAGCTTGCGTTGTTCGCCTTGAGCGTTACAAATGTACATTTCGTTGTTGAATATTTTGCTTTCGATTAGTAAGGTTAATAATTCTAAAGATCTTGTTGTTAGGCACTTGCTTAAAGTATTTATTCAGTTACGAAATCAAAAGTTAAGATATTCACACAGTAAGTACAAAAACACAAAAAAGTAAGTTTTCAGTTTCTTATTAAATTAAATATTCGTATTAAAAAAAAAGTTAATGTTATTAAAATTATATATAAATGTAAAATGTTTAAAATATTAACGCAACTAAAAATAAATTTATGGTTTATAGATTTTTTTTTAGCACTTATATTTTTTTAAAAAATAGTTTTAAGAGATTTTCCAATGATTTAATGCAAATATTAATTATAAATTTACCTTGATTAATTTATATTTTTTATTAATTTAAAACTGATAAGTTCTCTCCTTACGCAACATATTTGTGTTGAGAATTGATAATTGCTGCAGTGTGACTGTGTCGTAAACACGATCTTTCCCTGAACTTGATAATAACAACGTACTCAAACACACTCATTCTCACTCATGCAGACATACAGAGACTCTCAAGTCTTTAGCTCGTACTCATGTACTTTATATTGATTGAGTAAGATTGTAGTACAAGAGAATTCGCATTGTAAGTACTTTTACCTTGTTACTTCAGATTATAAACGCTGATTGTCGTGATTGCCAGATTATGAGTCCCACATTTTTGGGGTTTCTCATTAGTGCCGTTTCAGTGGAGCTGAGGAGCTGACGTGCTCGCAGACTCGCGACGTCAATGAAGAAGTGGTTAGACATTTGCACATTGCGCATACGCCGAGTTGGCTGACCAACTGTTCAGTGAATGTTGTGTAAATGAATTTATAGCAAAAGATAAAAGTGTTAGGCAACCAAAGTCAATGCGGTGGTGGCACCCACACCGCCTAAATTACAGTCTCAACCCCAACTCCTACAACAGCAAGCGGCAAGTCAAGAATCAATAACAAATTCCATACAGCAGCGTAAAGCAAAAAGTATGTAAAGGCAAAAATCGTTTAACGGTGCGTTATAATTGTTGCTAGCGCAACCAGACACTCACACACACACGTATAGAAAAGCATGTCAATACACTCACACAGATTCTTGAAGCATCAAAACCAAACGTGCGCACGTTGCGACTACACGTGAGTTAGTCAAGCACTCGCGAGAGAGAGGGAGAGTGAGCAAGAGAGCGACGCAAAAGCTTTTGCACACACACAGGCACACAAAGGCCGGTAAAACGGCAGTTTACAACGACAACTTGTAGACGACTACAATGTAAATGTGAGCAAGCACGCGTCTGTGTGTGTGTGTGTGAGCAGAAGCGACGCGTCGCTGTTTCTCTGCTCGCTGCTCGCTGCCATCGGCAAGTTGTACTGAAGCCACAATGCAAATCCATTGAGCATTCAACTTTGTGCGCTTCAAGCAAACGGTTCGTGTCGCGTCGCAAAACACATCTAGAAGAAAACTAACACAAGTTTATTTACAACTAATTAAAGTTCAAGAATAATTACAAGTTGTACAACACAACAACAAATTCCCTTGACTTGTGAAAAGTGATTAGAAATACAATTGAGATTGCTTAGCTAATGCAGATATATTTTTTGTCTGTATGAATAATACGTTGTCTCTCGTTGCAATTGATAAAAGTGCAAATTGTTTTTTTTTGCATTTTACGTAAGTTTAACTTGATATCGTGCAAAACATCACCCAAGACTAGAATTAAAAGGCAATTGTCAGTGTGCCTCAATTGAAACAAATAAAACAAAATGTATTCAACAATACAGAAGTGCGCAATTTAAATAAATTGTATAAACAACTTTGACATAGAAATAATACGGCAGCACATTAACACACAAACTATAGTAAGTAGTATGACTGAGCACAGATTCATTATAAGCTCGTACACGACCTAGCACAGTTAGAAATCTGTTAGCCCACAAATCAAAGCTTCAAATGAAAGCTTTAAGTACTTTAAAGCTTTCGCAAAAGTGCATTTCTGCTGACTAAGCAAGTCATTAAAGTCTCATACAGTAAAATTTGATTTTCCTCTAGAGTCTAGACGATTCTTTTGATTGCCCAACGTAGAATTTAAAAACACATTCTCAAAGTTGATGCGGATATATGTCAACCACATTATATAACGTTTATATTTAAGGTATTAAAATTAAAGCAGCTCAGCTTTAAAATTGTTACTTCGAGTTTTAGAGTTTTTATTTGATTTTCAGAGAGTCTCAATTTTCTGATAACTGAATATTCCTAATTTGTTTTAGGGTGTATAATTTTCCACTGAAATTTTGCATTATTTGCTTAAGTATATGGCTCATATGTTTATAGAAAACCCCTCGTTTGTTTGTTATTTTCATCTTATCTATTAAATTTGAATAATTTACGAGTAGATATTACACGGGGATTTATAAGTGCAATGCACATTGAACAAAAAATTAGCTCATTTCTATATAAACTAACTACTCCCAAAAGTATGCTAAGCTTAGTATCACAAAATATGTAAAAAATTGCGCATTTAATTAGTTTGAATCATGTCTAGTTCTAGTAAGAGTATTCAAACTTCGTCAAAGCCCAACATAATATGCACTGTCATTGTTATTGGACTACTTTTGACAGGCTTCAGCAGACGTCGAATGTGCCAGAGGGGAGTGTGCCATCTGTTTTGACAGACGGCTAGGAAATCTTTTACTTACCTTTCTTCAACATTGTCCCAATTAGCATTGCAAAGTCAGCCAATCTCGAATTTCTCATCTCGTCATTTATTTATGCAAATGAATAAAAGATAGAACAATTTTGCACACCCAGTTCACATTTGTAAAATATTCGGTAAACCTTTTGAATGAATTTTCCGTTTTGCGAAAGAATAAAAATGCATTTTGATTAGTTTGTCGCCAATACCAATGCAATGCACATAAAATTTGTTATCTTTCGTAAATGTAGTGTGTAAACCAAGTTTTATGTAAGGGGTCTCTATATGCAGGAGTGTACTTGGTTTCATAACTCCCAGCGGAAATGCGATTGGGGTTGGGCTTCGAAAAGAACACACAAATTGCAGTAGAATCGAGTACGTCTATGTGTCAATATGTGTAACTCAATGCAGTTGAGTTATTCCAAATTTTGTATAACTGTCGAGTCATAAAGAGTTTTGTTTTTTCTTGATAAGAAACAAAAATTGCTCTTTTTTTCTAATTCTTAAAGTTTCCAAAAATTATTAATTTCTAGTAAGTCTATTCAAAGTAACATTTTAGTAATATATAATAAAATGAGTTCATATTGAATTTAAATTTTTTTAATTTTGCACTTATTAATAATTTGATTATTTTCTTTCTAAAAAATGCAAAAATATACTTATTAAAATCAATAATTTTTCTACTTATGTTATTTATATATTCTAACTAAACAGACATATATTTTTCATAATGTAACAAAATGTGCAAAACGCCAAAAGATCCAAGCCTGTTCCTTATTAAAAAATAATAATTTAAATATTTAGAAATTAAAAAATCAATTTATTGATTTTATACTATCACTTCATCTATTTTTGTTTATTTCACATTTTTCCCCATTTCTTTTAACTAGTTGAAAAGTCTAATGAGTACTAAAAGTCGGTGCTGTACTAAAAAGTGATTCAGTCACTTGCATTTTTAGTACACACTATTCAGTTGCATGCACAATAGTATGCAAGGAAAATTGCGTTGACCCGAAACGAAAACAAATTACTAAAAATTATACAAATTTTAATAAATGTAAAATTTAAAAAACCATAAAAATTCTACATTTTAGAAAAATTTATAATTTATTGTAAAGTTCGTTTGGTACACGTCACCCTTCCCATGGTGAAGTTAGTTAATAAAATTCAATACTAGACAATATAATTAACAAGTATTGAAATTTGAGACATTTCGCACAACGCCATTAAAGCTGACACAAAAAAAAGAAACAAACACAATAGGTGATTGGATCAGTGTGTGCAGTTTTCTGTTCTCCACCTGAGACGTTTACACAATCATCAAAGTCAGGCGCAATGTATTTGTTGTTGTCACTGCGAGGGTGAATAAATGTGTGTGCATGTGAGTGTGTAAGTCACATGCGAACTGCGGATGCCTGTAAGGGCTTATGATTCGACTGGTTACGTGTGCATTTGGGGTTTGGGTTAGGGATGCTATTGTTGGTAATACCTCGAGACGCTGGTTGCTTACAATGTTTTTTTTTGTGGGCACAGCAGAGCTTTCTCCCTCCCCATGCCACTACATCTCCACCTTCCCCTTCCTACTACCTTCCAAGAACAACAGAAACAATAACAACGAAAAACTGTCGATGCAGCTGTTGGCGCTTTATCAAACACACGCTACCTGGTCACGTGCTCCCACCGAAAGACTGTCGCGTTATCCTGGACATTGCTGCGACTGCACATTGCACCGATTGACACCCAATATCAGCGGTCAGGGGGTGACAATTGGGGAAGCACTTGGACACTTGGGCAATTGGTCACATGCAGCTTACGGTGGGCAGCTCTGGTTTCTATTTATGGCTCGCCTTTGTGGAATCAACTCAAGCTTGGACAATGTGCGCTTGTATAATGAATACGACAAATGATTCATGCTGGCAGCTTTTGAATGATGAATAAATATGTATATATTTGGTTATCCAAATATTCCGTTCGATTAAGAGCAATAAAAGCGATAAAGGAAAGGAATTCAATTTAATTTAAAATTTGTTTGCAACATTTTTAGCGTATTAAAGGGATGCTGGGTGAGAGAGAGAGAGAGAGAGAGAGAGTGTAGGTACATTTACATATATTTCAATGCTTTTAAATAGGTTGAAGATCATAGGGTATAAAGAAATTTAAGATCATTGGGAAAAAAAATGTTTAAAAAAAATTAAATTTGACAAAAAAACTAAGATTGAAATTAACTTAAGAGGATCATAATTAATTAACTTAATTAATCGACCATTCCACATTCTTATCAATTTTCAAATATTCCTTTTATTTCATTACAGAACTTGAAACTAAAGGACTGTCTATCAAGCTCGGAACCCAGCAAGGGATTCTTTTTATGTGCAACTCTGACAATGTGCCACAAGTGGCAGTTTAAGAATCACAACCTTAACCATAAATATATCCTCAAGATCGAGTAAATTAGAGAACTTGTTATGGACTGGTTACTCGCAACTCCACAGTTGCATAGCGCTTTCTCCTCGCTGGGCTCCCTGGAGGGAGATACCTATGTGGTCAGCCCCAATGCATTGGGTAAGTGGGATATAAATAGAAGCGCTGACAACAAGATGAGTTATTATTTAATATACAAATTTTCAATTACAGCCATTTTGGAGGAGATTAATTACAAATTAACGTACGAGGATCAAACATTGCGAACCTTTCGACGAGCCATTGGATTTGGCCAAAATGTTCGATCCGATTTGATACCATTATTGGAGAATGCCAAGGATGATGCGGTGCTGGAGTCGGTTATACGGATACTGGTGAATTTGACGGTGCCGGTGGAATGTCTCTTCTCCGTGGATATCATGTATCGCACGGAGGTGGGACGTCACACCATCTTCGAGCTGAACAAGCTGCTCTATAGCAGCAAGGAGGCCTTCACCGATCCCAAGAGCACCAAGAGCGTGGTCGAGTACATGAAGCATATACTGGAATCGGAAACAAAGTTGTCGCCGCACAAATGCGATCAGATCAACAATTGTCTGTTGTTGTTGCGCAACATTCTGCATATTCCAGAGACTCATGCCAATTTCCTGATGCCAATGTTGCAGTCGTGTGGCAGCCAACAAATGTCCATGCAAAATACCATATTGTGGAATTTATTTATTCAGAGCATTGACAAGTTGATGCTCTACCTGATGACATGTCCACAACGTGCCCTTTGGGGCGTGACCATGGTCCAGTTGATTGCCTTGATCTACAAGGATCAACATGTCGGCACATTGCAGAAGTTGCTGAATCTTTGGTTTGAGGCATCTCTCTCGGAGAGTTCGGATGATAATGAGAGCAACACCTCGCCACCGAAGCAGGGCAGCGGGGATTCCAGTCCCATGCTCACCTCGGATCCGACCTCCGATTCCTCGGACAATGGCAGCACTGGCAAGAAGGAAGGCTGCGAGGAGCGTCGTCAGGCGCTGAGGAAAGGCACCGAGGCGAATCTGCAGGAGGTGAGCCGAAAGGGACATCAGTATCAGAATGCCATGGCCAGGGTGACGGCGAATAAGTCCAGCGATCGTTCTGATTCGGCACAAGACATGTCCACGGAGGAGGGAATGGATGAATTAGCATACGAGATGCAGGGGCAGGAGTCGGAACCATTAAATCTTACACAACCAGCTGACAATGTCAACAACACTACCAATGCGGTGTATCCATGCACCGCAGAGAGCTCAACCAGCGCGACTAGTTTAAGAAACGAGCCCTTTAAGCCACCAGCACCGCTGCCAACACGTTGCACCACCTTGGCCGACATGTTGGCCGAGAGCTACAGCTCACACTCACATATCTCGGCGGTCAAATTGGGCCAAAAGTCACCGCACGGGGGCCAACTGCAGCTGACCAAGGGCAAGTGTTGTCCCCAGAAGCGAGAGTGTCCTCCCTCCTCGCAGTCGGAGCTCTCCGATTGCGGCTATGGCACTCAAGTGGAGAACCAAGAGTCCATCTCCACCTCCAGCAACGATGACGACGGGCCACGGGGCAAACCACATCACCAAAAGCCGCCCTGCAACACAAAGCCACGCAACAAGCAGCGCACTCTGATGTCGCCACTGGACATAAAGGAAGTGCGGCGCAAGAAGCTCGTCAAGCGCAGCAAGAGCAGCCTGTAAGTTGGACACCTTCCATTAAAATTGAGTTTCTTTAAAATTTGTAGAAGATTTCTAAACTAGACGATTTCATAGCTAGACTGCAGGTTATTTTATTTTTTTATTTTTTTTATTTAAGAATTAAACTTAATTACAAAGTCAAATAAAATTTAAAAAAATTTGAGTTAGGATAATTATTGTTAATGAAAAGAAAGAGAGCAGTCTCGAATTAGAAGAAATAGGTTTTTATTTATATTTATATTCAAATTCAAAGCTCCATCGTAGAATCGTCCTATTTCATTAAAAATTCTCATATAAATATCGAGTTAGATTTAAAAAAGAGATATCGAATCCTTAGTTAAAATAGACTTGAAGAACTTGCAATTAAAATAAAAGAACTCTCTAACTTCCCTGACTTCCTCCTCAACAGCATCAATATGAAGGGTCTGGTTCTTCACACGCCCACAGACGACGACATTTCCAATCTGCTTAAGGAATTCACAGTGGATTTTCTGCTCAAGGGCTACAACTATTTGGTGAAAGTATTGCACATGCAGCTGATGTCCAATGCGGTAAAGTGTTTATAAATATATATTAACTGTTGACCATTAACTAAGCAGTCTCTTAACCTTTGCTTCAGAAGGCGTCCATTGATACCTCGCACTTCTTTTGGCTCGTCACATACTTTCTGAAGTTCGCCGCTCAGCTGGAGCTGGATATGGAGCACATTGATACCATACTCACCTACGATGTGCTCAGCTATCTCACCTACGAGGGAGTCAGTCTCTGTGAGCAAATGGAGTTGAATGCTCGGCAGGACGGCAGCGATTTGAAGCCGTATCTTCGACGCTTGCATCTCGTGGTGACAGCCATAAGGGAGTTCCTGCAGGCTATTGAAGCGTACAGCAAGATCACACATCTCAGCGCGGATGATCGTCTCCATTTGCAGCAACTCCAGATACAGATTGGCTCCACAACCGATCTGAGGTGTTTGTTTGTCCTGCTGCTGCGACGCTTCAATCCCAGCATCCATTCCAAGCAGTATCTTCAGGATTTGGTCGTTACCAATCACATTCTCATGCTCATACTCGACAGTGCTGCCAAATTGGATGGCGGACAGGTTATTGCTCTATCAGAGCACATTTCACAGTAAGTTGACTGAGATATATCATCTTTCAGTCTACATATATTTTAATGATATCCTTGTATTCTCATAGATTTGCCACTTTGGAGGTAATGCACTACTATGGCATCCTTCTGGAGGATTTCAATAACAATGGCGAGTTTGTTAATGATTGCATCTTCACCATGATGCATCACATCAGCGGCGATCTTGGACAGATTGGAGTGCTCTTCCAGCCTATTATTCTGAAGACTTACTCACGCATCTGGGAGGCCGACTATGAGCTCTGCGATGTAAGTGAATGTGAATTTCATTGATTCTGCATTTTATTGTTGGACCTTTATTCATACTTACTTAACAATATCCTGACATATTTTGATAGACAATATTTTCCACACCTTTTCTCAAATTAATTGTTTATTTATTATTATTTTCCTACTTAACCGCTTACATGTTTTTCTTTTTGGTTTTCAACTTTAAGGAGTTTAACATTATCATAATTGTTTGTTCATTCATTACTTTCTTACAGGATTGGTCCGATCTTATCGAGTATGTTATACACAAGTTTATGAACACACCTCCCAAATCTCCGATGTCCATACCCACCACATCCTTGACCGAAATGACCAAGGAACACAATCAGGAGCACACCATCTGGTATGTTAATAAATAGATTTGCTCTGTTACACCTGCTAATAGTCGTTTAAATATTGCAGCAACTGGTCGCAGGAGGACATGGATACACTCTATTGGTATTATGTGCAGAGCAAGAAGAACAACGATGTTGTGGGAAAGATCGTCAAGCTCTTTAGCAACAATGGCAACAAGTTGAAGACACGCATTTCTATAATTCAACAGTTGTTGCAGCAGGTGAGTTTCCACGGCTTCCACCTGAAATCTCTGCTAATTTCGAATCTCCCTTAGGACATCATCACTTTGCTGGAGTACGATGATCTGATGAAGTTTGAGGATGCGGAATATCAGCGTACGCTGCTGACCACGCCCTCATCGGCCACCACCGAATCGGGGATTGAGCTCAAGGAATGCGCCTATGGCAAGCCCTCGGATGATGTGCAGGTGAGTTTCCAACTGAACCGAGTGTGCTCGACTGTGAGTTACCCTATGCATAGTCCTAAGATAGCCGAGCATGTACACAGAAAACAATAATCCAGGCTTTCGGGTAACAACCAATCCCAAAAGGATAATCTCTGAATTTGACTCAAGCCTTTATTTCCGGGAAATCGCTTGTTCATTTTACAATAACATTCCGAATACATACTAAACAAATTCTTGTTAAAATCAACAATTTTAAAACTTAAATTTTAGAATGATATTATTTTCTGTGCACAATAGTTAAGAAATTAAGAAAAATAAAAACATTCGACTTTCGATATTTTTCTTAACGTTTCTTGTTAGCTTTGCAAAGTATTTGAAAGTTTTTTAAATCCGACCTTATTTTCTTTGTAGATGCTGTTGGATTTGATCATTAAGGAGCACAAGTCACAGCATTTGGTGTGGCTGCAGAAGCTGCTCTTGGAATGTTGCTACATCAAGCTGATGCTGAAGTGTGGCAGCAATCTGGCTGAGGTGGATCCCATAATGGAGCCGGTGGCATATCATTGCATCCAGAAGCAAAAGTCCATACCGGTGGTGCAGTGGAACAATGAGCAGTCGACGACGATGCTTTATCAGCCTTTTGTGCTGTTGTTGCACAAGTTGGGAATACAATTGCCGGCGGATGCGGGTTCCATATTTGCCCGAATTCCAGACTATTGGACGGCGGAGACAATGTACGGACTGGCCAAGAAGCTGGGATCGTTGGATAAACGTGAGTTAAACTCGTTGCACCCAAAGGTGATGTGATATATACCGGTATCAATAATTGTTGCTCTCATTGTCGATGACACAAAACTTTGATTATGGGAATCTCGCCCGTCGTGTTTCCAATTCAAAATATCCTCAAACTGAACCCCAATTGATTTCAATATGATTCGTAACTGATTCCCACCTGAGTTTCCCAACCATATCAATATGAACATCAATCTCATCTGTGTGTGTGTGTGTGTGTCAATCGGTGTATTTCGATATGCTCTGTGCCTCTTCTCTTCTTCTCCACATTTTCGGCTCTTTTAGTGACGCTCAAGTTCGATCCCAGCGAACTGGAGGACGCCACCTCATCGAGCTCCTCCTCACGATATCATAATTTCGGACCACGTAATTCCCTCAGCTCAGTGAGCAGTCTGGATGTGGACTTCGTTGAATCCGAGGAATTGGCGCTGATTCCCGAAGTTGATGAGGCCATGGAGAAGGCAGCTGAAGTCTTTGCGGTGCCCAAGATAAAGCATTCCAATTCGATCATCAGGTGTGTGTTTAGTTAATTAATTAGTTGATAAATGAGACAATAGTTGTATAACTTATAATTCTTTTGCAGATATACGCCGGATCCAACGCCGCCAGTGCCCAATTGGCTGCAGTTGGTCATGCGCAGCAAATGCAATCAGCGATCGGGTCCGTCAACAGATTCCAGCGATTGGTAAGTGCCACATATGTATATTTAGTGTTTGCAGCACAGACAATGCCACAGATTTATGGCACACGGCAGCCGTTGAGAGCTAAGAGTCTCCATTCTCGTAGCAAACATATTGTTTACATGCCATGGCGCCCTCAATCCAATTTATGAACTTTAAGACCCGGCTACACATTTACTTTCGTGTGTTGACAGTTGTCGCCATCGCCAGCTTGCAGCTTGCAACTTGCAACTTGCAGCCTGCAACGCGCACTAAATGTCAGACTGCAGCAGTGCAACTCTCTTGGCCATTGTCTCTGGTCTCTGGTCTGTGGTCTGTTGCCTGTTGTTTTGCCTAGAACGGGCCTCCCTGCCTTTTGGCCGTCTCGTTGTTTTGCCGTTCGCCTCATCTAAATTCATAAGCTTGTTCATCCGTTTTCGGTATTGTCCACAACTCTGTGTGTCTCTGTGTGTATCTATGTGTGTTTCTGCTTCGTATCCAACTGTTTGTATCTCTGGCTCTTTTGGACCTCACACGATCGCCCGCTGCTCCATGTTGAACGGCATTTTGCGTACACTTTATGATAGCTTTTTATCCCCTCTCCTCTTCTCTCCGCTCCTCTCGACTTTGATATTTTGCTCATGGAACGAGTACATAACTCTTAGATCCGCGATAAGTGCACCCTGAACTGTTCACATATCGCAAGTTGGGGAGTTTTGGGTTGGGTATAAGATACAAATATTACCAGAGATGATACAAAAATAATATGATAACATCATGTTACAGCTAATTTCCATATTATGCCATAAATTATAGAGCACTTAAAAGTCGTATTCACTTTTATTGTCCTGATTATACATTGACACCTTTTGAATTAAATTATTCTTAGATATTTGGGCGTGTCGCTTGGCATCAGTTATACAAATCTATAACTGAAACTGAAACTGAAACCAAATCAAAGTTGTCCATGGGAAACAGACGTTGTCTGACCTCTGTCCGCAGCAGATCAGAGCCAAAAAGAGTTCGTGTTGAACACGAAATGAAGTCATCGCGATTAGCACGCGCACCTATAGTTATAGTACGAGTATCTGATAGATACATTTAACTGCAACTGCAAATTATCTCAACGGTAGCCGAAATATCAATAAAAATAAGATCTACACTGATTTAATTAGGCTAGTGCGGTAAATTATAATTGCCAGCTCATTAATTAACTTAGCCACAACAATCAAGTGATTCACTGAAATCAAACAGGCATCAAAATGTTTTATCGGTTCTTACTGTGAGTTTCTCATTTGCCAATTACCAATTGATGATTACCCATGGCCGATTGATTAGCTGATTATTGTTTAATAAGCAATTATGAATGGCCTTTCGATGAGTTTAAATTAGCTATAAATCTTACTGAAATCATATGGGACATAACTAAGAAAGAGTGATCAACTAGAAGATATCCTATAATCATGAATATTTTCCAATAAAAAATTCGATAAAGAGAAAAAAATTTGATGTAAAAACGGAGACAGAAAAATAGCAGAAAGAGATGGGTAGAAGAACATTATTTTTTAATTATTTATACAATTAAGTAAAATATAATACAAAGATTATTAAAAAATTTTGATGAGAACTCTTTATCACCTTAATCTTTATATAAACTATATTTGACTACCAATTCTAATTTTAAAATAAATTAATTTAATTGGCTCAAAGATGATATTAGTGGATCAGTATACCCTTTTTGCACGTTTAATATGTACAGGGCACAAAAGTCGCCATCAAAGCCACCGACAAACAATGCCAAATGACATTTGGCAAATTTTACAACTGCATCCTCATCTTGAGGTTACGCAGCCGGTTCCGCGGAACTCTGCGATGAGAAAGACGAGCGAACACGAGTCTGAGAACCGAACTGAACTGAACAAGTTTTTATAAGTATATTGCCGAAAATTGGAAATTTGCGTTCTAAGCTGCGACGGCACGTGAAATATTTAAGCTGATATTTTATTAATGATTCAAATGCTTCTCTGATGCATTTCGTTGATGCGAAACAAGTTTGTCTTTTTTTATATGTGGTTAGCTTCGATCTAGACACAGTTAACTGAAGATAGCATCTACATAAACCATATAGAAATATTATAAAAATGTATGGAACAAGCAGGATTTGAATCAAGGGCAAACAAGTTGCCAAGTCTTTACGAGTGCTAAAAGTATGATTTAACTTGAACTAATATGCAAATCGATTTATATTATGATCTTAGCTGCGTCAGTCTCATCTTTTTTGGGTTAACCAGAGGTGTGGAGTTAGCATTAAGAATGCATGGGACGTGTTTCAATTAATCTCATCGAGATGTAGCAATGGCAAACAACGGAAGCTTTTTATTTTAAATGTCTAGACTCTAGAGGCCTAAGACTACTATCCAAAAATATTCTAAGTAATCTGTTGTAAAATCGGATATCTACTTATCCGAATAAAAATATTTATTCACTATATTTTTATAGATTTTACTTTATCTTTCCACTCAATTTAAATAATTTAATATTTCTTATTATCAATACAAAATGATATTCCATTTAGAACGAGTGTTTATCTATTTAGAAAATTGGATAATTTATTTAAACAATTAATCTTATAATAAATATGTATATATTTTGTCAAAGCTTACTATAAAACTTACACGTAACACCTTAATTATTCAAGTGTGCCTTTCGGCCCATCCATTTACCAGGCTTTATTGTTAGTTAAGTTTTTATTTAATAAGTTTTAAACAAATTAACACGAAGCAAGCACAACTCAGTGGAGTTTTCCGCAGGGTTTTCCGCCTGTCGTTGCCGTGGGCGTTTGACAAAATTGCAATTTTCCAAGTTAATTTACTTGGACGCCTGGCGAAAATTGAAATTGACATTTGTTGTGCGGCCCACAAGGAAGCCAAGAGACAAGTAAGCAACAAGCGAATGCTACAAACTGAAATCAAAAGCCAACTTCACAGTGTTTGAGTGGTCTGTGGGTTGACTCTCCGTCCGCCTGTCTGTCCGTGAATTATCCGCTTGAGAGTCAGTCAGCATGAGCATAAATTGCATTCTATTGTACTTGACGTATGAGAGTATTCATAATACGGCAGCAGGCAGATGACTTGGGCAAATACATGAGTATTCGTATTCGAATAAAAACCAAATTTAATTCGCAAAAATCTTGTGGGTTCAATTGCCGACCTTCTATGGGGTGCTTTGTTTTTGGGTTTGGCCAGACTTTGACTTCAACTCTGGTTTGTATTCATATAATAGATACGAGTATTGTTAACATTTTGGTTTATGGCTGCTGCAATTTATGAGCCAAGAGTCGAGGAGGCATTAAGCACAACATGCAGACAAACATGGACACCAATTGCTCTGGTGTGGATTGCTGTTCATTGCACTGAACCACTGAACACCACATCAATCAGTCGCATAAATCATTTTAATTATTAAATAAACAAGTTTCGACTAAAACTACAACTACAACACGCTGACTCAGTCATAGCAACTGCTACTGCTACTGGCACTGCAATTGCAATTGCAACTGCAACTGCAACTGGAACTGCCACAGGGTGTGAGAATATATGAGGCAGGGCACCAAAGGGTTAATTGAGCCTCAGCTATCTGAGCTGTGGACCGATAAGGCGTGTTTCTTGGCCAACCAAATTAAATTGAGCACTTCGAAATGAGTTTGCGTTCATTAATAAGTGAAAACAGTAATATTGAGTGTCCTCCACGGTCAGTTAATTATTATCAGTCAGATGTTCGTCTTTGCATATAGTGAATACTTCAATAATAACATGATATGTTGTAACTTATTTTTATAGCTTTTACTAGTTTTAAATAGTTATTTGAAGACTGTTCTCTATTCTAGAATATATTTATCGATCGATCTTTAAAAACGTCTACCATTTTTTATATATTTACAGTGTTAGCTTAACTACGATGACAGCTGACGATGAGGGAATCGGCCAATCGAGTGCCTCAACGTCTCAGGCGCCGCAGACAATACTGAGCTCGTCAAATCCGACCAGTTCATTGGCCGGTCTGACCAAGATGAGCAACTGCAGCTTTACGGCGCCGCCGTACAATGAGAACAGCAGCAGCTCTGGCTGTGGCGGCACTGTCTCATCACTGTCGATGGCACTGGTGAGCGCCAGTGCGACAGATCCGAATGCGGATGCTGTGATGAAGTCATCGTTCGAGAGACTGGAGGTGACGGGTGGACATTTCACGCGGCCAAACAGTTTGGATCAGGAGTACAGTGCGATGGTGGCATCGGTCTGCGAAAACGAGATTGCCAAGTGAGTGAATTGGATTGAGAGATTGAGATTGAGATTAGAGCTCTGAGATTGAGCCAAGCCAAAAACTAATTGACAATTAGACACATTGCGCAAATGCCATAAATGAAAATCGGCAAAAAACAAAAACTGAACGAATCTCTGACAGAATGTCAAGCTGTCAATAGCCAAATAGTCAATGGGCAGGAGAGCATGCCAAGCATTTTTCAACAGTGTCTCACATAAATTTATGGCGGGCAATTATTCAATTTAAGGCGAATTCGATAGCGACCAAAATGGAGGCGGTTGCATGTCCAACTCTAATATTACCTACGATTACACGTTGCCATTAAAGGCGTGACTGTTTGCAATGCAAATAGCTGTCGGAGATTTTCTGTTGTACTTTTTTACATTTATTTATTCTTTTTGTTTTCAGTTTTGATATACGTACCTTTAGTTTTTGTCTTGGAGTATTTGGGGGCTTACAAGCTAATACGAGTATGCTAATGTTTGCCGATGTATTTAACATCTTCAATTCTTATCGCTGCAGCGACAATGTTTCAGTGGCTTCGGACTTGACCCGCATGTATGTCAGCGATGAGGATGAGAAGCATGAGTTCCATGTGCCAGTGCCTCTTTATCATTGACACAGAAGCATTGTGGGCGGCAGAGAGAGAGAGAGATAGAGAGAATGAGACAAAAGAAAAAGAGTCGAGCGAGTCTTGAGTTGGAGTAAATCGAATGATTCGAATGATGATTGTTACAAATTCGAATGATTCGGGTGATTCGCAAAGAGGCAAAGAAAGACAGACTAGAATCAGACCCAATAACCCATTTATGGCAGTTTTATTAAAGTACCTTAAATTTTGCAAATTGATTACCTATATATACCTTATCAAAAATCTACTTCAAACTACCTTTAATGTTAAAAATTCTATTTAAGTTGACTAATAATAATATTACTAACCTAGACTTAAGCATCAGATATCAAAACTTATATATTTTTAAACTCTTATATTTTAATCTTATAAATTACCTGCTATTTATTCGAAAAGGTTATAAAAGTGCATTATATTGATTAACATACTTACAATTAGGTATAAGACAAAAAAAGTTTGGCAAATAATGAAAAAAATTAAAATTTGAATCGATGAGAATTAAGTTAGACTTATGATGATAAATGAATGGGCAGTTCCTGGTTAAAAAAGTGCAAATATATTTACACATTCACCATGATGAATATTTTTACAGCATTGACGAAATAATGAAACGAAAAGTATATTAGATTAAAGAATATATATAAATAAAAATACATATTAAATACTAAACATACATATAAATCTATATTTTAAGTATCAATTTTGCACATATTGTAACGATATATACACGATTAACAATTAACATCTGTCTATATCCAGCTGTTAAACTATGCTTAGAAATCGAAACCAATAAAGCTTTCCTTGTACACGTAGCAATCATGTGTTTTACATGTTTCCCTCGCCGATCTCCATATAAACCACATGCTGTGAACAACTAACAAATGACAAAAGCAAACACAATTTGAACTCTCGACATGTAACGATGTAAGTATAAGTCTAGATTATAAAGCCAGGGAACAGATAGATCTTTGTAAGCCGAATGTGAAATATGCGCTGCAAATTGGCGGTGCCAGAAGAAAAACGAGCTATAACCATTGCAAATTAAGGTCATTGGCGGCTAAATCTTAAATCTCTGTACTTGCAACTGCAACTGCCACAGCGACTGTTCGATGTCCACGCACCAAACGGTAGCTGAATCAAACTAAATCTCATAGGTAGACACATATGCTTAATATGGCCCAAAACTGCACATAAATAAATATACGTACATATGTACGGCCAAAGCCCAGCTAGCCAAAATGGTAAACATGCCAAAAACAATTACCAAATGTTACCAACAGCAACAACAACAGCAACAACAACAGACGGGCGACAACAACAGCAACAACTTACAAAAAGTCGAGAGCAAACATTGCAAATATAACCGTACGAAAATAATAATAATAATAATAATAATTGTGGCCAATTGCTGTTTAGTTGGCAGTTAATTGCAACATGGCCAAGACAGCAAACGCTGCACGAGTTGGCCTAACCAAATGTTCTCTTTCTGCCGGCTTTGTCCACGGTTGCCGCTGTTCTTTTCCTCAATAAGACAAAAAGTCCCATTCGAATCACCAACTGGAGGTCAATTTGCTCATTGAACTAGTTCTGAAAATGATCAAATTTAATTAGTAAGAGAATTCGTATTATGCTTTAAGTTTTATATCTTCTCATAAACACTTTAAATACTTAAAAACTATTTACAATATTTTGAAATAGGTAAGTATTCCATAATGTTCAATTAATTTCGATTTAAAGGAGCAAGTTCTTAAAAGGATTTCTTAATACACAATAACTATTTGATCGTAATATATTTATCTATGATAATTTTTCTAAATTTTTAATAAGAAGTGACTACTTTTATGCTGTATTTATCAAAATACTTTATATGCTGCTATATAAGTTTTAAATCAGATTCAATTTATGACTTCAGACAATCGTTTTCGTTTGATTGGCTCATAAGAATCGTCGGTTTCCTAGAAAAGTTGTTTACGACTTGGATTCACTTTTGAACTTAGTTTGAATGGGTTTTGAATATATTTAATGATGAATCTCCTTTCTATCTTCTAATCATTCAAAACTGGTTGCTTTTTATATTTATTGAATTGGTTAGAGCTGTTCTTCCGGTTTTGTTTTTTTGTACAAAACTCTGGTAAATTCTTTTGAGATCTCATTTTCCTAGTTCTTTAAATTATAAATGTTTTCTTTTCCACCACAGAATATTTGTTCTATCCCTCAGATAACTAGTTCCCTTTTTCTCCTCCAATTTTAATTTTCCAGCCCTCGTTCTTCTTACCAAATGCAGAATGCAGCCTGAGTCTCAGTCTCTAAGCACGTCGTCATCATCTTTGTTGTTGTTGTTGCTCTTGTTGTTTGGTGACTGTAACTTGGTTTTGGCTTTTGGCTTTGGCCATGCCGCGCAATTACCAAGACAGGCAGCTAATTTTATTTGCTGTAAACGTGCGCCTCAATCTGCAGCCTGTTGTTATTATTGTTGCTGTTGTCTCAGTTGTTGTTGTTATTTTGGGATTTGATTTTTTCGGTGGGAACTATTTGACGATGACTTTTGAGGCGTTGCGTGTCTGGATCACATTAACAAACTCTGCAGTTAGTCGGCCAACAACAAAAAGCATCAGCGTCAATTGAGTTGTCAGCCAAGTGTCAAGACATTACTCAGGGTGGTCGATGGATCCAGTCAGAGTCGGGGTGTTAATGGAAGGCGTTGAAGTGTTTACAATTCGATTTCAACTTTGGCAGCTACACAAATTATGCAAATAAAACAGGAAATCACAGACGATTTGAAAGTGGCATAAAGAATTCAATGGATACAATAGAATTGAGGCATCAATAACTATTGCAAAAACTGGTTCGCATCCAAAGTGAAGCTCAAGTTCAGCAATAACAACACAGTAGATCATAAAGAGCATTATTATTAGCACATGACAGAGAAAAGGAGTTGACAATAAGAAAGATACGAATTCGGTATACCCTATCCAACCAGTTTTTGGACAAACTAGATTTTAAGTAAAATTTATTTTATATTCTTTTAAACTTATTAAACATCTTTAAAATTGGGCAGGACAAAATATATGTAAGATTCGTTTCCTCTTTTATAACTTCAAAAAGAATTGGAACTCGAGGCTCTAAGATATTTACAATTTTAAAGATTAATCAAAAGAATTTAATAAGGTTTACCAAAATATAAGGAACATTCCTTCTATCTTGATTAACAAACTTGATTGGATAGTGAGTGGTGCCCTTTCGGCCAGAGTATATATAATATGTTGCTTCAGATTTATTTGGAGAGGCCACTAGATGCATTGCATAACATTTTGCAGAGGCTTGTCAAAGTTTTATGTAAGAGTGAAATGAATGCCATTTAGATAACATTTAGCTTGGCGTGGTTTGCAGTGTGCCTGACCATATTCCTAAACGTCTACTCTTAGCCAAATTTTGTGCATATTTTGTCAATGGCTCAGCCCATGGCACACAGAGCCTTCTAATGGAACGTGGAGCATGGAGCGTTGAGACATGGAGAAGTCGTGTTGAGGCAAAGTGCAATAATTCACACTCACTTTGGTGCAGCCCATTGACGTTTTATTGGTGCCACAACAACGGATCGACATGCCACACAATCCACAGTCCACAGTCCGCAATCCATACACACTTCAGAAAATTATGCTAGAGCTCCAATGATTATGAAATTTAACATGCACATGCTGCCAACTTACATATTGCTTATGGCCGCGTCGAGAATTATCGCAAAAGTTAAATAAAGTTATTAAATTGAATTTATGATTTCTATAATCAAAATTGGGAGCGTGCATTTCAAAAATGAATTGTTTGCCAATTCCCAAATGTGCCACTGGCGATACGTGTGCGATATTGAGTACAAGCACTTGTATTTTTCAGTTTCCACAATTTATGGCTAATTTAGTCATGATTTATCCGATTGCCAATAAATAATAGGCAAAACTCACAAGCGCGCAGCTAACTTGGCTTATCGATTGGTCACAAGGGAAGCCGCAGCAGCCAAGCGTGCTCTTGGCCATAAAGCAAAGTTGTTTGCCAAAATTAATTAAGCCAAAACAAAGGCCATGGGCAGCTCTGTTCGCATAAAGATGATAATCAAATGCATTCAATACTATTTAAATATATTTTGTGGGCGCGTCGCGTCGCCTCATAGCGTTTAGCCGATACACAAACCATGAGCGAATCTTCGCCTGGATAACTTCGGCTTTTGTCGGCTTTTGTCATTCGCTTTCGTTTCAGCTTCGGCTACAGTTCGGCTCTTGAGCTGAGACTCGCTGAGTACTTCAACTTGACGGTGCATAAAAAGTGGTTCAGTGGAGCAAACGGCTTCAGTCTGAAAACATCGCGAACGCCTCTAAAAGTATCTTGCAGATACTTTTCAGTTGACTTGCATCTTATTCGGGGCGGAAGTGAAGTGTAGGTGTTGAAAATTGTGTTAGCAAACGCATCCTTATTGGGAATCGACGCGAAAAAGCTCTTAATTTATTGTGTGTTCTAAATGTTAATACTCGTAAAATGATTCATTTGCAATAAACCGAGAATTGAAAATATCATTTACATATATTCGAATAAATAATTAACATTCACATATATTCATTTGCATTTTGCAGTTTCAACGTATACGACATTTTTGGATTAACATTTTTTTTGCGGATACAAAATTTGATATAATTAAATTGAAGGTGAGTTTTCTGTCCGATTTTTGAAGGTTAATTAATACAAAAAAAGGTTAATTAAAAATTAAATAGCTTAATAAAGGAAAGTTTCTTTTAAATATAAATTCTAAGAAATGAATTTAAATTTTACAAGTTGCTTACAATATTTAAAAAAAATGTAATCCTGTAAGAAATTGAATCTCATGTTTTAAAATAAATTGCAATATTTTTAGAAATTGCCTTGAAATATTATATAACTTGCTTGCAAGAGCGAAATACGAGTATTTTTAAATTCCAATTGTGTGAGCAGGTTGATAAAACGAGATTTTCGCTAAAATGTCGCCAATATAAGAAACACATTTAGACATTTGAAATAGCTAATTTATTGCAATTCATCTGATAATACAATACGTTCTAGAGCAGGTTTCTCCTTTGTTAATCATTAACAATGATTAGCAAATTCCAGATGATTTCACTCTATCATAAGCGAGCAAAAGTCGTGCAAGAGTGCGAGTAATAATTACACTTGACTTTTACAATTCAAATGTGGCTTTAATCAGTTTGACGAATGTCAACCGATGGTTGAATTATAAATCAACTCAACAAATTAGCATATTAATATTTAATTGAACAGAGTCGATAGTCGAGTGCATCGATGAAGTGCTGCACTTCGTAAATTGAAATTGAAGTTGAAAATGTCAAATTCAAATTTCAATTTGAATTGGCATCGCGAGTTGAATAAAGCCATTGAAGTTGAGACTGCAACTGCGGTAGGTCCCAACAACATTTCAGTTGTAATGAACACAAATTAACATACAATACGAACTCCGCGCGACAGATTGTCAAACACCACGAACCAATGCCTAATGCCCAATGCCCAATGCCCAGAAAATGTGACTCAGACATCAGTCTGTCCGTCTGTAGATCTGATCTCCTGTCTCTCTCCTGACCAATGAATAATTCATGTACATTTCTTGGCATTTTCGCCGTAGACCCAGCGTGTTAACTGCTTAACGCATTCGAGTTGGCATTTCGAATATATGCGAAAATATTGAGATAGCAAGTTGTTATCTAAATCTGTTGATTGCCAATCTTTGTGCATCAAAAAATTTGATGACATTCAAATTGAAGTCGTAAAAATTCTGCATGTGCCAGGCAAACACCTTCACTTCCGCCTTGAAAGTTATCTTTTTGGCCCTAATTGCGAAATGACATTGACTTAGCTTAAATAATATAAAAACGACATTAATAAAACATCCAAAAGAAAAAACCGAAATAAATCTGTCGACTAAAATTCGCAAATCCAAATAAGTATTCGATTTTAAATTTGCATATGCAAATTCAATTCCCACGACTTTTAATTGTGGCCAAAAAACACACAAACATCTAATAAAAAGGCCACTCAAACCAAGTACAAAAGCCATTTAGTTTGGACTTGATACAATTCTGTGCATTTGATTGGCATTTTATAGACTATTCATACACTGGCAACAGGCAGCAGGCAACATGTGTAGAATTTTATCTGATGATGGCATAAAGTTGCTTACAACTGTTGTTGTTGTCGTTCATCTCTCTGTTATTGTTGTTGATAGACATGAATTTGCATATTGGACAGTTTAATTAACACTATTAACTAAGCTATTAGATGAAGTAGCTAAAGATTAACGAAGCGCATTAAACTGATATTTCAGATACCCTTGCAAAAAGTTCAGATACTTTGTGTTTTCTATATCTATATAGGAAATGGAATACATTATATGGGTTAACTGAGAGTTAAAGAAAGAAAAGAGGAAGTAAATTCTATATGAAAAATTATTTGAAATATCTTAAATGTTTAATGATTTTAATAAATATTTAAAAAATTAATAAATTGAATAAATGTTATAAATAAAAGTTATTTATCAATGAATTAAAAATGTATCTTAAATATTCTATAAAGTTTTCAAATAAAAGGAACATTAATTGAGTAAGGTATGACAGCTTCGTTGTGACTTTATGTTTGTAGTTTCTTTTCTTTGTGTTTGAGCAACGCACTTAATAAATATATATAGAGCCATGACAGTCGTTTGACTAATAGAACAGGGAACATAGATATTTATCTTAATGAAGTCGACGCATTGCCAGTCAAATTGGACTTGGTTCTAACCACAGCTGGCAGGCAGACAGGGCGAGCCGCATGCCACATGCCACAAACATACTCTGGACTGCGCCTAGAAATGCGTATGACTCGATTGACATTTGCCAGACAAGTCGCTGCACTACAAAAAGCCACAATCAGGCAGACAGACAGACGGACAAGTAGACAGAGACTCAAGTGAAACTAACGACATTAATTGAGTTTCCCTCTCAGAGCAGTTCAAGTGGTTGACTAGTCGAACTGTCTAACTAGAGCACATTTGGAGAGGCCCGATTGAGATCATGGATCTGGCTCTGACTATGGCTCTAACTAGAGCTTTGTCTCTGCCATCTCCGTTAACCTCAAGTGCATTCAAGGCCTCATTTCTGGGCGTTGCCCTGTTTTGGGTATTCATTTGTGTAACAAATGAAAATCAATTTGGTTAGGCTTCAAACCCATTTCGGTTCAAAGTTCATTTACAAGAGTTTAGCCCAAGTAACAACAATAAATGCAACGTCAGCTGCATTAAAAAAAAAGAGCCAAAACATCGTCTCATTACGTAATGAGTTGTAAACATATCCGAAATCAAAACAAACCAAAATTACAGACAATAACAAGGGCAAGCACACAATTTAATTAAGACCAATCGTCTAGAAATCAACAAGCATTCGTTATACATATCTTGCTCTTATAATTTACAATCGAAAAGTTAAGAAGAAGCTCAAGCAGAAACAGTCTTAATATATTAAACCCAGCGGGCAATCTGAGGTAATAGATTGTTTGAATTTAAACCAAGTTAAGGGAACTTCATGACTAGATTTGGTAAGAAGATAGACCGCTTGGAAATATTTAGAAGAAGAGATCTAAATAAACCACGAAATAGCCTTCAACAGTAGCAGAGTTGAAAATCAGTTGAACTTTGCCGCTTATTGAAAATTTTCCCAAGACAAAATAAATTTATTTTTGGACTTGTAAGAAGTCTAGTGTTAATGGAGATTAAATGAGTTTATGATATAAACTCATTTTACTTAAGTTATGTAAAACAAAAATAATTAAATATTTATTTTATTTTAATAGCTTAATATCGAACCCCGCTTGAAAATACTCTTGAAGATCATAATCTTCAGCCAAAATATGCTCTATTTTAAAGTATATCCTGGTTAATTGTTATTAACATTTCATTAATTTTATTATACACCCAAATGAATGTTGAAGAAGCATTTTGCATTTACCAAATTTCGATTTGATTTCGAAACTTTCATTCACAAATCGAAACAATTATCTACATATTTATCTCGCATTTAAATCAAAATAGCAAAACTCTTTGTTTACACTGCCCGACGGCGATGGCTTTGGTCAGTCAAAAGTTCAAAAGCGTTTGCTTATTATAAGTTCAGTGACGGGTTCAATTGGGCAGTAAGTCAAGACAGTCAGAGTTTTGTTATTTATTTATTTTTTTTTTGGGTTGGTTATTTGGCCAGTCACGCATGCCTTTCGATTTCTACGAATCTTTTTTTATGCTGTGATTACTCAATTCTCAATGCGAGCCCAATGCAAATTTATCTTTTGCCCAAAAAAAATTTGCATTTCTCAAAAACAAAGTTCGTGATATGTCACAGGCGTTAGAATGTGCTCCACCAGCATCAGCAACAACAGCAATTACAACTACTGCAACAACAAAAACAACAACAACAGCAACAACATTAACAGAGCTTAGTTGACACTTTGAGGCAATTAGCCGCAACTTAAAAATGACATTCAAATTGGCAGCTTGTCATTTGCCACCAGATGAATGTCTTCTCCAATTGACACTGTCAATTGTTTTGATTTATATATACCCTTCATATAACCTATATATCAATTTAAATGACATTTTATGTTGTTATTTTGTGCTGCTTTTATAACTTAATTGCTGTTAAACAAAAGACTTAGGCAACGAACTTCTATAAGTGTTAATATAAATAAAATGCCCTGTAGCCAAACATGGGAAAAAGAAGGGTAGCTTCAACCTATAGATTAATTATAAGTATTTATAGAATTTGTATTCCCTGTTATATTATATAAATTTTACTACCATGACTAGTTGGTAATTTGATTAAATCGTGTATCCACATAATCTTTATTTGGCAAATGAACATATAAAATATGCAAAATAATTTACAGGGTATCGTCTAGTTGAGTTTCTAAAAAGCGCCAAAAAGTCGCAGTTGAGTCGACAACATTTCTGCAATTTAGTGATTAACGCATTTTAATTAATTTACACGTCGTTGTTGTTCGTTCTCTGGGTCAATTGAAGTCTTGTGTTCGGCTTTTAGCACCTGTCGCAGGTATTGGCTGGATTTTCAGCGAGTATTATCAGTGAACCAGGTCAAGTCGGCTTGTCATTTAATGCAAATTATTGTGCAATGTTTTCTGTAGCTTGTTCCATTACAAATTGGGGCTTGTGCAAGTTGCATGGAACGCATGTGGGCGTGGTTCGGCTTTTAGCTATTCAGCACAAGGCGTTAACTCAAATTCGATTAGAACAAAATAAATAAAGAACATGCAACATGTTGCCGTTTGCCATGAACTGTAAGAAAGTCAGCCGGAGCTGTTTAGATTGTTGTGAATAGTTCAAATATGCGTATAATCGATTAATTGGAAAGCAATATTTCAGCTGCTTAAACAAATCGCCAAGCTGATTTTTATATTTATTTACTTACACTTTTTTCGGGTTATTGATCGCGATTCATTTCGGCTTTATTAATATCAAACGGCTTTAAACTTAATTAGAGGTCTGTGAGTATTTGGCAAAACCAGATTTTGTATACTCTTGCATAGGGTATTATAATTTTGACATGTGATAGATAACTGAGGTCAGAAAGATTAAAGCTGCAAGTTGACGTTGCTCTTTGAATTCATTTTAAATTAGATTTTGTAGTTTCTTTTATAAAGTTTGCCTATTATATTAGTAATTATAAAGTAATATATTAAGATTTGTGTTAGACAACTTGATTTTCGGTGGGCTACAAACTGTTATTGTTTGGCGTTTATAGAAGACAACAGCTTTTTTAGGTTTTTCAAGAAATTTAAAAAATTATCTTCACTCTTGCACTTCGAAATATTTCATCTGCTTTATGATATACAAATAAGAATTATTTAAGTCCCCAGTGCATATTTAAGTGACAAATAATGTCTTGAAAAAAAAAATATATCATATTCATACCTTTTTAAGGGTATATCATTTTTATTTATGTTAAGATAAATTAGCGACAATTTCGTATAGTTCAAAGATCTAGTAAAAAGATCATTAAAAGTTTTAAAAGCTAAATAGATTTTTATGTGAAATCCCAATTTATGGATGCCTCTAAATTAGTTCAAATAAAATTTAAAAATTCAACAACATTTCGTAATTCAGTATGTAATTCCTGTTCTCGCATTTTTGGCAACTCGAGAAGCGTTCTTAATTGGATTTTAAGTGCCAGGCACCATGCGGGCCATTAAACAAATTCAATCATTGTCAGAGAGGCCCACGTTGTAATCTGGTCTGTGAGTTGTTGCAACCTGTAACTTGTGGCAAGTGGAGGCTTGTGAACGACATCAATTAGCAGAGTTTTTAATGCGGCCGCATTTGGCGTGAAACAGCAAAAGATTCGAGCAAGACACAGATGCCAAGCAAAATGCGTAGAAAAACGCCTCGAGTCAATCAATTTTGTTGTGTGTCGAGCGACGCGTATTACAAGCCCAAACGGTTACGGGACCGGGCAGCTGACCAGGTTAACTAGGCTACCAACTGGCAAAGTGTTGGCCATGCAGCCTTGGTAACTAGCTGGCAGATTGCGATGCCGATGCTGATGCCGATGCCAGATTGGAAGCTATTTGGAAAGGCGGCACTCGAATTACGCGGCAAACTTACGCAAATTTTTTGAGTCGCCGCCAGGCTACAGCCTCATCGAAGGTGGAGGCGACCAACACACACGCACACACACACACACTGGCACACCCTAATGCTATCTGTCCGCTACCCTACCCCCAATGTGACTTTAATTGAAATCTGCGTTGCCTGGCCAACTCGTTTACGCATTCGAAAGGCTTGAATCTCGTCGATTCGGGGTAATTAAAAACTTGTCGTTCCATTTGATACTCTTGTGAGTGTGTCACTAAGTGTTTGAGTGTGTGTGAGTTTCTCTGAGTGTGTGTGAGCTTCTTGAGTGCGTTATGTCATACAGAGTGCTTACTGCAGCAGCAGAATGTATCTAAGCTGGTATCTTTGGAATTCATGTTCTGGTTCTGGATTTTAGTGGACGAGAATGCCATGATAATATTTTGCATACATTGGGGCGCTTATTAAATACTATTTTTAAATTTATACATTCATTTATTTTTGGTTTGGTCATTTTAAGTTCTATTTAAACTTGTTTGTATAATATGTGTGTTTATATTTAATCTAATTATTCTTATAGTATGTAGCTTTTTCAAATCACTCTATAATTATACTATATATCTAAAATAAACCTTGACCTCGGGCTACCAACAAATCCAATTGAAAGTTAGAAAAGTCTATAATTAATCAATATCCGCATATAATTAATTAGTTGTTGCCTTGTTCCTAAAGTTTTCATAAATTAAATCAACTTTCTAACTTAAAATTTGTTTTTATTTATATTATTATTAAAAGATGTCATACGTTCACTTCAATAGTTCAATACTCTACCTAAATCAAAGCTAAGATTATGTAAGGGTATTCCAAATTCCATTACTCGTCGACTGCGCTCAACATTCCATTTTTATGTTTTGCCGCTTGTGGCGAACATTGCGTATACGCAACATTTGTCACAAAACTTTTATTTGTTTCTTTTTTTTTTGGGAAAATTAATTATTACATTTAGTTTTGTATTCGGGAATGTATCCAGCTGATTGCAATGGCAATTTGGGGGATGTGCAGTTGGATGATTAATAATAAATAAAAGCAGGCTGAGATTAGTTTTTGGTCAGCATGCGAATCCCTCGTTCCGTTGGCATTCTGGTTGCCAAATGAGACCAGTTTGTGAAACTGGTTTCATTAAAAATATTGCATGGCAAATTCAATAAAAACATTCAAGTGACGCACTTTCAAGTCTCCGCCCGTTTCAAAAGCGATCTAAATCTATGCACATTGCACAATTGCAGGGTATGACGTGACATCCTGGCACAGTGGCCACTGGCTACTGGGTAACTTAATATGCGCTCAGTGATTGGATTTTATGAACCAATCTTGGTCAGATTTAGCCTCTGGCTTAGTCTACAAAGTAAGCGCATAAATGTCCAAGGATTTTAATTATTTGCACAAAAATCTAATTTCCGTCCCAAAAATCATGTGAAACTCTGCTGCCAAAACTGATGCAATCGCACCTCAAGAGCCCAAAAAAAATAAGTGAAATAAAATTGAGTGCCACGCAAAAGTTAACAACAAATCAAACAGCGACGTCGCTGCCAGCAGAGATTGACACAGTTTTGTGGCTGTGGCAGGAGCAACGAGTGGAAAATCGACAAAACGAAATTTATAGAGCGCGTAGAGACGCAAAACTTTAAATGGATGTGGTTGTAGTTGATGGTTGTTATCGTTGTTGTTGTTGATGTTATGGTTGTTGTTGGTCAGTCCCAGACCTGAGGCGAGGTGCGTGTGTTGCAGTTGCAGTCGCTCAATCAATGCAATTCATTCATTGAGTCTGAAATGGATAACGCGGCACGCAAGTGGACAAAGACGGGAACTGAGCGACCAGAGATTTCAGACTGGAACTGCAACTGAAACTGGAACTGGGACTGGGCCTTTTGGCCAAGTGCCTTTCAAGTCGCTTTCAATTGTAGCTCTGGCTAAGGAGAAGTGACTGTGTGGCAACAGCGTGAGTAAGTGCTGCATAAGATGCCAGCGAAGGTGCCAACTCCAGTGTTGCATTCGCATTGATGAGATAAAGCCAAAAGAACTTTGATTAACTTCAAACAAGCTCACAGTTTGACAAAGTGAAAGAGGTCTTTGTTGTGCCTTTAATTTTATCATTTATCAGGCCAAACCTCTTAATTGATAACACATCCAAATTTTAAGGAATTGGAAACATAAATTTTTGTTCAACGTTTTTCAAAGCCTGAACTCTAACAACTTTGTTAAAACTAAAACTAAATTTTATTTATTTGGAAAATTTAATAATATTAGAGCCCATGAAATTTCAAACTCTGGTTAGTTTCTCCCCTTCCTAAGAGCATTAAGTCTGCAGTTTTTTATTGAATTTTTGGCACACGCTGCAAGCTCACAAAAAAATGCGTTGGGTGCGTATGCAAAAAACGAGTAAAACGCGAGCTAAAATGCTGGCATGACAAACGCATAAAAACTGCAACAAAAAGTTGCGTATGGCAACATTTATTGATTTATTATAGAGTTGGGAGTGCATAATTTATTACAAATCTATTTGCGTTGGTCAAGCAACTAGGAATACAAATGTGTATAGCGTTTTTGTTTAAGTTTTTCTGCGATTACAGCTGATTTATAGACCAAGCAAACAAAAGACTTAGGCAACAAACTTGAAATTAAAAGATTTTGCAACAAAATGCGCCGATAAATTTAATGAGTTCTTTCGAAGCTATGGCGAGGCTAAAGTAAATTTAATAATTTAAATAAAAATAATATTAAAAGAATATTATGAAGAAATATAAAAAAGAAATTTAAAAGTAGAACAACAAATAGATGGAATCGAACTATTAATAAATATATTTGGTTTCCACTATGAAGTCATTGAGAGATAAATGATTACTATCTTTTATGATTAATCGTTATGTTACAACTTGACCCCTGTGGCTCGTCTTGTTGTTGCCAAAGTTGGTGTTGTTGTGACTTTGTTAATAACTTAATTAAGCGGCAGTTATTTTAATACGCCGAGTAACTGGGTAGCTGGGATAAATATTCCCATGAACTGTGTTGACTTGACGCCCACGCGCAACCTACAACAATAACAACAAAGTCATGTTGGCCACACGCCACAAGTTGCAAGTAGTCCACACAGTGGCAGCACATTTGAACCTGCCGCCAGCTGTAGCAACTGGCAACTGCCAAAGTTGCAACTTTCAGCCGTTGACTGTGGCAACTTTAGCTTGATTAATATCATCAGTCGACGGTCTGTGCAACGTTTGTTTACTTGTTTTTTTTAGTCTCGATTTGATAATGGACGACGGGTGGAGTTGTTAACGCCCCCACTAACCCTTCGCCTGCCCCACCCCCTTAGGTGTTATTGTTAATGTTCATGCCAGGTCTTAAATGAGCTATTAACATGCCCCATTTCAGACCGCCCAGCGACAATTGTTGACAGCTTTGCATGTTCACATCTGCGATGCTCCTGTTGTTATTGTTGTTGTTGTAGCTATTGTTGCTAATTAGCTGCAGTCCATTATGCCGATTGACTGCTGTAGTTTTTACTGCAGCCTACCTACGATTTGTGCCTTGGGCAACATTCGAGACACAGTCCATGCATGAAATATCACGCCAATTACGGGCCACAGCTTCAACTCAACTCGAATCGAATCGGATCGCATCGAGTCAAGTCCCAACTTCACTCCACTCCACTCGTACAGTGGCTGCTGCAAGCGTGCGCCACAAATTAAATCAATTAAATAACAAAAAGCCTTACACGTTTGTCAATCGGCACACAACATTCGACAAGCCTTCAAATACCCTTACGATAACAATATTGAAATAATGTCAGCTTATTAATTATTGTAATTATTTTAATTTGGCTATCAGAGAAACTATAAAGTAGGAAAAGAACAGTTTATACCCTGGAAGCTTCAAAGAATTAAAGAAAAGTCCATTTAAATATAATTAGGTTCAAATTTACGAAAGTTGTTTTAATAATTTAAAATATTGACATTTTTTATGAATTTACTATTTAATCATATAATATAATATTATAATAATGATTTATATTATTTTTATTGTTTTTCAAATGGAGTCTGTTTGTTAATTACCACAATTAGAAACAATAATTATAGTTTTAAAATATACACAAAAAATTCAATCTCTACCACTATTTCTCTCATCTTCTCACTGGCCAAACCCATTGACTAATTCCAGAAACTCCGAGTGTATTATAGTGTATCGATGAAAACAACCGTAAACGTCAAGTGATTTTCATCAATTATGTTTTGCGTCTGTGCGTCTCATTAAACATTTATAAGATTGATTGGGGCTATTATTATGATGTCACATAAGTTTAATAATCCTCCTCTCTCTCTATCTTCCCTCTCTCTCTCTTTAAACAGATGTTGCACTATCGCTTGACGAAGGAGCTGCCCGGTTTGTTGCTTCTGCTCCTGGTTTCCCTGCAATCCCTGTCAGCTGATCCCGTTGGCTATCACTACGATCGTCCGACGCGACCTTCGGGTCCTTCGGCTCCTTCAGGACCTGCCTCGTCTGTTTACACGGGTCATTACTTTGCTCCTCTGCCCACCGTGCAGCCGCTGCCTCCGGTTCCTGCGTTGCCCGCGCTGCCCACGGCACGCGCTCCTCTGCCCAGGAGTTATCCAGCTGGCAACATCCTCAGTCGTTATCTGCAACCGAGTGCAGCGGCTCCTCCAGCCAGCTCCATTGTGAGCACCTACTTGCCTTCATCCTTTGCCTCGCCCATTGCCTCTATCAGCTATCATGGCGCTGCTGCTCCGGCTCCTGCTCCTCCTCAACTCCTCCAACAGCCCATCCATGTGCCCAGTGCTCCGGCTGCAGCTCAACCACTGCGCATTCCATACGGAAAACAGGCACTGATCTCGCCGGGCGAATCCTACGTGGCCAATGGACGGCAGTTGAAGCAATACGCCGTCATCGAGATTATTGACAACGATATCGACGAGAATCCCGCGCCGTTCCTCAGCTCCAACTTCTTTGATCGCTATCGGGCGCATGTGGGCGCAACTGGAACAGGAGCCTCAGGATCTGGCCTCCAGTTGGACTCACGTGCCAATGCCTTGGTCCTGGAGCAGCAAGCTCTGAGCGTCCAGCCACGTTTCCAGAACCAAGGCCAAAACGATGCCATCGCCTTGGGCTCGGGAGGATTGGGCTACATACGTCTGCCTAATGGCAATGTTTACCTGGGATCGGGCTCTCTTGGCTACATCAGTGGCCAGCAGCGAGTCGCCTCCGTTTTGGATGCACGCACCCGTTCCGAGGCCACCTCGGATGCTCTGCATTTCGGCCATGGTCCATTGGGCGGTGCTGATAACTTTTTGCGATTTCAGTGAGATTAGGCAGTGTGGAAGAGATTTTTGTACAATACATATTATATTGTAAATATTTAAATAAATATATCAAACTTATCTTATAGTTTTTAAGCTTCTCCGTTTTACACTTACGTATGTAATTGCAAGCATTTTGTATGTTTTCCTATGCGCACCACTGAATGATGACAAAATAAACACACCGATATCGGAAATGTGCAACTTATTCTTTTATTTTCGCAAAATACACTTTATATTTAAATTAAAAACAGTTTGAATTTTGGCGCCTATTTTAAATGCGCTTAGCTGTACTGGTTATCGGTATATCGACGCTGTTGAGCAACAGTGCCACTTTGAGTTTAACAGAACTGTGACTAACATAAATTTACAAGTTGCATTGTGACTAACTTGAAAATATAGATATGCAGAAAAAATATAATCGTTCCCTTATTTTAATATACATGTTACAGTACATTTATGCATGCCCATTTTAGTGTAAGTTCTAAAAACTGCGGGCCAGTTTTAAGGCACAAGTTGTTAACCGGTTAACAGAGTCAAGTAACAGCGCTGTCAACTTAATGCATGTTGCTAAGGTTTTAATATTCACAGCATGCTGCTAAGTTTTCATTTTAATTTGTTTTATTAATTCCCAATAAAAATAATACAAAAATTAAAAATTCGAAAAAACTCTAACAAAAATTCCTGTTAAATTGTAAAATTAAGCAAAAACCAAAAAAATCATTTTTGAAAAACGAGTTAAATATGGAAATTGAGTTTTTCTGCGGACTGATTGTTGCCACCGTGTATTAGACGACAGAGTTGCCACCTTATTATTTTTTGCCAAGCTTGGGCCATGGCTGCCACACGATTAAAGGGAAATTTTTGACGTAAGATGAGCCTACGCTAAAATACAACAAACATTCTACTTTAAACGCTCGTGCGTAGCGGTTGTGCGAGTCGGACAGAAATGTTAATTCAACGTTGTGTCAATCGCCTAATCAAATAAAAATACGCGCAGCGATTGCCGGCCACGCAAAGCTATTTGTTAAATTTAAACAACATTCGGTTGTATCGAAAATTCGCACAAAGCTGTTTACAGGCATTAAAACAGCTGCAATTAAGTTAAAGCAATCAAAACGTATTGTTTGTAAACAGTTGGTAAGGTGCCTTTATAAAAGCCAAGGAATTTCTCAACAGTAAAAATTGCTTGTGCGCCTGCCACAGTGCGTTTGTGTGTGCCCTTCAAGTGCGAGTGTGTGTGTGTGTTTGGTCCAGTTTTGTGTATAACAAAAAGTATTGTGCTCAGTGTCATTTGAAGGAGCTTTAAGGTTGAATATTGACATGAAAAAAAGCGAAACAGCATCAAAGGACTGACAGGATAACACGTATTAGTCATCAAGTGTACACATACACATACACGGCAGCGCAGTCAGCGCAGTCAGCGCATCCTGTTTGCTTGTGTTGGTGTGACGCCGGTTTTTGCACACTGCCAGCAAAAAGAACAGGAACAATAACAAAAACAACAACAGTCGCAGCAGCAGGAATAACAACGACAACAACTTGTTCTCCATGCATCGCTTAACCCCTGCGTGGTAGTAACAACAACAACAACAACAACAACATCAACAACTGCGAACGCAAAGGAAATTGAGAATGGAACGTAAATTCACGCGTGGCTTGAATAAGCCGGGAATGGCTGCACAGCTGAGAGAGAGCGTCTCTCAGGTTATACGTGATAGTGCCGTTGTGGTAAGTTTTGTTGTTGCTTTAGCTGTTGTTGTCTTTGCAATTGCGTTTTGCCTTTTGCATTTGATTCTTTTCGTGTGACATTGGAGTTTTTGTTGTTGCTGCTGGGTGTGTCCTATTGCATGAGTGCGTTTGTTGTTGTTGCGTTACGTGCTATGCGTGGGAGCAACAGTGAATGTAAATGGAAATGAAATAAACATTTTATGTTCTCTCTCTCTATCTCTTGCTCTCTGTGTTGCAATATATTCCATACAAAAAAAACATTATCTTCTCAATTCATTTTTTGGCAAGTATCCAAAATGTTTCATTCCGTATGAATAAAATAATAATACTCGTATTTTCGCTCTCGCAGCTAAACAAATCTTTTGGCACATTTTTAAATTTAATTTATGACGTCTACCGAAATGTAATGTTGCATAAGCAACAACAACAAAAATAACCAGGGAGGCGACTTTTCGTTTTGTTCTTGTCAACACGAGTTTACTCAGTTGTTATTGTCGTTGTTGTTGTTGTTGTTGTTTTTGTTTCGTTCTCTCAACGCGCTTTGATGATAATCATTGGGAGCTAACAGCTCCAAGGCCGTGAGATTTGAAATACCGCAGCATCCACTTTTGTTTACATTCATGTTTAAAATGATAATGATGTGTGTTTGCCATAAACTTCTTCAGTGATACTTGCCCAAAGCAAACTTTTGATTTGAAAAAAATCAAAAGAAATTTCATTTAAAATAAAATATCTAGAAATATATATTCAATAAATAAATAAATGTAAAATTAAATATATTTTATTCAATTTCAAAATGAATTTAATTTAATTCCTAACATATTTAAATACATATTTTCAAATCTCCTATACATTACTTTGACATTTGCTTTTGGTTTTTAAGGATTTGAAGATCATGCCTGATAATAACAATCGACAAAAAAATGATAGTTATAGTTACATCCAAATAGGAAGTCTCTATTGACAACTCTCTCTATAGTGTAATTCCCGACATCACGAGCTAATGAATAATGCATATGATTACACTGTCTGTCACATACACACATCTGCTCAGCTTTATTATACCTTTTTTCTCCTACAGCTGCAGGGTATAATTAACTTGTCTTATTGTTGTTGTTTTTTTTGTTTTTCTTACTCAAATATCAATAGATGGAAGTCCGTGTACTCCGTGTACACATAATAAAAAGCAAATATGTGGCGTGTCTTTCGGCCGGGCGTGACTTCATTTCAGTTTTCTGAATTGAGCTTTGAGTTTTGAATTGAATGCTGCATTCTCCACGTGTAGTTGCTAACTGTTCCACTAATTACATTACTTGGCCCGCAGCACACAAAATCATATTATGGGGCAACATTAGACGCGCTTCAATGCCAATTAGAGTGTGCTCCAAACGATCCATATCGTGGGTGGGCACCTTCCTCCTCCCCCCTTTCTCCCTTTCTCTCTGCCCCACTCTCAGTTGCCTCTCGATATATAATTCAATTAGTGCGTAATAATGCGGCAAGTGAGAGTACCTCATCAATGAGCTCAACTACCACAAATGTCCACTAACAGTCAATCAGGCCTTAATAAAAATGAAAACAGAATAATAATAGAGTATATGGCCAATGGATTTGACGGATTCGTGCCTATCAGCTGTTTATGGAGCTTGCACACCGAGTTGTTGACCAAAATTTCACTTTGCTTTTGGTCAAATTAATATTTGCCTTATCAGCTGTTCCCCTTCTACAGTTTCAGCTTCTTTCCCTAGTTCATCTGTAGTCCGTAATTGTTTTAATTAAATATATTGACACCCGCTGCGCATTTTTGGGGTCAGACGAGTTAGACATCGGTTCATTGCCTCTTTTTTTGACATATTTGGAACTATGTCAATTGTTTATTTACAAGCAAAGGGCGTTGTCACACACGGAAGTACTTAAAGATACAATATGTTTATGTACAGTATACTCTGTAACTGAGGGATGGGCATAGTTGCCTTTCACCTATTCTTCAGATAAGAGTGACTAAAGTAAATATTTCAAAATTTTATATTGACAATATTGAACCTTTGACCCTAACAATTGATTATGTGAAGAGAGAAGTGATAAGAATTTAGAAACGTTTTAGTTTTGACAAAGCTCAGATAGATAAATGGAAAGTAATTATATAACACTAATTATTTCGCGTCAGAAATTTCATCTATGTTAATACTAATTTAATTGAATATTCTTTTAAACTTTTCGCTTATGATGTAGAAAATATTTTATTAAAAGTTCTTACAAATAAATTACAGTATGTACAGCTTTTAAGCCTGCTTTTCATTAAAATACTTGCAGTTTGTTACTTATTGTTGACATGTGTACGCACACACACATACACACACACACACACATACTCATCCATATCAAGTATAGCAAGTGCAATATGAAACCACAAAAAAAGAGATGCTTGAAAGCCGCCTATTTATTTCCAGCTGCTTTGAAAAGTCGAGACTGTAAAGAACTTGAAATATAATGTTTATTCTAATGTACTAAAAATACCAACTGCACGACTTTATTTGAAAGTGCATATTTCCATTAAACAAAAGGCATTTTAAGTAAAAAGTTTCTTTATCATTTAATTTTGCTTTTAATTTCTCTTAGCAACTGAGTGAATTCTCGTTATTCACGCCCTAAAAGCCTTTTATAAATGACGTATAGTTCTTGAAACATTTTCAACTTTGATTTATGACAAATGTGTTCCCAACAAAACTTATTTACCTTAAAGATGACGTCAGCTTATAATTATGTTGAGAACAGATGGAAACATGCATTATAAGCGGTGCCATAAATGTACAATAACAACAACAACAATATGAACAGCAACAACAATAATATTAGCCAACCCGAAATTCTCAGATAAATAAATAAATAACGCAAAATCGAACTGAGCAGCTTCATTTCGAGTGGCACTTGAGTGTTAAACGAGTATTTGAATAATTCTACATAAATATATATTTACAGTCATATGTGTAGCTATAAATATGTGTATATTCCATTAATACTTAGTTTATACACACATCAATTATGTTTAGAACTTTGTTTGTCGCCATTTGTTTTATTAATAATTTTTCTTTATAATATATTTTGTTTTCCTATGTGTGTGCTTAGAAATACATTTATTGGGTATGTATTTGTGTTTAGTGCTTCCTCTACTTAATTTTCCTATGCGCTCTCGTATTATCCCATTTCTGTCTTATTGTTTTCGAAAGTGACGCTTCACGTGTTGAGCGCTTTTGTCACGGCTCAACTGTTTGGGGTCGGTCTGGGCGTATACCCTGTAAAAAGCTGCTGTATGGAGTCTTAGCAGTTGATCAATAAAAAAACAACAATAAATGATGTAACAAATTTTAAATATCATATAAATTGTACTTTAATATTTGTATTGCTCTTAGAAGTATTTTTTAATTTCGATTGTTTTTAAAGCGTATCTTTCAGTCGTTCCCTTTACTGAATTCCTGTCTATTTGCCTGCTTGCAATATATTGTATTCTTTATTGTTTGTTTTCTGTATTTTTCGTGCTATTCGACGTAGTTTACACCAGCGGAAGCATCGCCTCTGAACTTTCCACGATTTGTATATTTTTTATGCGTGTGTTTTCGCTTTAATGAGCGCAACATTTACCTGATTTGTTTACCTGACTCATCTGCAACTAAGTAACCATTATTGTCATGTATGTGTATATCATGTATATAATCAACAGCTCAACAAATTGCTACTAAACAAACAGTTTGCACCTAACTGAGCTTCTCTTAACTAATCTCTATCATTTTAGATACACTGCCCTGGAAGCTATCAACGCAGTCTCTCAATTTTGGTAAAGCAAATAACGTATAACAATTGCCAAGAAACCAAATCATTTATCACCCACATGATATCATACCCTGTAGCCTAGATTTTCATTTTATCGATTCTCAGACGCGACCTTCACTTCGTCTGTCACACAATTTTTTTTAAGTTGTTTTGTTCCTTCGAGTTGCGTTGTAAATGATTAATTTGGACATGTCATGCATCATTTACAAGCAATTTCATAAAAACCACAGATTTAATCTCAAAAGCCGTACGACTTTAAGCACTTTCCACGCATTCATCTGTCATGCAAACATTTTCCCGACTTTCCATACTTGAAACCATTAAATGCCATCTTGATGATGTTTGCCATGCATTATAAGATGCATCGCTAACTAAATTTATTTTACCACGAGATAGACGTGCTAATATTGACATTGAATATGTTTTCTAGTAAGGTGAAAAGCTGGAAACCCCAAGTCAGGTCTCTGAAACTTGTTCATTCGCTGAGAATGAGTCAAGTTTATTATTTTTGTTTGTTTAGCTTTTCTATTTGACGGAAGGGGAAAGTGAAGAGTGTACGCTGAGAAAAACTGCAGGTGCAATCAGTTTTATGGCTTATGGATATTGTTATGGTTCTTGTTTATCTCAAATTCAGGGTCATCGAATGCTCCATTTAGATCGCAAATTGCCAGATACGGAGATGTGGAGACCTTCGCGCTTAGCGGCAAAACTGTTGCACACAATTGAAATGGATGCTATTAAAATAAATTGTTGACTGTTGCTGCGAAATTTGCCGGAATTGACACAATTGTCGGCAAACCAAAGCACAAACAATATAAATAATAAACCAAATAAACATATGAAATTTTCTATTATGATTTCTGTATAAGAAATTTGTGCAAATTCTTCTCACACATTTTGATTTAATTTGTCTTGGTTTTACTTTGGGAATTTTTGTTCGCATTTTCACACACAGAGATATTCTACATAAACAATATATTAATACCCTATATAATAGAGGCAAAAAAGGTATATACCTAAGCCAGAAATTTTAAGAAATGTTAAATATAAAATGTTTTGCAAAGAACTAATAATAAACCATACTCTTTATAAATATGACTTGAACTATTTTAATTTTTATTTAAAGAGTATCTCCTAGTTCTACTTTTTATATGACTCGGCTTCTTTTCGGCTACTCTTTGTATTGAGCGCACCACTTGACCCATAATAAAAACATTTCTGCGAATTCGACGCGCTGCGAAGTTTATACAAATTAATGGCATCTTAATTTATGAACCCGCCTTGGATTTTCCGCACTGATAAATTGTGGTGCAAATTATGAGTTAAAGTGCTTGATAAACAAACAAGTTGTACATCCATTTTATTTATAAACTCACATGATAACAAGTGAAAAGCAGAAGAATTCGCGAAAGGTGCTAAAACCACAACGCATTGATGCTGATAAATTTTTGACTGGAAGATTGGAAAATACTGCAAGAAAGAGAGAAACTCTAGGCTTTGTCTTTCGAGTAGGTGAAAGGTGCTAATATTTTACTGTTCGTCTGCTTATCCATCAAACTGTTGGAAAAGGCTGTGAAGGGTATGTCGAAAGATATACTTTAGTAGGTGACTTTTTGTTCATTAAAACTTAGTTAAAATATGAACAAAAAGATTGACTTTAAAGGGAATTATGGGAGTGAAAAACGAAGACTTAGGAATGTGAAAGGAGATCTTTTGAAAGGAATTATAATTGATTATTTACTTAAGTTTACAGCATCATAACTATTATTAAGTTGTGAACTTCAAAATTGAATATATAAAATAATATTATTAATATTTATCATGTTTTCAAATTTGTTTAACACAATAATAACACGAAATAATCTGTCACAATACATAACAATAGAATCTCAATTTGGATTAAATCAATAATATTGTGAAGTTTCTAAAATCGAACTATTAATAATTGTCATTATAAAATGACTCACAAACTGACGTACAATGAAGCAATGAAAAATATTAATTTCCTGGAACTTAAGCTTGATTTAGAAAATTGTTTTGCCTATGAAGTTCTTGTCTTTTAGATTTGGGACAGTAGGGCTTTCAACTTTCAACACACATACTCAGAAATTTTCAGAAGAATCTGTGATAAATCAGACGAGTAAAGGTCGTTGACATGTTGCATTGTGATTGTGTGTCCACATACCCTTTTTACCCATTTCCACAGAAAAACAAAGAGCAAAAAGCAAAGCACAAAAAGAATGCGAATACGAAAAACACAGACAGATTTCAACTTCAAAACAAAGCTGATATTGTTAGAGCTCCGTACGGAAGCGAGTTAACTATGTGTTTTATATTTTTTTGCTTTTAGTAAATGTGTCAACTCGAAAAGCAAATACAACAACATAGAATTCTAATATGAATACGGGAGTATTTGCCAACTGACTTTGCAGATACATGTCTGTCTATAGATACATTGTATCTAGATTCGTTAGGTAGAAATCTATAAAGCAGTTGCTAATAGCTTGCTCACACATTTTCAGCCAGAACCCGCCCACTTGCCACGCCTACTACAAGTGAATGACATTTGCACAAATATTGCCAATTGGGAAATGTTGTTAAAGCGAAAAACATGAAAAATGTGATTATTGTGCATATGAGAAAAGTTGCATTTCAATTTAATGATGCGACATTATTTGTATGCGCAGTTTTAATGACGAATGCGAATAATAGAGAGAGAGAGAGAGAGGATGGTGGAGGGAGATAGAGTCTGGGGAAGTTAAATGAGACAAAGTTAAATTGAAGTGAAGTTTGCTTTGGGGCAGGAGGAGAAGTCGCTGTGTGGCACATGACAACAGTTTGTTTGTTTATTATGCAATGGAGCAAAGTGCAAATAAAACAGCAACTACAACAACAATTATACTGAGCGACAGTTGTCAACAAGCAACAACAACAACAACGACAACTGTCAACACACAAAAGTCGCAGACGCTTGCCTGAAGTGCGAGACGCACAAAGGGAAAGGGTGCAACACGCCAGAGGGTTAAAATAGAGAGAGGGGAAATGAGGAATGCAAAGGAAAGTGCACTGGCATCTAAACAGTTTAGGGGGCGTGGCAGACTGGCTGACGAGTGCTATGATTTAATGCATTTTGTGTGTGAAAGTCGAGTTAAGTGATAAGAAATTAAGTTAACACAATGTAGAGAAATAAATATATAAACAATATTTGTAAGTAGATATTTCTAAATATTACCTTTTCAAGGAAAACTGGTATTATATTTTTGTTTATTTAACGTCAACTAAAAGCAATCAAAATAAAATTAGAAAATAAAACCATTAAATTTACCAATGAATATAAAATTTAAAATATGCAGAAAAATATCTTTATAATATTCTAGCTTAAAAATACCATTCTAAAGTATTTAGTATGTAGAATTAGACTTGATTGCAAATTCTTGCATAAATTGTATTTAAAATTATTATTTAAATATCTTAGATCATATAATAAGTTCATTTTCATTTCTGCACCTGATGCTAGGTACATTAATTGCTGCAAAGTAAACTATTATTAAGCTTAAGAGCTGCTTAAATGCATAATAAAGTTGGTAACTTGTCCGGTAGCTTAACCTTTCAAGGTCAGCCCCACTTAACTTGAGTGGTTATCTAGTACTTCCCACCTCAGCAACAACTCCGACTCGCTTCAAACGCTTTTACCCTGCAGCAGTTGCTCAACAACAATCACAACAACTACCACACTGTAGACAACAACAATGACAAGTACAAAGCGGTGGGTCAACCTTGAGGACAACTTCAAAGAAAAACGACAGAGAACATAGGCATGAAAGCAAGTGCAATAAACAGTTGAAAGAGGACAACAAGAAGTTCCCACGCAACAAAAGTGCAAAAGCTAATTACACATACAAGAAGAAGAGTTACCACAATTATAACTTGGTATAGTTTTTCAATTCTTACAGACCAGAAATGCTTGTTAAACCGTTTGGAAGAAAGTAAAAGAAAAGCAAAAAAGACGTGTTGAACAAACATTGTTTAAAGAATATTGCGACGTCTTCAGTCGTCAGTCTTCGGTCTTAGCTTGTAATTGCTCCCGTCTTCAATTAAATGGACGTTGTTTGGGAAAGTTGACAGTTTCAGTGCAGCTGCGAAATTGCTTGTGCGTGTGTGTATGTGTGTATATACACACACATTCACATACAACACATAGCTGCGGCTACTTTCTAAAAAGTACTTAGCACTTTCAATTGTATAAACACTGTTTTAAGACAACAGGCTAAAGAACCTGTCAGCGCCTGTCCAACTAATTATGGCCAAGACACCAAAAGCCGCTTTTCTTAGTCTGCCAAAAGTAAATGTCTCCTCTCATTAATTGCTCAATTGTCGAATGCTGAGAGAGTTAAGTTGAATAAACCTCTTAAGCTTTTAAGCTGCAGCTTTTAAACTTTTGCCAGCTGCCACATTGAGTGGTGCCTCAGCGGCTTAGATGGCGACACACCCACCATAAACCACTCGAGTTGCCATTTCGATGACCCGAAAACAAGTTTTAAGAACCCAAAAAACCGCCTTAGGCTCTTTAAGCTGATCTTTGGGGGCTACAAAATGGGATAACAAATTTGTATAATCTGCACATATATATCTATGAAGACTAAGATATATTTTTGAGAGTGATTTCTAAATAAATAAACTATAACGGAAATTAGATTGTCATAATGTTAAATTAGCTAGTTAGAGTATTTGAACTTCGTCGTAGTCAGCTTCTTCTTTTCCTTTTCAATAATATTTTTTGTTTTTTTTTTCGCCAAATATCAGTGCATGATATTGATTAGTTATGGACACATTTTTAATACTTGCTTTCGCAAATATTCAATGCAATTCGATTTGAATAGATTTGTTGAGTATTTTTATTGAAGAATCATGTTCACATTACCTATCAACGTTATAGCATCTTGTTAGCCGGTGTTAACATCATAATGAGCATTACGCAATCGAATGAAAGTCGCACGGAACTTTTACCCACTGGAAACTTATGCAATGTGATGCGATTAAAATGCATTATAATAGTAGGTCGGTATTGGTATTATTTGAAATGATTTAAATGAGTCGCAGATCGCATTGTGGCAGTGAACAAAAAGCCGTCTAATGAATGTCTCTAAACTATCCAACATGTCTGTGGTCTTTGAATTGACCACCTAATGATAAACTTCCTCATTTGTCGAATCGCGCATTTAAATTTCTTGACGATTCATAAAGCAATTTGTATTAGATTGAGATTTATTTACAGACCAAGACCAACACCTGACACTGGGTGAAATTTTTCGCTATGATCAAAAATAAAAATAAATAAAAAAATTTGGCTCTTTCTCAATAGAATTGTCATGAGCAGCTTAGAAAGTTGTCATTGTCAGTGCCGATTGTCAAAGTTATAATAACTAATGTTAAAGATTTTCAAATGTCCCAATGGAATTCGCTTGTCTTTTGATTATGATATCAAATGGTCTACAAAAAAAGCCACGTCGTTTGATCGGGTTCCAGACCATAAATTGCTGACTTGTCGTCACATTTATGAGCTGCACTTGAATGCGAATGCTACCTCCTGTTACAGCCCAGTTAACAAGTTTTCAGTTACGCTCACACATTTGTGGTTCCAAAGTTTCGGGTTCATTGAACTGATGATGACCAAAACATTATTAACTCCCGTGCCTTTTGTGGCCTTTTCCGCTGCGTCACTTGGGAAACCGGCCCCAATGTCAGCGACTGATAAACTCAAACCTTATAAATGTACAAAAATATCCACACTCAAGTCCAATGACAATGCTATGCAATGCATTTTTCTTTTCCCTTTTATCAACATTCTGCGTCCCTTTTTTTATGGCTCAAGTTCACAATGCAAATTCCGAATTCGTTCTCGTTTTTTTATGATATAATATACAAAAAGATATAAGAATATGAATGAGAACAGCTGCAAAAGGAAACGGCGACAAGCCGCATGCATAACTTTATGGAATTTGCAAGGGTATTTAAAAGATACAGCTGCGGATGTCAGATGTATATGTATTTTTTCCTAATCAGCGACTGACTCATTGTAGTTAAGTGCTTGTTGATTAAACTCGTATAAAAGAGAATATTTTAGATATAAGTGTATTGAATCGAATCAATATCAAGTTCTTTTTTGATTCTGCATCAAGTTATTTTTTCATTCTGCATTAAAATCGCATTTTGATAATAATGACAATTAATTTTTCAGCTTCTTTCTAATCAAATTTGCCATCCTTTTTATTTTAAAAATGCCTTGAAAGCTATCACAAAAATCCATTAAAGCAATCAAAAACTGATGCGAATTGAAATAGTGCTTGAAAATGGTAAAACACTTTGTGGCTTTATTGTGGGTCAATTTGGCAATCCAAAACTCATTGGCATCACTAAAAAATATTTGATGGCAACAAAGTCACTGGAATTTATTGGAAAACAAAAAAAAATATATAGATATATAGAAAAGAAATAGAAAACGCTTTTTTGTGGTTTTAGTGTGGGTCAAAAGTTCGACAGACACAATCAGACAAAGATATACTAATGCAGTGGGGCAAGCTAAATTTAGTCAAATGTTTTCCATGGACTCATAATGCAAATCAGTTTCAGGGGGGAGTAGAGGACAAGTAGAAGGCAGACGGCCACTTCAATGGTTTCCAATTCACTTCAAAGCGAAACAGAAAGCAAAAGGCAATTTATCCCCCCTCGAACTCAAGATATTTTTGTATGTGTACAGTGTATGAAAAGGCAACTGCATTGTTGTAATTTAAATTGATGGCTAGAATGGGGTAACTAATTGTGGAGCAGGAGAGGAAAGTGGGGCTAGACGACCTTTGGGATTCTTCTGCTCAAGTGACATTGTCGAGCTGTTGTCCATCGACTAACCATATTGAAATCAATGAGGTTCCCCTTCGTTTATGGCTCGGTCATTGCCATGGTATATTGTAATATTAAACATAGACAGCGACAAGTAGCATGCCACATGCCACTTGGCTGCACTGAAATTGCATGGCCAGCGTCTAGCGAGAAGTAGGCATAAAAACATCACGTTTCGTGGTGGCGCCTTCATCCAACAACATCGGATGATGAAGATGATAATGACGATGATGCCTTTTGCTCAGGTTTCACGCCTTGCCACACAGACTGGACCAGTTGTTGTTGTGGTTGCTGTTGTTGTTGTGGTTGCTGTTGTTACTATGGTTGGCCATTAACCGCTTTCATTGCCTGCCAGTTTCTGATTTTACAACGAATTTGCGTGTTGTTCTCTCTTGCTGATCGACTGATAGATTGTTAATAGATAGCACCGATATTGACGGATTGAAACAAGTTTCTTGGCCTGTCATTGGCATTTTGACAACGCCTAGCCAATTTACTTTCTGTACCCCGTTCTCGGAAATACATACGTAGTTTTATGTCTGACAAAATTAAAATCTAAAATTATTTTAGATTTTCTAATGCCGAGAGTTCTCAGAAAACGGTGTTAGGCTATAAAGTTTTGAAATAAACTTTTCACAAATTTTGAATTTATTAAACTAATGAAAACATTTAACAACAATGAGGTGAAGTTACTGATACTTATAGAATATTTTAAGAAGCAGTTAAATAATTTTATTAAAATATATTTTCCGTGTTTATTTTTATATTCTTTCTCTTACGAAGTTTTGAAAACTGCGAATTTCTTCAGGCATCGCTTTCTGTAGAAATAGAGGATATATTTATAACCTATGTTATTATTTAATCTGTTAAGATTACAGGGTATCGTATTCAACAATCTGTTGGTTCACTTAAGTGTAGTTTTTGTTGTTGTTTGACTAAGCCATTGCTTTGTGTAATTCGCGATGCAATTGTCGCCGTAGGCTCTAAAATATGCGGGGGTGTCAAGAGGAGGAGACGGGGTTTTAATTACGCATGTTACGTCGTCGACTTCGGCAATTTGCATGCAGTGCGTGAAGGAAGACAGGGAGGGAGAGGGAACGAAAGAGATAGAAGAGCCGAGGGATAAGAGAAACTTGGGCCTAACAACTTAAATGCTTTCCACATGTGACAGGCGACAAGTGCATCGAACTGAACAAAAATGTAACCACAGGTTGTACTGCGTAGAAGCAACCCGATCACTTAAGTCAAGGCTGTCAAAAGCGCAGGGTTAGACGGAAGAGGTATTGAATAAAACCTTAACAGAAAGTTGGCATTGTATCAAAGTTAAAGAATTGCCAAAGCAAACTTTCATTCAATAAATATTTCATATTATGCAAATTCTTAAACTTTATGCAAGTTTCAGCTGTGCGCGGCTTCTGTTTAACATTTTATTATTGATTAGATAAATTAAAAAAACATACACAGATTTCACTAAATGCTAAAGTAATAAATTTAAAGACTGGAGGTGGCTAAAAGTTCAAAATTGTTTTTTAAATTTATAAATTGAATTGGTGGAAAAGATAAACCTTAAGAAATAATGAAATTAATGGTATCTTACTATAGATTTAGATTTCTCTTATTCTTAATAGGTATTAATAATCCATGTTTAAATTTAGTGTATCACACTTTTATAAAATTAACTTTCTGACCTTAGACAATTATTTTTATAAATGTTAACCCAACCTGTTTTATGGAAACCTTAGAACCCTCCACAATCCTTTCTTTATTGCTGCACATCTACGCAGTTATCACTTCCATTTCCAAAACAAAACCAAGCCCAGGAAGCTCAGGTTACACATCGAATGACAACACTCCAAGGCGACACCGGAAATAACACTTTAACCATTCGGGTTGATGGCGCCATGTCACAAAAGGGTTGGGTTGTGATAGCACCTTGCAACCTACCAGTGTCAGTTCGGCGCACCTCCATGGTGTCATCGTTTATCCAAAATCAGAATCAAAAGCTAAACAAACCAACAATCTCAAAATGTCTGCGGGGCATTGCAAAATGCCAAATGGTTAAACAAAATCGATTTGTTTATGGCAATAGTCTTGGCCCACGCCGACTTGTCTAAAACATGGAACATATCATTACAAGATACAACCACGGAGACGCCGACATCCGCTGAAAAAATGCGGTCAAGGTCTGAACGGAGAAAAGAGGAGAATTCGAAGGGACAAGCACTAAGAAAAGTAGCCATAAATTTATGGCGTGGCTAGATTCAATAAATTCTTGGAGAGCTGCATGGGGATTTGCTTTTAAGGGGGAGTCTATTAATAGCTGCGCTTTGCTTTTACAAGTGGCATACATAAATTAGCAAATATCTAACTAAATGTATCTAAATGTCTCCCCTCTCCCTTCTCTCTACTTGCAGAGCAAACCCCTCGTTGTGGAGCCCATTGACTTCGAAGCCTTTATAGCCAAAAATAAAACGCTCATACAAAATGATCCGCAGCGGGAGTTGCTTATCTATCCAGCAGATGATGTCTCGGTAAGTTGGAATTCCAGAAAAAAAAACACTTTACTTAAGTTAAAAGAAAGCAGAAAGAATAATTTATTCGCTTCTGTTTAAACTTTTACTTTTGAAACGATTCGTTTTGAATTTTAATGCTCAAACAAGTCTCAATTGTATGAAAACCATTTATTTCGTATAATGGATATATTTTTTTTTTTAACTTCAGTTTTAAAAATGTCAAACATTTTAAATTGTACAAATATTTAGTTCTGTTATAATATGTAAATAAAGCGAAAATAATAAATACATATTAATTTGACATATTTGCAGTTCCAGTAAAAATTGCCATACAATGAGAATTATTTTGAACTATAAATCTATACACTTTTTTAATTTTCGAGCAATCAATGAAGAGAATATATTTATTTGTTGTTTTATTTATAATTTATTTTTTTTTTTTAATATTTCAATCACATACCTCAAAAATAATTAGACTATGTTTATTGAATGTAATTTTCATTTTTGATTAATTGCAGGAGATCATTATGCCACGTAAGCAGCGCAGCAATGCCAAATCGGTGGCAGATCGCTTTGAGCCACCAAATGAGGCGATTGTCTGTCCACTTCATGGCTCAATGCCGCTGGGCAGCAATGTGCACAGTCAGGTGAGCCGACAGGGCAGCCTGCAGTCGAATGGCAGCTACCAGAATGGACACAGCAGCAATGCGAGTCTGTCCAATGGAAATGGTCAGCTGTCCCGGAAGAGTTCACAATGCTCCAATGGATCGACGAGTCGAAAGTCGTCACATGAATCCTACGAGTCCGCATTGTCATCCACAACACTGCGTTCGCATCTAGCGCAGCCCGAGGAGGTGGATGAGTATGGGGATGAGGACAACGCGGCAGGAGAAGATGTGATCGATGGAACCACGGCAGGAACACGTGCCGAGTGCACACGGTTCACACGACAAGCGCTGTACACCTATCGTGCCAAGAATCATCTCATTCACTACAAATACAGCGCTTATGGTGGCAACTGTCACGATCTGCCCAGGTGAGAAACTTATCCCTAATCTCTACACGAATCCTTCTAATTTCCTTCTGTTTCGAAATTGCAGCACATCGCCTGGCGAGGAATTACTGGAGGAGGTCTATGAAATCGATGCGGATCAGGACCGCATTGATGAGCAAATGACGCGGTCCCAGGCGGACACCATCACAAAGCAGGGATATCTGTTAAAGGGACCCGACTCTGCCTCAGATCGCATGTTTGCCAACATTGGCAACAAATCCTTCAAGCGTCGCTATTGCTATCTGCGCCAGGAGATAGATGGCACCTACATGCTCGAGCTGCACAAGGATGAGAAGCAGGGCGAGGCCAAGGCCACCATTGTCATGGACTTTTGCACGGAAGTTGTGCAGGTGGGAAATCTTCCTAATTATTCTCAGTATCCAATGTAAAGTGAAGTATTATATGAGGCATCTCTGACCCTTTTTACAATGCAAATTTAAGGTCAGCAAAAAATGTAAGCACGCAGACGACAATGGCAGAGCTAGATCTACTAAATGTACTGTAGACAGCTCCATTTTCCATTTGAATTTGGTCTCGCCTACGCATATGTAAACCTACAAGAGTTTATTAAAAAGTAGAGCCTTGCTTTTGCACTTTTTTAAACTTAGTCCATTATTGAGAAGTGTTCATTTGTTGCCTCTACAATTCTTTACAATGTTTTTCTATAAAAGGGGTTATTACCTTTGATGTTCTTAAATTCTATTGGTTACACACTCAACTAAATTCCATTTGCCATTTCAGAATCCAAAACGTGGTCGCTTCTGCTTTGAGCTGCGCATGACTGCAGGTCACAAATCCTTTACATTGGCTGCTGAAAATGAGCAGGACTTTAAGGATTGGCTGAGCAAGCTCTCCTCGGTGCTGGCCCAGAACAAAGTGCAGGAGGAGAAGCGCAATGCATCCCTGGAGCGTCAACCGCAGGCCACTCTTCAACTGCAGCCTCCGGCGATGGAGCCACCAACATTTGGCACACTCAAAGGGCTGGATCAATCGCTGCATCCGCAGCTGATGAAGTACGGCCGGGAGACGGATCACTCGATAGCCCAGGCACGACGCGAGCAGCGTCGTCGGCTCTTTGCCTGCTATCAGAGTCCTGGCAAAGCCATCGCTGGCGACAATGTGGAGCAGTATCGGGAGCACTTTGGCACACGGATTCTCCTCTGTTGTCGCAGTCTGCGCTTTCGATTGCAATGTCTGCCCACAGATTGGGCAGAGGGCGCTGGAGGAGAGCAGCTGTGCCAGGTGGAGCCCTACATCACCAGCTTGGCGCTATTCGATGCGAAGGCGGGTCGCAAACTCAGCGAGAGTTTCTACTTCAACATCAATGATGCTTCGGCGGCTCAACTGTTGCCCAACACGCCTGTTCCCGCCTCCGTGGCAGGCTGTGGTGTCCCCAGACGTTCCGAGAGCGATGAGAGGAACGCAGCTCAGGCGCCACATTCCCTCTTCGACGGCGTCTCATCGGAGCTGCTGCGTTGTCCCCGTCAGCAGTTCCAACAGCTGAGGCAGTGCCTCCTCTCGGTGACGGCGCCACATTCGGACATTTATCTCGTGCTGCGCATTGAGAAAGTGCTGCAGTGCAGCATTCCCCAGGCAGCAGAGCCCTATGTGAAGGCTGCCCGGGATGCCAAGCTGGGCCAGAAGGTCCACAAGGCGGCCAGGAGTTGTGCCCAGCATATTGGACACTACCGCCAGCCATTCGCCTGGTCAGCCCGTCCCTTGTTCAAGGCCTACAGTCACGACTTGGACGTGGATCAGCAGCGAGATTTCGAATTCAACACGATCTATCGCCAGGAGTTGCCCAAGCTGAAAGATGAGGAGCTGCTCAAGCTGCTGCTCGACTATCGCAAGCCGGAGAAACTCAGCAAGCTGACCATAATCCCCGGCTGCATGCGTCTCCAGCTGCAGCTGTTGGATCAAACGACGCCTTGTGGCCTCAGCAAGTCCTTGGCTCCCTTGACCAGCTTCAGTGCCACCGCCAAGCAACCGCTCACACTGGAACTGACCGAGTTTCAGAGTCAGCACGAGCGGGATGCGTTTCCTTATACCAACTTCTGCAATCATCTGTATGTTTATCCATCGAGTCTGCAATTCGATAGCCAGAAGATCTTCTCGCGTGCTCGCAACATTACGGTCGTCGTGGAGCTGCGGGATGGCGATGGGGAGTACAGCAAACCATTGAAGGTAAGGGAAAAAGTTGAAGTTGAAAAAGTTTTAAGGAACATCTAGTTAAATTTTATAGCGATAATAAAAACAATTTTCTTGAAATCGATACTAAGTTAATGCACCAAAAATAATTAAAAACTAAAGTTATTAAAAAAAAATGTTATATGGGAAAACCAATAGAAGAAAAACAACTACCAAACAATTCATTTAAAATGTTGATACCTGGAATATCAAATTTTATTAAAATATATATTTTTTAACTTTATTCCTCTACGCTTGATGTTATTAGTACTGAGTATCTCAGTATTGAGCACTCCCATATTTTAAACTCTATTAATGCTACTCTTTCGCTATTTTTAGTGCATCTATGGTCGACCTGGACAGGACTTGTTGGTCTCCCAGGTAGCCTGTCCGGTTCTCCATCACAACGTGACGCCCACTTGGTATGAGGAGATCAAACTGCGCCTGCCACTCGGCCTCTTTCCCGAGCATCATTTGCTCTTCTCGTTCTATCACGTGTCCTGCAATCTGAGCAAGAAACGCGATGCACACGCGGCATTCGAGACGCCCATCGGGTATGCTTGGCTGCCCTTGTTGCAGAAGAATCGCATCTGTCTGGAGGAGAAGCTGTTGCCAGTGGCAGCGACGCTGCCTGTGGGATATCTGTCCATACAGCCTTTGGGCCTTGGCAAGGGGGTAAGTTGAGCTGTCGTTGTTGTTGTTGCCGCTTTGTCGCTGATCATCGACTCATGACATGTTGTTCTCTCTTTTTTACTTTCACATATGTTCCTTGCTTGTCTAACCGTAAACAAACAACCCGCTCTCAATTGTTTTCTTTTTCGCACTCCATGCATCACTTCATGTATTACACCATCCGCAAATCCGCAATCTCTCCTCCCTCTGGCCGCCTACAAACCCTTTCAATTTCTCAGCAGAACTGCGGCCCGGAGATTCAATGGATCGACAATCAGCGACATCTCTTTAGCGTCGGACTGCGTTTGGATTCCACGGTCCTAACTTCGGATCAACATCTGCACAATTTCTTCGCCCACTGCGAACGTTTGTTGGAAGGCGGAAAGACTGGAGCTCTGCCGGCGGAGATGGAAACGTGCAAGATCCTGAAAGCAGCGCATGCGATTGACATGAGATCCTTGATCAATTTTCTACCCACGCTCCTGAACGAACTATTTACGTTGCTGGTGCATACACAGTCCGAGGAAATTGGCCTAAATGTCATTCGCTTGCTGACCAACATTATCCATCTGATTAGCGATGAGGCCAATCGGACCGAGTTGCTTTCGGCCTATGTGAAGTATGTGTTCCATGCTCCTTACTACAGCCAACAGACCGCGAGGACGAGGACTGTGCATGGCGAACTGTGTCGACATTTGCCATATCTCCTCAATCCGAGCAACACGGACTTTCTGATTGTCAACAAGTTCATGCGATACTCGTCGATCTTCTTTGATCTGATTGTTAAGAGCATGGCCCAGCATCTTTTGGCCACGGGACGCATTCGAATGCTGCGCAACGAGCGCTTCCCCAAGGAGTATGCGGATCGTGTCGAGCAGTTGATAAAAGTCCTCGTCCCTTATATAACAACGCGCTACGAGGATCTCGGAGAGGAGACCCAGCAATTGAATCGATCACTGGCCAGATTTGTGCGTCAGTGTCTCACTTATATGGATCGTGGATTCGTCTTCAAGCTGATTCTTTTCTATATGGAACGCTTTTCACCGGGTGATCCACGTGTGCTGCACGAGTACAAGTTCAACTTTCTGCAGGAGATTTGCCAGCATGAGCATTATGTTCCATTGAATCTGCCCTTTGTGCTGAATCCCAAGAACCGGCCGCCGGAGTTGTTGCAGCATTTTACGCTCTCGGAGCAGTTTTGTCGCCAGCATTACCTTTCGGGTCTGCTGCTGCGGGAGCTGAAGAGCAGCCTCAACGAAGTGGGACATGTGCGACGTCATGCTCTGGCCATTTTCAAGGATCTGCTGGCCAAGCACGAGTTGGATGCCCGCTATCAACAGCGTGGCCAGCTGTCGAGAATCGCCTTGCTCTATGTTCCCTGGCTCGGCATTGTCATGGACAATCTGCACCGCATCGACGATCTGTCGGAGTCGGGCGCCTGCACTCCCAATGGACATTTCTATGCCGACTCTGCCTCGTACACGAAGCGTCTCAGCTGCTCTAGTAGCTATGTGTTCAGCAAGGACTCCTCTACCTTTGGCTCATTGACCTCCACGCCGCGCTCCAAGAATCGCTTAACGATGCACATCGATCAGCCGAGCCCTTGCCGCACCTCCGTGCACATCAAGGAGCACAATTATCTGGCCGCCATTGCCGGCTCAGCGATTAGCAATGGCGTCTCCAATCTATCGCTCAACTCCAACTCCGATTCAGGCGTAAGTAATCCTTGAGATTCTTCTTTCCAGTCAGTGACATTATTTACTTATTTAATCATAAAATTAGTTAATTTATCAAAATATATAAATACCTATTTTAATCATTAGTTAAAATAAAATAAAATTTTAAACATACAATTTTGGGGTATTAAACATTTTTACATTTCATTTTTAAGCTTTTAAAGATTACTTAGAAAAAATTAAATAAATGTAGAGATACCCGTATTACATTTTTAAACATGAATAAGCATATACCCAGATTCTTAATTTTTAATTCAACTTTTTTATCCTTTCAGTTAAAAATTTAAATTTAAATATTTCTAAATTTTACTAACAATTTTGTTATATGCTTATTTTTAATTTAATTTTTACTTTAATTTTGGTCAACTGTATTTAGTTCACATTAAATAACCAAATAAATTAATAAATAGATCTTAAATAATTTATACATTTAATTGTAATCTCTCTGCCCAATTGCTTTCAGCACTCGCAGGACACGACGACAATTGGCGCCTACACAAATGGAGAAACCGATGTCGCCCTGCGCAATGGACACAACCGTTCGGTGAGCGTAACCCATGCACAGATCCCCTCCAGATGCGATAAGTTCAGTGCAGGGGAGAGCAAGGATCTATTGCTGGGTTTCCTGTTCATAGTGAAGCATCTGTCGCAGGATCAAATGGTTGGCTGGTGGCAGAACTGCAACGAGACGGAAACGCTTCAGTTTCTGTCCATTTTGGACTTGTGTCTGCTGCAGTTTCGCTACGTGGGCAAAAAGAATGTGATCCTGCCCACAGATGCTCGAGTGACGCGTCCAACGAAGGCGCATACTCTGCCCGCCCGCACGGCGCCGCCAGTGCTGGAGAATGGCCACCAGGAGCCGAGCACCGGAACACTTACCCAGACACGAGAGCATCTGCTGGAGGATATGGACATGTCAGCCAGGTCACAGCAGGCGCTGTATGATTCGAACGTTGCCACGGAAGTGGGCATGATCATACTGGACAGTCTGGGTCTCTATGTGCTCCAGTTTCGCCAGCTGCTGGCGGACAGCTTGGTGCTGCCCAAGTTAGCCCGTGTCTATTTGCGCTTCCTGCAGCTGGGACAGTCGGAGCGTCTCTCCAAGCATGTCTTTGCGGCCCTGCGGGCATTTATCAACAACTATTCGATGGCCCTGTTCAAGGGGAATGCCATGCTCTGTGGCCAGATGGTCTACGAGCTGCTCAAGGCCTGTGACAGTCGCCTGGTGGACATACGTCATGAATCCTGTGCCGTGCTCTATCTCCTGATGCGCAGCAACTTTGAGTTCAGTGGCCGCAAAGCTTTGACTCGAGTTCACCTGCAGGTCATCATCTCGGTATCACAGATGATCGGCAATGTGATTGGCTTGAACAATGCCCGATTCCAGGAGAGCTTGTCCATAATCAACAGCTATGCGAATAGTGATAAGGCGATGAAGGGCACAGGGTTCCCCCTGGAGGTCAAGGATCTGACGCGACGTGTGCGCACTGTGTTGATGGCCACAGCCCAGATGCAGGCTCACCACATGGACCCAGAGCGTCTGCTCGAGCTGCAATATTCGCTTGCCAATTCGTATGCCTCCACGCCAGAATTGAGGCACACCTGGCTCGTCACCATGGCCAGGAACCACGAACAGAATGGCAATCTCTCGGAGGCGGCCTGCTGTCATCTTCACATTGCCGCCCTCATGTGTGAATATCTGCGCTTAAAAGGGGGCTGTACCTTGAGCTGGTCCTCGACCGCCTTTGGCAAGATCTCACGCAATATTCCGTTAGATGAGCAGGGACTCAAGCTGGATGCTGGTGCCCAGGACTCGCAGTATACGGAGCAAATGCTGCTGGAACAGCTGAAGCAATGCGCCGACTTTCTCGATCGCGCCGAGCGCTTCGAGTGCCTCGGTGAACTCTACAAGCTCATCCTGCCCATCTATGAGCGGGCTCGCAGCTTCATCGAGCTGGCCCACTGCTATGAGCATCTCACCCAGGCCTACAACAAGATCGTCGAGGTCAATCGGTCTGGCAAGCGCATGCTGGGCCGCTTCTATCGCGTGGTCTTCTATGGCATGGTGAGTTATACCAAGTCCATCAACTCTGGATGCTTTCAAGTGTCCACAAATTTATTGGGAGATTTTATAAAAGCTTTTGAACTTTTTGTTATATATTCAATTCGTCCTTAAATGCATTGTAAATTAATTTATTTATTGTATAAAAACTTTGTTTAAAATAGTTTAAATTACATTTTTTGTTTTTAATTTCTTTACAATATTTTCAGATGTACTTCGAGGAGGATCACGCCATTGAGTTTGTGTACAAGGAGCCCAAGCTGACATCCCTCAGTGAAATCTCGGAACGTTTGGCCAAACAATATAAGGAGAAATTTGGCGCCGATGTTGTCAAACTTATTATGGATTCATCGCCGGTATGTGGAAAAAAATTAAATTAATTAAAAAATGAAATAATAAATTTAAGTCGAAACTAATTCTGCCTTTGCTTGCAAGTAATTCCATCGGTTCTTAACGTGTTGGGGTTTAATTTCAATAGGTTTTATTTCTTCTTGTGAAAACAATTATTTGAAACCTCTTTTGAGGTTTCTCTCTCATTTCTTTGTAAATAATCGTTAATTAAAACAACATAGTTTATGTTATTTGTTTACAACAATGTATATATATTACTTTTTCGCTAATGATTACTTAACACATTATTTGTTATCTTATTTAGCTCACAGAGCTTAAACTCATTTGACTGAATTATAGTTGATTTTAGGATTGTCTAGCAATCTAACGAATTTATAAGAATACTGCTGCGGCTGTCAAACTGAAATTAACTAGACAATACATACATCATATACACAGGAGTGATACTAGCTCATTTAAAGAGATACTCATTAAATTGGACGTCAGTGTCTTCACCTCGCATCAGGCTCAAGCGCTGAAATGATTTGGGAAATGAGAAATGTAAAATGGGAATATCACAATTAATATTTTCGACTTACGCGTTTCACCTCCGACTGCCGCATCTTTGAGGCATGTGTCATTCGTGGCGCCACAACTCTGGAAACTGCTCCTGTTTGACTCTGCTTTGTGCCCGAGCCACCCGTGGCACGTGGCAAGGTGGCTGCCTTAGTGTGTTTATTTCTGAAATATTTCATATTATTCATTTATATCTTTAATCATTATGTACGTGTTTAGATAATGAATAATTGAGATACTATTTTTTATACTTTTATAAAAAATTCTCATTTCCATTTATAGTGATCTAATCAATGATTATTGAACTGAGATGTTTTGTCTGACATTGTATGACTACCGTGTAAATGAAATACTCGTCTATCTTTACCTCAGTTAAATTGCTAACTCACCCATGGACCTGCTCCGACTGATGCTTGACCAGGGATCGTGTCTCCACTTTGCAGTTGACCTTTAGAATTTGACTGGCTGCCATGTCGGGAATGTGGTTTCTAACCACGCCAGATTTGGGTGGCACTTCGCGGACATGTGACTTGGGGCGATTGCCCGTGACGAAGAGCGGCTCCGTTTGCTTTTTTGTTCCTGTTGCACTTGCCACGCCCCCTCTGCTTGGTGAGCTGATGCGGCATCTCTGCAGTTTGCTGTCCTTGTCCTTGTGGATGGCTGACTTGCGGGCATTGTTGGTGCACTTCATCTGAGCCACTTTGTAGAGTTTGGGAAAGACGGAGCTCACATTGGTTGTGGTCGTGGACATGGCTGGAGTGCTTGGCGGCACATTTGGCTCGTAGTCCTCCTTAGATGAGTTCTGTTCCTGCTCTGCCTCTTCTAGCATCTCGGAGTCGTTGACATCCGTTAACCTATAGACCTTCATGTGATTGAATTCTGGCGTAAACGAATCCCAGTCGTAACCCGACAATTCTTCATCCTCATTGTAGCATACTTCATGATTCTTCGTGAACAGTTTGTTGTTCTCTTTGCTGGGCACTGGAGCAGCTGCAACTCCTGAAATTCCCGAATTGACCAATTGCTCCTCGGGTGTGGCTAGTCCCAGTTTGTGGCAGAGCTCCTTGAAGGCTTCCTGATAGCGTGTGCCGGCATCGTTGTTGATCAGCTTCTCAAAGGCCTTAATGTCCTCAATCTGGCGCTCAATTTCCAACTCGGTGTAACTGTGCTTCTTGGGAAGAGCCGTACATCGGGGACAGATCGATGGCTCCTTCGTTTGTTGACTCTTGCCATTTAGGGCTGCACACATGCGACTGAGAAATTGAGCAGCCAGAGCATTACCTGGCCGAGATTCACGACTGCCGATCTCGACACGAAGTCCAGATGCCAGACAGAGATTCTCATCCAAAAGTGGTCGACTTGCTCCTCCTGCCATCATGAACTGCACATTAATGCCCTGCGAATCCGAGCTGAGGCTGAATTGCATTGCGTAGAGGGGAAAGTTGTGATTACCCAACTGATCCATCAAATTGAAGAGCTGTCGCTGAATGCGACTTTGCGTATCCAGTCGAGATATGTGCAGATTGTCGCCCACAATCTCCTGCCTGACCAGCGTTGTAGTCGACGTGGTCATCTCCTCCGTGGCCGCCTTCGCCTGGCAGCTCTCCCGGAGTGGAGCACACTCCTCATCCTCGCTGCTCTTCAGATACGAGGGCACAAACTCCGCTGCATTGGGATTTAAGGAGGATTCGCTTAGACTATAACTATCTTCGCTGCCAGCCTGCAGCGATTGTATGAAATCCTTGAGAAACTGCTGATGCGTCTCACTACCACAGTCCATGTTAGCTCCTACTTATCACTTGATATAAAACGACGCACAAAAAAAAAGAAGAAGGATAAAGTAGAAAACTCGTAATGTAATTTGGTTCTATTGTTAGTGGACTCTGTCAGATTAAAAATAATTTACTATTTGTATTGCGATTGTTGTTTTCAATTGTTGTTTTGTGATATATTTGTACTTTTTGAATAGCAAGAATATTAGGTTGAAGTAATCCGAAAAACTCAAATGTTCCTATGACTTATATACCGTCGCCATCTGTCGTTCACTTTTATTACTAAGCAGCTTTGATCGAGAGTGGCGCCATCTGTTGGAACTTTCCAGTAGTTTACTTGATCATGGGAGAGCTTTGGCAATCACGGTTTGCCCTCTGAATCACAGTATGTGAAATGATTGGTTTTGACATAGAAAAAGGTCACAAAATTATCAACTCTCAACACTTTGAGGGGCTTCCCCAACTGGTCTGTTATATCTCTCGCTTTATTCTTTTTTCCAGGTAAAAGTTGACGAATTGGATGCCAAACTGGCCTTTATACAGGTGACCCATGTAATACCATTCTTCAGCAAAGACGAGCTCGATCAGCGTCTCAATGAGTTCGAGCAGAATCACGATGTGGACACATTCATGTATGAAACACCCTTCACCAAGTCGGGCGCTGCACGGGGCAGCGTTGAGGATCAATGGAAACGCAAGACTGTCATTAAAAGTGGGTGTTAGAGATAATATATTTCTATAATGAGAGTTAAAAATTTATTTACTTTTCTTTAGCCCAATACTCGTTTCCCTATGTGCTTAAGCGCATACCCGTCAAGTCTCGGGAGATTATCGAACTGAGCCCCATTGAGGTGGCCATCGACGAGATGCAATCAAAGGTTTCAGAGCTGGAAGAGATCATTCTCCCGCCGGCGGATGTTAAGAAGTTACAGCTGCGTTTGCAGGGCAGCGTTGCAGTCACTGTAAATGCGGGTCCTTTGGCCTATGCACATGCCTTCCTGGATGCCAAGGTGATCAAGAACTTTTCACTCGATCGTGTCGAGGATCTCAAGGATGTCTTTCGGTAGGTAACCAGACTCCCAACTAGTTACAGTTAATAATGCGAAGTCTCTTTCTGTAACCTAGCGATTTCATTGGCGTCTGTCATAAGGCATTATGTGTGAACGAGCGCATGATCAGCGCGGATCAGAAGGAGTATCATCATGCGCTCAAGGAGAACTATGAGAAACTGTGTCAGGCACTCAGTGAGTTACTCCAAGACGAATCGTTCCAGCCGCTTAGCGATGATGCCGACACCGCAGCCCAGCGCAATAGCATGGCTTTATTCAATGCGATCAGTGGGGCCTCACATAACTCAAGTACTGCTTAAGTTCAGTTAAAACAACTCAAAAAAAAAATGAAACAAATACCAAACAATACCAATATATTTACACACACACGCACAGCTACTAAAATGGTTATTACAAGTACTCAAATAACATGCCAAGTAGAAGACTAATTCAAGTAGCCTTTATCAACTTGTTTGGTGTTCCTTTTTTATGATGTATGATCTTTGATGTTTGATGTTGTCGTTGTCGTTGTCGTACCCGTTGACCGTTGCCGTTGTTCTTTTTCTGGCAGCAGGTAAACTGAGAATTTCGTCCCGTCGTGTCTCATCTTAACTGTTTAAACGCGCATCCATGTGATTAACTAACTAACACAGGTATTTGGTCAATACTAACTCCTAATTAGCAAATGCAATACTAAACCCAATAATAACTCATACTAAAATTGCTTTCAAACCCTCCCCATTTTTGAAACATTAAGCAAATTCATAATTTAATAAACATTTTTAATTTCTGTTTTAGGTTTTGGTTTTGCCGTTTACTAAAGCCCAAATGCAAACCGTCAAATACCAATATACCACATACACATACAAATACAAACACATGCACACCACAACCACGACAGCCAACTGACCAGTTGACCAAGATGCAGTACACTCAAAAAAACACTCGTACTTGTTGATTTTTTATATGTATAACCCTAATCCTAAACAAATCGAACTTTAATTGTTGTTAAATTATATATAACTGTATATATAGATTGAGCTTATAATTGTAAATGCTTTAATTTTATTATTATTTTAATTAATACGATTCCAGTGTGCAGCATGCCCAAAAACTGATGAAAATGGATTTTAAATTAACTATAATTAAATATATACTTAATATTTAATAATCGCTCCCTTATTAGATCAAATCTGCTAACGTTGTGTCTTCTTCAGAACTCAAATGGCTAAAACGAAACTTTAATAATTTAATTATTATACGATTAATTTAAATAAGTATTTACCTAAATCAATTAATTATATTTGTAGTACTAAGTTCCAGAACAGATGCAACAGAACTTACCAAAGTATTTAAAAAAAACAAAAAAACTATGATACTACAAATACATGAATATATATTTACATGCATTTTCTAGTGAAATCGAATAACGAATAAATAAATATTATAAATGTTTAAAATAAAAAACAGGCAAAATGTAGTTTTTGTTATTCACATTGCTCTTGCTATTTATTTATTTTTTCACTCTATCTCTGTTGGTCATTTAACCAGTGTTGACAAACTAATGTTTATTCCCGTTCCATGTATGATTCTGTCTGTGAGAACTTAAAGTACAAACTAGTCTTGAGTCTGTTTCGTAGATCTACAAATGCGCTGATCGCGAAGATAAAAACAATTACAATTTCCACTTGATATGTAAAATTCTAGTAAATAAATTCCCAGGACCCATAGTTCCATACTTCCCTATTGTATGTATCTATTGAAAATCAATCATCTCCCCTAGTTATTGTCATCTTTCAAAAGACTCAAACGCTGCAATCAATAGGAATTAGTTCAACTCGTTAAATTTATGTGTAATATTGTTGAACTCACCTTCTGTGCCTCAGTTTGACGCATCAGAGATGTGTATGTGCTACGTGGTGCCAATTTCTGAGTATTTTTCTTGATGGACGGACCTAAGCTTTTCCTGGGCGTAGGTCTTCCTTTTATCGATTTTTTACTGAGAAAATAAAAGCGTGAATTTATAGTAATATTAGACTCTAATGATGCTGGATGAGCATACTCATGCTGCGAATCTTGTTTAGCATTTCCAGAGCGTTGACGCATCTCGGCTCTACTGTCGACAGTCTTCACTCCATTCCAACCGCCAATAGGAGTAGGAATTTTGGTAACCGGACTTTGTTTTAAAGCCGTCACGTTATCAGTGTCTACAGTAGGATTGGAGTTGGGATTGGGCAACTCCAGGTGCTTTTTCGGAACAGCATTAGCTCCTAGAATGCTGGAGCATAACTTCTGGGTCTTGCTTATTTCACTCCCAAGAGATGAAGAAACGGAGGACTTGACACGTTTGGCCTGGTTTTCTAGCTTAGTATCTGAATGGATGGTGGTTGTGGTTGATGGACAATTGGTTATTTCCAGCTGATCATTCCATTCCATCTTATCGTTGAGAACATCTCCCATTCGAGCCATAAAATTGGCAGCGAGCACATTGGGCAATTTTCGTGGCATAAACGAACATTCGCTCATCTCCAAGTGCAATGATGCATCCTGGCAAAGATTCTCTTCCAGCATGTGTTTGGCCAAAGTTCCCTGCTCCCCCTTGAACTGTACATTGATACCTTGTCCGTCTGGCGCCAGACTCACATCGATCGCCTTCAGGGGCATGAATTTGTTCCCCAGTTGATGCAACAATTCAAAAAGCTGCCTCTGGGCATGCAAATATGATGCATCGCCAACAACCTCGCGACGAACCAATGTGGTCGTCGATGTCGCCTCCGATTTCATCTTCTGGCTATGATTCGAATACGGACTAGCCTTCGGTTTGGGCTTAACATTCGGGCAATTCTTCAAATGCGATGGAATAAACTCCGATGCTAAGGGATTCAGCGATAGATTTGGCAATGAATGACACGGTAACTCCTGCTGCCTCTCACTTCTGTTTTCCATTGTTATGGATTGTAAAACCAACTCTGAATAGATTTTGAACATATATGTTAATATACATATATATATTGACACTCAAAACGGTTCTGTTTTGATGGAAAGATGGTATACAATCTAACAATTTAATCTTTGTCTTTAATATGCAAAACTGTATGTAGTATGATAAGTAGATAAGAAAGAAGTGAGTGTTTCAAATGATCAAAAAGTCTAAAGTTCCTACGGGAACTGAACGATTTTCAAATTTCCAGCATCCTACTACTGTAACCAATCGAAGCAATTTACTTTGAAAAAAAAATGTAACAAGTCAAGATTTATGGAAAAAATATACCTAAAAACATGACTTTTTTAAATTAAACAAACTATTTACATTCGCTTCAATTTGTATTTATTATTAACAATTTGTTTTTAAAATTATTTAACAATTTTGTTTTTCATGCGCAAAATGTTATTCAAATTTTTGTTTTTAGAATTTGTTGCAAACAAAACCGTAAAAATAATAAAAATATGAACGGAATTGGCCAAAGCGCGTGGGGAAAGCAGTCAATCAATCAATCAAAGAATCGATCAGTGCTTTCTTTTAATGCTACATAAATATTTCTTTTTTCCTGTCTTTCATTTCATTTTGTTTTCTTTCTTTTCGCTTATTTTAAAAATTAGAATTACAAACGCGCATTGGGATTTCGGGAGCGCACAAAGTTGAGCAGCTCATCGGAGTCCTCGCAGACGAAGGGCTTGATGTGGTGGCATGCCACATCGTGCCACTTGATGCCATCGTTGTAGAAGTTGTTCAGAATGGAGAGGCAGCTCTCATCATTGCCCTGGGCGGCTTCACGGTTATCCGGCTGGGGTTGATTGTAGCCACCCGTCTGGGACCAATCGCCAGTGTTGCGCTGCGAGGTGGGACCAATTTTGCCACCCGATCCCGACCAGAACCAGCCGTTCTCATTGGGCGGCTGCAGATCGGGCCTGTCGCAGCCGGCGAAGTTGCACTTCCTGCCCGACGTCCAGATGTAACGCACATTGCCACGTGCGATGCGCTGCTTCACAAAGTCGTTCTCCTGGGGCGTCTCCAGCGAAACGGCGTCCATGCAGTGCCGCCGGCAAATGTTGCGGGCATCCAACCAATCGACCTCCAGACTGCGCGTCGGCGCATGCTCCCAGCTGAAGAAGTAGGAGTGGGAGACGCCTCTGGCATCCCGATACGTGGCATGGCGGACACGGTTGGCGCAGCTCCTCGGATCCGGCAATGCTAGACGACGCTGGGCCAGAGCCACAGTGGCGCCCACTGCCAGCAGCAGCAACGTGCGTAGCACAAACATTTCGATGGGGGGCGTGTGGGCGTGGCACGAGTTAAAGCCAGTGAATGAAACGCTGCAATTGACAACGTGGTTACGATTAAGCTCAAATTAATACTGTTTTTTTATTGGCATTACGGAGAATCTGGCGACTGACCCAACGAGGCCCAACCCATTTCCGCTTGGATGAGTCTTCACAGTCATTTATGCAAAATCACTGATTGGAAATAGATCTATCAGATCTATGGGGTCTCTATAGATTTGAGCGATTTTGACTTTTGTGTTTGTCTTTTATTTGGATTTTGTGTATGGAATTTGCCATCTGACAATTGTTTAAATCGGCACAATTTGATTTTCCATTTTCAATTCGCCTAATTGAGTAGTTTTCCATTATCGATTTTGGGTTCGACAACTGGCCTTGTCTCTCTTAATCTCGGCCCTATTTCGTAATCATGAGAGAATTCTACAATGGATGCGATTTCTGCCTGGCAACAAAACTCTGCTCAATTGACTCCCTCTATGCAAATTACATTATTGTTTTATGCTTTTATCTATTGTCATATAAATTATTATGGCTTTAATCAAACAAAATTGTATGCAAATTTTATGGTCTATTGACGGCAGCTGTGCCCACATCAGACTAAGACTCGGTGCATCTGCTTGTAACTTACATAAAAATGTTTTTTAACTACATTTAGATCCGGAATGGAACTGTTTTTAAATTTAACTATGATCTAAAGCCATTCAATCAGTTGGTAATACAATCGAGTTGACCTTGAGGCAAACCAAGAAATTATTTATAATACAAAGATAGCTGTCAGATTTCAAATGGTCTTGAAATCCAAAGATCTACAGGCGTCAAGTGAAATGAATGTTTAGAATTCAACATTATCCATTTTGAGTCTTCATTTTGTTATGTATAAAATTCATTTAGTTTCCCTACAGTTGGCTCTTGGTCCTAATCAAGTTTTTTATATTCTTGCCACAATTCTAAACTCTATTTGGGTTACTTTCTACTTTTTGATTGCACCTTAAACAGAAGTCATAAACAATTAGTTTTGGACTCACTTAAAAGCTTGACCTTTACCCAGTTCCGTGGTAGCTAAGAGCAAACCCCAAAACTGACCTAACCCAACAAAATACACTGCACAACATGAGAACTGAGACAAAAGTGCTAAAAGAGTTAAACGGAGCTCAAACTGAGGCAGGGCACATGCCAAACCCGATGGTTTCTAGCTATTAAACCCAAAGTCTGGATACGCATACCAAACAGTTTTTTTTCTTAGCTTTAATGGAGAAAGTTGCATTGCTGTCTGGTTGTTGTTGTTACCGATTGTTTTGGGCCATGTATTACACACAGTTGGCTGACACTTTGACTGTCTGAGCTTGTGTCTTCCGTCTGATAAGGCGGCAAAGACTTTGCTTTTATTATTATTATTTTTAAACTTTTATTTCTACCAGTGCTCGTATCTCATTGTTGCTGCCATGTTGTAATTGAAATTTCAGGTTGCTTCACTTGCATCTTTTTTTCTTTGTATTTCATACTGAGCTAATTGTCGTGGGTAAAAAAAAAAGAAGAAGGTCCAAAAGTGTGGAAAGAAAGAAAGAAACCAACTCGAAGTCGAAGTCGTAAAATTGTTGGCTCTTAGCGCGTTGTTTAAGTGGCCAATTCGATTTTTGGTCAACGTTTATAATTTGTTATGCAATAATTGTTTAACGCATTTCATTGAAGATATTTTGATTTTATTTATTTTCTGTTGGTTGCTGATCTTTTTTGCCTGTGCACTTGTAAATAGCTTGGATCACAGTTGGGGGAGAAAGGCATACGAATAATGTGAATAATTGAACATTCATTTATGAGCACTTGCTCCGTTATGACTAATATGATGATGATGATACTCTTCAATTTAAACACCACTTTGTTTCCTTATATAAGTGAAAAAATACAATAATATCAAATTAAAAAAAAAAAAACAACACAATATTAATTCAGCCTTCGAAGCGTGTTCAATCGCCAAATAAATTGTACAACAACAAAGGCAACAGTAGCTGAAAATTAAATGTTTATAAGTTTGGTATTTTTTAGCTATTAATGTGCAACATCTGTGCAACATTCCAATTTCTGTCCGTGTGTTTAATAATTCATTCCGTGCCACGCTCGGAGCCATCTGCTTTTCTGTCTTTCCATGCAGCTGCATTCTTTCTTCAATTGCCTCATTCCATGCACCCCCTCCATCCCACTAGCGCCTCACCATGCCAACTGCATTAAAATATGTCTATAAATCTCTGACTTGGACACATTTTACAGCCAAAAAATCTGCTGGCTAATCACAACAGGTTTTTCACACTTGTTGCATTTATTTTGAAGCAATTTCCTTTTCGTATTTGTTAATCATTTGTATACTCTGTATTTATCAATGAAGAAAGGAAATCACGTTTAAAAGTGAGTACTGCCTAATTCCCGCCATTTATTTTAAATATTACAAGCTTTAATGTGGTAATGTAATAATTTTTAAAGCTATAAGAATACTTCACTTATAAACAATGCCTTTATATAGTTAAAACTTTAGATTTTCTTTGGAATTTATATTTAATAATTCACTTTAATTATCATAGATAACAGGGTATCCCTTAGTCGCTCAGTAAAAACTACTGCTGCTTGTTATTTATGTTTCACGCGCTTTTAATTCGCCTATCAAATCCGATTTTGGTTTTATATCTTGTTTGTAAATTTTACAAATTTTATTAAGCCGTTGATTAATTTGGCTGCCAAAGAGCTGTTAATTATTTTAACTGCTAATAATTTTCAAAAATATTTATAGTTGAACAATTCGTTACGCATTTCTTGTGGCAAATTGTTTATGGTTTAATAATTTCGAAATATTACTTTATAATTGATTTTCGCTGTTAAGAGTTTAAGCGCATTTTAATTGAAAAATGTGTGTGGGAAAATTAAAGATGACATCGACGAAAGTTCAAGATGTATATATGAATAGCTGTAGCTAATTTAGATTTCATTTATATATTGAGTATCTTTTAAGGAACAGTCTATTGAAAATGAATTAAGAGAACTTTTCCATATAAGTAATCTGTGAAATTGAATCTATTTTCTAGACGCTGTCAAAGCTAATCGAATCTGGGTCTATTGATGTGATTGTGCTTCTAATTGATTGACAGCTTTCTGTTAATGGGAAATCATTTGAAAAGCGGCTCATCAGTTTCCCAGAGAAATCAGTTTGTTTTGGTTTGGCCAGTGAGTATAGTTTGAGTATGAGTGCGAGTGCGAGTTTGAGTACTCGTATGTAGAACGCCAGGCTGAGACGGGTTTCTGTTGTAGTCATGATGCACCGATGACAGCAATTATAAAGAAGACGGATTTGCCAACCACAACAACGACAACAACAATAACTGGTGACAACCAGTTGTTGTTATTGGTTGTTGTTGCTGTTGTTGTGGCAACAACTGGGCGTCTCTTGGCCAAAAGTAGGTCTGTTCCAAGCCGTTGTATATCTCGTTAAGTACATGCTTTTATACATGCAGCTGTTTTTTGGAGTTGTTGTTGCTATTGTTGCTGTTGTTGGTGCTAATTAGAAGCATGTTGCAAGAACAGCTTGTGCCATGTCGCGGGGTCAAATGCAAGCCAAGATTTAAAAGGGCCGGTCGATTCCAAGCAGGATGCTCAAAAACTGTTAAGAAAGTTGTATGCGGATGCAACAGCAGCGAATTTTAATTGCCTCAAGAGGTACGTGTTGCAAGCGGTGGGGCAAGCAGTGCAAGTGGCGCAAGACACGCGGTTTTCTTTCTTTTAAGAAGCATCAGCCGCAGCCAGACACGAGTAAACAAAGTCGCGCAAATAATATGTAGAAAAACTGGACAGACTGTGGAAGAAAGTCAGCCAAGTTGCAGGCAGGCAAGCAAGTTTGTGATCGCCCCAGACAGGTGGCTGCCCAGGTGCCGGGGGACAGGTAAGGCAGGTGGGACAGATGGGACAGATGATACAGTTGGCGCGGAACGCCAGCAAAGGAGCTGTCAGTTTGGTCCGTGCAAGGTGCGTTACTTTTACTGCTGCCAAGCTTGAGTTCAGGTTCAGGTTTTGCAGCGACAACAACAGAAAAAACAATGAGATAAAAACAACAAATACTCGTAGGCAACAAAAATAACAATAACATTAACAATGTCAGTTTGCGTACCACGAAATGATAGTGAAAATATTTGCAGCTTTTTTGGTCATGACATAAAAAAGATGTACGTACGTATGTATATAGATATATGGTAGCTATTTAAAGATGTGAACGACAGACTCTTCAGAGAGTCTTCCGAAGTCTGTCTAAGCTCTGACAAACTCGCTAATGAGTTGTACAAATGTTGAGCTCAAGTTGAGCGAAAGGTAAAAATATTGTAGTTATTCCAAGTAATCGAGAGAGCATAACTACGAGTAACTGACTAATAAATCGGCTTATGAATGAATATTTTAGGTTTCATAGGATCTGCGCCCACAACTGCTTGTCAGAGTTAGAAGCAGAGGCTTAGTCAACAATAGTTTTAGAAGGGGTCAAATTTAGAATACCTTCTGTTAGTCAAAGTGAACTTTAGCTTATATCGTTTCATACTACACATTCTTTTTGAACAAACCCTTTCAGGGCCCCCTTTGGCTTACGCCACTGTCATTTGCAAATATCTTGAATAACTTTCCTTTAGGAGATCTGTGCAAGATCTCAGCAATTGTGCGACTTTCGCATCATTTTAAAAATAAATTATTTGTTGTCAATTTGGCAGCCTTGAAATTGCAGTTGCCAGTTGCCAGATGCCAGTGCCAGTTGCCAGTTGCCAGAGAAGACGTGACTTGCGATTTCTTTAGTGGAATTTAACGTTCGTCTTGGAGATTGTCTGCATTATACGATATATACTTAGTATGGTCACGATGCTATACGAAACTTGCCCATCAGCTGTGCTCTGTGTAATTTGCAGCACAGCTGCTACCCACCAAAAATGTCAAATGCTATTTTCCACTTCTTTTTAGGTATTTGTTGTTGTTGTTGCTGTTGTGTTTCCAATTTTGGCTGTTATCTCTGCATTAAGCATTATGACCATGTTTTATGTTTACGACCTCCAGAGTTGCAGTAGCATTTATTGTTTAGCCGTTAACAGCAGCCGTAAGCTCATGACCACAACGCCATTACTGACATTTTGCCATATTGCAATAAAATACAACAACAACAATAACAAAATGCAAAGAATACAAAAAAAATTTGCATGCGGCTGGAAAATTAGATTTTCCGCTCATTTGCACTGAGGTAGCCCAAAAGCACAAAACATATTGCGCAATCTTCTGCTTCAATGCATGTAATTTAACTGAGGTGGGAGTTCACAAGAGCAGTGTGTGTGTGTGTGTGTGTGTTCTATGGGTGTGGACTGTTCTCGCACAGCAGTGCTTCTAGTTCAAAACTAGGGCATACTTAATTGCTCTTAGATAGACGAACTCGGCAAATATGGAACTTGAAATACCTGCGATAACTAAGTGTTTATATAGCTCTCGACTGTTCTACTTGTCAAGCATATTCTGCTTCTCCTTGCAGACTTTACAACTTTTGCAATTACCTTAACAATCTCCAGTTCTCCATTTAGACTTTCAATATAATTTGGTTATTTTAAATGTGATCCTTTAATACATTTTATAAATTATCTTTTCTTTACTTATAACTATAGTACATATCAGATCTTTTCTAAAGTATTTTCTAAATAATCAATGCATTGTAGATCTATTATTATCTCCATTTCAATATAGATTTTTTAATATCTTCTTTTTTCTAAATGTTTCTTAACTTATTTTGAATTATTTAAAACATTGTTTCCTTATTCCGTTTAAAGTCATATATTTTCAAAATGAAAATAACTATTAGATTCTTTTATTTTAAAGACATTTATGTGTATTATAATACAAAATACTTTTTTTTAACAAATCATTAAAAAGAAATTTCCAAAATTCGAGGAAATTAAAATTATGGCTGTTAAATATAAAGAGTGAAAATGTAGAATTTTTTGAAGCATTAGTTGAACATCCACAGATATATAAATATTCTATAGAACATTATCTTAAAAACTTTTCTATAATATCCCTTTATTTGAGAGAACAACGCACTTAAGATCCACAACACAAGTCATAAGTCATTCACTAATTGGCTGTATTTTATCATATAATTTCTTTTACAGTTTTCGAGTAAATATCCTTAAAGGATGTGCTGTAGATAATCACCTTGGTTAGAAATAGAAACACCAAACTGTTAACGCAGCGGCGATTGATCAAGTTGAACGAGAGACTAATTGAAATTGATGTACTTAAAAATTGTTTTATGAAGTGTGGAGACAACCGCACGCAACGCTTCACTTTTACCAACTGAACGCAACGACGATCTTGCCACGGTTTATAGCCTGTCCCCAAAACAAAAACAAAACTAAAAAAAAACGATATAGCAACATCAACAACAACGAACAACTTGACACTGCGGTTGCGGCTCGAACGCGTCTCGAACCGCGCTTGTGTTCGGTCTTGTGACTATGTCTGTTCATCTGTACATCTCACCCTCTCTTTCTCTTGTCGATCGCTCTCTCTTTCTGACTGTCGATCATTGTTTGTGGCCAAAAACAAACAGTCAACCGACGACACGCAGCTTTGGCGCTTCAAGTGCTGCAACCAAAACGATTTGCACTCAAAACTTCAGCTTGACATCTCATTGTTAATTGAGTTATGGGCCAGTAAACCGCCTCTTTTGGGCCGAAGCTGCAGCAGAGTCGTAACTGTGTCACTGTGCTATGTTCGAGCTGCAGTAGCTCTGGTTGCATGCAACATGTTTGCGAGTGCGCGCTCCTCGCATCAAGTTTGTTGCCTGAGTCTTTTGTTTTGCCTGTGGCAAAAATGTGTGAAAAAAACGTCGTAAATATATATATTTATATAGAAATGCAAAGCAATTTAACGCCGTTATGCTCTTTGTTTAAGCAAATGTTTATTAATTTATTTATTTAATTTTGATATTTTTTTGTTAGAGTCGGTTTCGTTTTCAGTTTCAGTTTTTGTTGGACCCCCTTGGCGGCACACTTACGGACACTTGCGGCTTTTATCGGCATTTTATTTACATTTCGCTTATGTAAGTTTTATTTTTGCCGCGTTGTCCAAGAAGGGGGACCAGCAGAGGGGCACAGGGGGCTTCAAAACTGTGTCAATAATGTCAGTAAAATCAATGAAGTGAAATTGCTTCCGGCACAATTTGTTCATCATTAGCCAAAGCACATAATATAATAACAGAAAAAAAATACCAAATAAATAATATGAAAAAGAAAAATAACAAAACCGAAAATCTTTGAAATATATTAACTATTTTTTTAAGGCATTAACTATATCAGTCGGCCCATGTACCATTATTATCGTCACAAATATTATGATTAATGTTGTGATGATGTGATATGCTCATGTTCAAACTCCTCAAATATTTTAATTAATTTTTATGCCGCCGCATTTATGCCTCCCAGCAGGTGTGCATTGTTCATCTCAACAACTAAGATGATTGGAATATCGCATCATTATCGATTCAGCTTCTGATCTCAGTTCACTTTCAATATTCAAGTTCAGCTGGAGAACAACAAGGTAAGTTACATTGCACGCACTTTGGAAGTCGCAAGCGCATCTTCATATGCATTACAAACATCGAAAATTATGGCAACAGTTGCTGTAAGGTCATTGAGTACATTAATTTCAATACCCTGTAGACAAAAAGTGTTCGATTTGGGAGTTTAAATGTGCTTCAATAACTCAAGATATTTAATTGAGTTTCATCCTCTGTTAACTTGAGAGTATCTGCAACTACAAGTATTTCTAAATATAATTGATGTGCAGGGTATTAGGTTATTAGCCGCAACTACATGGTATCTTTGAGTCTATCACTCCCTTTCCAGTAACATTTACTTGCTTAATTGCAACTCGTAGATCTCAAGTGACTGTGGCATTTATTTTATGATTTGAAATCATTGAATATTAAATTCAAAGCTGTTACCGTGCATCTTCTTTTAGTGCGTCTTGACTTTGAGCGCATTCGCTGAAGTGATTTATGCAGCATCCACAACAAACGGCAGAAGTCAGCATAGAGGGGCATCATCATCATCACCATCTTCATCCGGTGGCAACGGGCAGAAAATGTGTGAATTCATTAAGTGTGAACACATTGCCAAATTGCAGTTGGTTCGCAACGATTTGACTTAATGATCGAGTTTGAACTTGAACTTGAAGTGGCTCGACTTGGATGCTCACCAGCAATCTGACTGTCTATCTGTCGATTTGATTGACTTACTGACTTGCAAAAGAAAAGATCCGACCGCCTAGAGAGCTGAGTTATCTCTCGCAGTATCCTCAACTCTGCCTGCAATTTGATCTGGGAGGATGCCCCCTTGTCAAACGATCTCCGCCAGCTGGCAAATGAAGCCAATTTAAAATTGGGTCTCACAAAACTGGGCTAATAATAAAGCCGCTTACCATGAAGTCAACTGCTCGTGGCCTTTACAATTACCCGTTGTATTATAAAGCAGTGAAGCATCCCTAAGTCAAACTTCCTTTATTTCAACTTATTCACAAGTGGAAACTAATTTATGTAATGCATATTTACAAACAGATCCAAAAACTTATAATTCGCAAAATCTATTTTATTAAAATTTCTAAAAATAACTCTATAAATTAACTATAATTATTTTCTGGCTGCTCTTGATTCGCCCTTACGAAGTATGACTGTCTACCTGGGTTTGTTTCGATAGATGGTTCACTGTGTAGGTTGCTTTTCACTTTTCTCTGCCTCATCCCACACCTGAATTGGTGGGCTTAATCAGCTATTTGACGTCTTTGTCATTAAGCACGACAATTTTTAATTGCTTTCAACTTATTGCGAAGTTTCTGTCTGGGGAATTATGTAACATTTCGACATTGCGCGTATTTGGAGTATTGTTAGAGAAATGTTGTCATTTAATTGGCATTATGGTTGATTATCATTACCCAAAGCCTTGTGCATTGCATCCCCTCTGGCTCCCTTCCACCGATTCCCTTTCCTATGTGCATTTGACAAGGCCGTTTAGCGGCAGAATCTTCAAGAAGTGCGCGCACAAAGCGTAAACAATGATAAATTACAATAACATCATATTATGAGGCCATAATTAACTCAGACTCCAACTCTTTGGTGGCTGCTATTGAGGGAGCTAATTAACTTGTCTTGTGTCAGTATCTGTGGTTGTGGATGTTGCAACTTAATAACCATAACCCACTGACTGACTTTGCTTTGCCCATCACGTTCCGAACTTTTGGGATTCTGTAACAAAAGTTCAAAACTCGAGTCGAAACTGAATCACCTCCGCAATTCATCTCTCATTTATTCACAGTTTCGTCACACTGTGCAATCGATGTGGTACACAATTTAATTGTCGGCCAGTTCAAGTTTATCCAAACATTTTCCATTGACCCTGAATTAAATTGCAACAATTTGCTTTTATTATTATTATTTTTAAAGCTATAAAAATAGAATTCAAGATTGTTCAAGGATGTGTTTTTAATATAAAACAAACTCCATGCCAATTTACCGAAGCAAGTCAAACAAAACCAAAGAGCAATCGTCACAGATGTTGACTTATTATTTGAAGAACCTTCATATTGCCATCGCTTTGGGTTTGTTTAAAACGTTTTTGAACACAATTTGCTAGTTAAACTCTTAAAAAAAAGTAAATGTATGTACTTATAAATAGACAAAGTTCAGTATTTGACAAATGCATAAACACGAGATAAATATGTTGATGGAATATTTCCATACACTGCACCCATTTCAAATGGTCAACAAAAAATGTGAAAATTAAAGTTCAGCACAGTTGATTTATCAGACATGTGTTTATCAGTAGGTTTGAGTAAGACATTCTCTTAGTTAAAGACACAAAATTTGCATTGCAGATTCTAATGAATTAAATTCCCTTTTTAAAAAACTTTGAACTCTCATAACTTTGTCTAAGCCTTACCGATTTCTTTGCGGATTGTCAAGTGTTTGTTTGCTTTAATTGATTCTACATACAAAATTTATTTAAAAGAAAAATTGTTTTATTTTGAAGATTTTCAGTTTTATCCATAATTACCCCTTGTTCCTATTTAAAAATAAATACGGGGTCTAAAAACTTTTGTCGGTTTTTACATTTTCGCAATTTTGTTTCAGATTCTGAACATCTTTAAAAACATAAATCCAAAGAATCCTTTAATTGTACTTTTTTTAAATTTATTTTTCTAATTGTTTTCATTATTTGTTTTATTCGTATTTGCCCAAAACCCGTAGTCCGCTGGGATCGAAGGGACTGCGCAGATGACAGTCCGCCTTGTAGCGCTTGCCCAGAATGTCCACCTCGTAGTCGCCCGCCTTGAGATAGTCCACATCGACAGTTTGGCCATCGCTGCGAGTGATGTAGGCCTGGCCCAAAGATTTGCCCAGCGTGTAGGCATATTCAGCTCGTCTCAGAACGCCCACGGGTTCCCCATTGCGGTAGACGCCCTCAAGACCCCAAATGGGCACCTGGTCCCGTAGTGTGAGATAAACCATGCGGCGCTTGATGCCCTCAGCCCGTTGACGATCCACAGCAGCCCGTCCGCGGTAGTCGCCCTGCTTGCGGCAGGTGAAGCCGAGACCTGCTTCCAGAGGAGTGTCATCCGATCGTAGGTCATAGCTCCACAGATGATAGCCCTTCTCGCTGCTGAGGGAATACAGCGACCTGTAGCCAGCATTTCGCAAGTCCTGTGCTGCTCCAGCAGCCATCAGAGATTTGTAGACGGCAACACAATCCTGCTTGGGCACATGGAGTTCATAGCCGAGCTCGCCCACGAAACTGACACGCAGCAGACGGAGTCCAATGCCATTGCACTTGGCCAACGTGGTGCTATTGGGGGGCACCTGCTCATCCGACAGCTCGCAGTCGAGCAGTGGCTGTAGAATTTTGCGGGAATTCGGTCCCTGAATGGAGATGACGCCCAGATCCGCCGTAATGTCACTCAACTTGGCATCGAAGCCCTTGCGTCGCATCTCTCCGAGCAAAGTGCTGTAGGTGTAATAGGCCGAGGCACCGCCAGCCACGATGTAATAGCCCTGACCCTCGAGCTTGGGATCGTGCAGCTGCCCAGAACCGGAAGTAAGGCGACTGATGGTCACATCCGCCTCCACGCCGCCAGCATCGTTGAGGGCACAGGTGTAAACAGTTCTAAAAGTGGACAGTTCTCAATGATTTTTCAGGTATCCAAAGGGGAATCGACTTACTTGCTGGGATCGCGATTCGTGTTGGCCGAGAACAGCCAATCAGCGGCCTTTTGGGCCTGAGGTCCTTCCAGTAGCAGCTTGGCGAAGTAGCTCATATTGAAGACCACAGCATTGTTGCGACAGGCATGAGCCTCAGATCCAATCTGAAAGGGGAATGAATTTTAGTTTTAGTTGAGTCTGATCGACTGAGAGATACGCAGCGCTAAGATACCCCAATAAGTAATTATAAATAAAAAATAAATAAAATACAAATACTACTAAAATAAAAATAATTAAAAATTAAAATTTTAGTTCAATTTTTTGCAAAATTAAAAATATAATATATCTGTCCATGTTCTATTAAATATTAAGTAAAAGCCTCTTTTTAAATGCAAAGTTTATATACAGATTATTGTTTTTCACATTTTGTGCTTTTTTTCAAATTTATATTTTATAAGAAAAATTTAGTTCAACTATGCAGTTAAAAGCGGGCATCGAACAGAGACATGCATTCTAATTTTAAGTTAAATGCCTCTTAAGTCACTCTTGTTTTCATTCCAAATTTAAGATAATCTCGATTACCGTATAACCTTAAAGTGTAAATATAATTAGCAATTAAAATAAATAATATATGTAAATTTAAATTTAATACTGTAAAGGGGATTATCAAAAAATGTGTATTTAAATTTCGAGTCTCTGGGACAGTTCTAAATGTAATTGATAATATTGGTATAAATGTATATACTTAAATGGACAGAAAATGTCTCATGTAATCTTTTAATCTTCTTTGTTGATAATGAGTAATTAAATATCCGTATCTTTATTATAGGGAATCTTACCAAATCATGGTGTTCCGAGAAGCTGTTGTACTTGAGGTCTCCGTCCAGGATGCGCTCGTAGTTGCTGTCCTTGTGCCGAGCATGATCGTAGCTGCCATACCAGTCATAGGGTAGCACTGCCGCTGAATCCTCTTTGTTGCCCAGGAAGAAACCCGGCCGCTCCCAGCCCTGTTTCTCCTCCATGAAGGCGTTGGCCTGCAGCATCTGCTCGTGCAGCGGATCCTTTTGGAAGTCCCGTCCAGCCAGCGGTTGGTCGTACTTGAAGACCATGCTGTAATTTTTCACGTAACTCTCATGGGACTTCTCGGCTATCCACTTGGTGGCCTGACTCTGTTGCTGAGTGAAGCGTCGCAGGTCGAAGCTGAACATGGGCACATCCGGTTGCCCATTGATGATCCACAGGGCCATTTGCTCGCCGCAACCACCGCCAAACATCATGCCGGCGGAGTTGAAGCCGCAATTGTGCATGAGACCCGAGACAATGGGATCGGGGCCCATTAGAGGCTTGTGATCCGGCGTAAAGGATTCCGGGCCACAGACTGTGCTCTTCACACCGTATTTGGCATATTCCGGGCACAGTTTGTGAGCTCCCTCCACGTGTGTCTCGAACACGGACCAGTCCAACTCGTACAGTCCAAAGTGAAAGTCCTTGTCCACGGGATCGAGGAGTATGGGATTTGGCTCGTAGCCTCCCATGCAGATGGCATCGCCCTGAATGCGGAAATAGGTTGAGTAATCGTGATCTCTGATGTTGGGCAGCCCCCGCACACCCGGAATCGATTCGGAGACAATGTAGGCGTGCTTCATGGGCAGCAATGGCAGATGGGAGCCATGACGGGCAACCAAATCTCGTCCCCATACTCCGGTGGCATTCACCACCGTCTCGGTGCGTATATTGCCAAAGGGCGTCGCCACGCCCACCACCTTCTTGCCACGTGATCCCTCCTCGACGAGAATCTCCTGCACATCACAGTTCTCAATCACCCGACCGCCATTTGCAGTCGCCGCTCGCCGCAGAGCCGTGCAGAGCATGGCGGGATCCATGACGCCATCTCCCGGGGAGTAGAGTGCTCCGATGAAAGCCTTCGGATCGAGCAGTGGGAACAGTTTCTGGGTCTCTTCCGGGGAGAGAATTTCATTCTCAATGCCGAGTGCTTTGCCAACGGTTGCCAATCTTCGATATTCATCGAGCCGCGTCTCGTTGTGGGCAATGAAGATGCCTCCGTTCTGTATCCAGCCCGGGTCGAGACCAGTCTCCGCCTCCAGCTGGCGCAGCATGCTCCTCGAATTGGCCAGCAGTTGGATGTCCACGTCACTGGGACGCAGTCGCCAGAGCAAACCCGCCGTGTGCCATGTGGTGCCAGCGGTCAGCTGGGCACGTTCCAGGAGCACCGCCCTCACCCCCCGCTTGGCCAGATGATAGAGCGTGTGGCAGCCCGCGGAGCCACCGCCAATCACCACCACATCCACTGACTGTGGCAACGTAGGAGCTGAAGCTGCAGCTGCTCCTGCTCCTGGCGCATTGCTGCCCAGAAGCCGCTTCAAATCCTGGCGAGCTGCCTGCTTAATAATCCCCGTGCGCCACATTTGAAATGAAATGGAAAACTAAACCACATCCCAGCACAGCAGCTGCCCATGAAGATTCCCAATCTCATTTTGTTTTGTCTTCTCTGACCTTTTGGCTCAACTGTGGCAGATAACGGTACTGAGGGCTTAGTTCTTATCAGCCAATTAACGTGCCTCCGCTTAAAATTGAACTCATTTCAGGCTTTCAAATTGTTTATTCTTATCAATAAAATTGGTATTGATGCATATTCACACCGCCAGGTGGTGCTTTTAGCTTGCTTAACAAGTGTATTCTATTTTCGAATGTTGCAGTTCAAATAAGGGCAGCTGTATAATAACAAAAATATGACTATGCTAAAGATACCCTGTTTATATTAAGAATTATATTATAAAATGTTCAAAAAAACGTCCCTTTTGAAATTCTATCAAGATTTGACAAATCCATTCAAATTAATAGAATACCAAGTACATACTATAAATAAGGGAACATTTTGCAGCTTTTGTCATAAATCTTAATTAAACTAAACGAAATTTAGTGCAAAAATACTTTTTTACCCTAATTTTATCACCTGGACTCGATTAAAAGAATAAATTTAAGATTTAACATTTTTAAAAATTTTCGAAAAATGTAAAGGGGTAACTATGTAAACTATGCGAAAAAAATGAATTTTTCAAAATCATCCAATTTTGATGCCAAATCAATATTTGTATGATAAAATGGTAAAAAAAAGTACCCCTTTGGAAAATCTATCAAGAATTGACAAGTCCATTCAAATTAAAAGAAACCCACGTAAATACCATAAATAAGGGAACATTTTGCAGTTTTTGGCTTAAATCTTAAAGAAACTAGCACCACTAGAAGCAAGAAAATGTTTTATTTCCGCGTGAAAATAAAAACCACAAATAATGTATTTATTTTATTATGATTTTCTTCCTTGGCTTATCAATTAATTTACAATATCTCTGGAAGCTCACAGCGATAACATTAATCACTAACGTCGTCTACCACCAAATACCAATTCCGAAATGAACGCCGCACTATGTGAAATTGATATGCAACTCGAGTCAGCCACTTGGCTCATTGACTGTGCAACATATGCAGCGGCATCTTTGGGATTTTGTGGCATGAAATCGACGACGCCATTGTCATGGAAGGCAGAGGCAGAGGGAGCAGCAGAGGCAGCATCAGAGACCAGTCAAGTAAAACAAGCAACCAAATTTAAACTCAGACCCAGACAAGTTGCAGACCTTTCAATGCGATAGCATTTGTTATTTTCCTATTGTTATTATTATTGTTATTCGTTATTGTTATTGTTATGGCCGTGTGGTGTTGCTATTTCTGTGCTTGCAAATTGTGCGACAAAATTCTAAGCGAGGCACATGATTTGTTGCATTTTCCACAAGTTGGAGTTGAAGTTAAAGCTGCATCTGAATCGGAATCTGTTGACGCTGTCAGCTCATCAAGCTGCTCTCATTATGCAATCGAGTTGTCATTGTTGAAGAGGCAGCACAGTTGCCGTTGATGTGGCATCCACATGGTGCACGAGCTTCGTTAGATTCGCATTGTGTCAATGTAACAGTAATGTTTTGATATATATAAAATATAATAATAAACTAAAAATAAAGCAGAACAAATTAATTTAATAAATACTAATAAATGAATACTTTCAGACAATTACTTTTATTTACATGTTAAGTTTTTAAACTTATAGCTGAGGTACACAAATAAGAAATTTTATTAAACATATATTATGATTAAAAACTGAATTTTTTATTTGATTGGTAAAACATTTATTTATCATATAATAAACTATTTTTGTTAACTCACCAATATCTACTTGTCTTCATTATTTTGCATTTAATTTCGCTCCGAAAAGTATGCAATTAATATATCTACTACAAACTTCCGCTTGGAATATTCCGATTCCGGTTTACGTGGTGAAACGACTGTGAACTTTAGCTGAAAAACAAGAATTTCTATTTAAGTGAGTTGTCATTAGTCATTAAAACCATAGCTAAGTATGGATGATAAGAACAGCAACAATGAATTTAATTCATTTTATTGCTTTTCTGACATTTTCATTTGTAATTCCAATTGGTGTTGGGAGTTAGGCAAATCGGCCTAATTACAGCAATGCGATTAGAGTACGCGATATTTGCCCGGTGATAAGGGAAGGGACCGATTAGACGATTAGGTGAGTGATCCGCAAAGTATGCAACATTTGTCAATTTCAATTTCATTCAGTTCCAACACGACAACATGACAGGCCACATTGATTTAGGGCCCTCGGGTTTGTGGCAACGCATTTGGAAACGCACCTTTCGGGCCAGGGATTTATACGGCAGCATAAGGGTCCTCATTGGCATGGCCTTGATCCTGGGCATCACCCCGTATCATGTCTCCCGCGACGGCTACCACCGCGAGCGAGTAATGCGTGAATCTTGGTATGGATTCGCGAATGCCATCAGTCGGTGGCTAATCGTCGCCTATTGCTACACTCACGCCAACCTCAACGGTGAATCTCTAATTGGCTACTTTATCAGCAATCATGTATCCCAGATGAGCACCCGAATTCACGATATCGCCGGCATTATAGCTGCCGTGTTGATCTTCATAGCGCCTCTCTTCCTGCGTCATCACCTGCGTCGCACCATTGAGAATCTGGTGAGGGTCGATCGACATCTGGTGCGCTTGAATTGTGCCGTGGATTATCCACGTGCACAGTTTCAGTCATGGAAAATATTTTTCTTAATCTTGACTCTGGATGGCTCCATCATTAGCGTCTGCTTGGCCTGCTTTGCTCACATGGGCGTGTCCTGGCAGCTTACCTTCATCATGATCTATGAACTGGTCACCGTCTCCATGTCCATTGTCATGTTCTGTATGCTGGCCCTGGCGATGCGACGACGAATATCGCGGTTGCATAGGGTGAGTTCAAAAAATTGCAAATAAACATTTATTTAATGTAGCCACTTTATTTAAAATTTTATTTAACAATTTCGAATTGAAGAAGAAATAGGTTATTTTCGTATTTCTGATCAAGAACATAGAAAATACATTTTGTAGGATATTTCACGACTTTTATGTCTATGTTTGTTAGCTTGTTCATTTAATTCCAACCATTTCATTAGATCCCAATTCCAAACCTCAATGTAGAACCTATAGTCATTATATTCATTTAAGTGTTTTATCTGCACTTTATGCATACGTAAAAGTAAGAAGCATGAAACTCAATTGAGTTTTAATATGGAGTGCTTGTATTCGTATACATAACAATATAATTATATTGAAATTCACTAATTGGGTACGAATTGTATCCTTTCACGATTAAAAGTTCGCTTTACTCACAACACGCCATTTAAATTTTAAATTGGATATTAACAATCGACTTGTTTTGAATGCCTCGCTTCATAAATGCAATATATTATGCATGCACTCAAAGCAGCAAACAGAAACAACAACAAACTGATCAGCATATGGCCCAGAGGATGATGTCCTATCTCACTCTACCTCTCTTTTTCTCCTTGTCTCACCACAGACTGTTCAACATTGCGCATACGCCTCGTATTGCGGCTCAGCTGAGTGTGACTGTGAATGAGTTTGTGAATTGAGTGTCTAGTCAAAACTGTCAGCTATCTATGCTGATAATAAATTGCCAGTCAGCTACTTGACTCTCGTTATCATTAGTGATGTATTCGTGCGTACTTCTTAGGAAGTATTTTAGACTCTGTCAAAAAAATTGCATCCTATTGATTTTAGATTCATTCAGATGCTTTAGTTTCGATTGTCTGAAAAATTTGAGGATATACGTATTTACTTTTGCTTTCTGTGCTTAGTGGGTGAGTCGCCTACTCTAATCGTCAACATCATCTTCATCATTATCAGCTGGCAAAAGGCAGACAAACTTATTTATGCTTAAATCCAAATTAAGCACAGCCAACGGCGTCTGCATGACAATTTGAGTATGAGTAAAAAGAGAGAAGATGCCCCAGCTGAAGGACATTCGCACACTTGTTGGACACTTGTTGTTGTCCCTGCTGCTCTCGCAACGCCATAACGAAGTTCGTCTCGATAATGAGCTTCATTATGAGCTTAGCTTCGGTTACATTTCCGGTAAATGAAGAATAACTACTATATATTTATATATATATATTTTCTTCCTCCATGTTTTGCTTACGCGATTCGTTCTCGGGTCCTGGCTTCAGTTCGAGTTGTCACTTTGAGCCCGACGGTTGTGTGTTCTCCTAAACTCGTATAAAATGTCCACAGCTCTGCGTCGTGTGCGCAAATATTTCATATCCTCGCAGGTCTACGAGGCACTGCGTCCATTATTTTTCCTCACATTTCTTTACGGCCTGACGCCGTTCCATGTGGTCCGTCGGAAGATGGGCGAATCCTATCTGAAGATGTCGTGCTTTGGCGTCTTTAACATTTTTGTTTACATCGTTCTGTGCGGTTTCTGTTACATCTCCTCGCTGCGTCAGGGCGAGTCCATTGTGGGCTATTTTTTTCGCACCGAGATTTCCACAATTGGCGATCGTCTGCAGATCTTTAATGGACTTATCGCGGGTGCTGTGATTTATACCTCGGCCATATTGAAACGTTGCAAACTCCTCGGCACTCTTACAATTCTACACAGTCTCGATACGAACTTCTCCAATATTGGAATACGTGTAAAATACTCACGGATCTTCAGATACTCTATACTTCTGCTCGTCTTTAAGCTGCTCATCTTGGGCGTATATTTTGTGGGCGTGTTCCGGCTACTCGTCTCTCTTGGCGTCACGCCCTCCTTCTGTGTGTGCATGACCTTCTTCCTGCAGCACTCGGTGGTATCCATTGCGATTTGTTTGTTCTGTGTGATTGCTTTCAGCTTCGAGAGACGTTTAAGTATCGTCAATCAGGTAAGTGCGTTCCTCCTTCAGGATATTGTCCTATAATCCACAAGCAATTACTCTCTGCGATTTGCAGCGAGGAAATCTGTTTTATTGCTTGTTCTCGAATCAAGCGCAAATTAATTTATGTTAACCCAATGCGCATAAGTGTAATCCATCTTTTTTTGATACCTCACTTACTGTGACTTGTGTACTCACAAATTGATTACATAGCGGGATTTGAGATTTAACATTAATTACAAGTGACAAGAATTTCTGATTAAGCGTCTTAATTATAATGACATTTTAATCAAACATAAATAATTTACTGACTTCCCCAACCGAAGCTATGTAAGCCAAGAAATAAATATAAATATATAAAAATATACAAAAATGTTTAAATAATAGACAAATATTTTAGATACATTAAACTATTTTGTCTTGGTGGAATATAGAAACATTTATATAAGCCACCAAAGTGTATGAGTATATTTGGCAAAGGCGCTTATTAAGATCGCCATACAATTTTCTGTATGCCTTCACACGAGTGTCTCTTAATTACGTATTAGTAACACTAAGATGAAATAGTTTCCATACATTTCCATCAACAAATGCCGCTCTTAATTCATATTCACACAAAAGTCAAAACACCTGGCATACTTTTTTCTGTTCTTTATTGCCTTTTTACGTATCTTATGCAGTTTATACCTTGTTAGCCACGTTAGGCTTTTAAAGGCTTTTATATGAGTAGATGTCCACTTTCAGCTCATTTGCTAAACTTCCATTAAACTATCATGGAAGCGAGTAACTAACAGATGTATGATTTTAGGGGGAAAAACAATTATAGGTTGTTACCCTATTTTTTAACATCATTTCCATAGGGGGTTTAACAAAAAGCAGAGTTGTTCTATGCGTGACAATTGAAAAGCTGTTGTGAAAATTGTCGAAGCTGATACTTGCCAATAAAAGAGCTCTCGAATACGAGCTACAGTTCTGATGATATTCAAATAAAATAGTTTTTCAAAAGGAAAAAATTCCCTTGACATTTTGTAGAATTTAATTTCACTAGAAACTTTATATATTGTAAAGTAAGTACTCCTATTTCTACAGCTCAGTTTTTGATATCAAATAAAATGACTGTTAAGAATAAGAGATATTTAGATTGTTGTTTATATTAGCTAAGTACACAAACTTTATGCACCCACTTTTATGTACATTTTATATTTGTCAGCGGATTTGGGGTATAACAATACTTGTTATTTTGTCATTGAACTGTCGTTTATTGAGCAAGTAGGAAACGCGTCAGGTAAATCGCACACCTCTAATTATACTCCTGTGTTAAATGGGTCCCCAGGGAGGGAGAGTTGCCATCCACTTCCAACTGGGCATTAATTAAAGTGCAACAGTTTAAGCTAATACGAGTAGAATAAAATGCTTGGCAAGCGACATAAAAATGCTAGAATTATTTGCTTAAAGCCAATGGACAATGGACAATGGATATGAATATGAACATTAATGAAATGTGGGCCCCACCTCATTAGGTAGGCGTCGTTGAAGTCTGCGTCGACATTGACGTCGACGTCTGCGTCGGCAACATGCAAATTGTTGTCGCTTCTCGTGTTCAGTTAACTCGTAAGCTTTCAACCGACTAGACGGCGAGAACGAGACCCAAAGGATGGATGTCGAGAAGGATACTGATGTGGAAATTGAGCTTCAACATCCATTGAGGCGTCGCTTGCGTCGCTTGCTGTCCGCCAAGCAGCTCTTCGAGGCTCTTTGTCCTCTCTTCCATGTGACCCATTTGTATGGCTTGACATCGTTTTACATCGGTCGCAATAGGGAAACTGGCCAAAGGGAGCTCAAGAAAACCTGGTTCGGCTATGTCAATGGCATCCTTCATATCGTATTTTATAGTGTCAGCTATATCTTTACCATTTGCAATAATTGCGAATCCGTTGCGAGTTATTTCTTTCGCTCGAGAATTACCTATTTTGGCGATATGCTGCAGATTGCTAGTGGACTGATTGGCGTCACTGTCATCTATCTTACGGCCATCATACCGAAGCATCGACTGGAACAGTGCCTGCAAAAGTTGCACACCATGGACCTTCAACTGCACAGTGTCGGCATCAAGATCATGTACAGCAAAGTGCTACGATTCAGTTATGCCGTCATGATCTCCATGTTGATAGTCAACTTTTCCTTTACCTGGGGCACTTTTGGCCTTCTATACTCTTCGGATGTGTCTCCCAGTTTGGCATTGCACTTCACATTCATGATCCAGCACACGGTGATTGCCATTGCCGTAGCTATGTTCTCCTGCTTCACATATCTCGTCGAGATGCGGCTCGTAATGGTCAACAAGGTAAGGTATTGGTAGCAAACAATATTTCTCTTTTTTTATCATCTGTCTCATTAAGAAAATATACAGTTCCCTGTTAGTCAGAGTCAATTATTAGCGCATGACCGAGTTCAATTAATTTAATAAGCTCAACCCGCCAACTTTGACACCATAAATGTTTCCTTAACCCTCCTTTGACCGCACTTTATAATTTCATGGCAAAAACAAACAAATAACAAAACTAAAACTGCCATCAAATACATAGCAAGTGTCTGCTGTGACAGGTTTCCAATTACTAAAAGTTCTGAGTAGTTCAAGGTTTTAAGCTCCATCAATTAATCAGGTGAAACAATTGTTGAGGTGTCTATAAAAGCTGCTCCACAATCGCTGGCCAAATCAGTTTCTTTTTAATTCGTCATGTGGCCAATTTGGAGGGAATTGTTTAGACCACGCGATGCTTACGGCGCAGAGCAAACGTTACTTTTATTTACCTATCTTCTAGGGTTGACACCCTTCCTGCTGAGGGGCGAAACGGGAGCACGACATTTTCAACTGAGTCGAATTGGCTATTTGAATGCCCTACTTCAGCTCAGTTTCTTTGGCTACTGCTTTCTCATTGCCCTCATTGAGGAGGAAAGCATTGTGGGATATTTCTTCAAGTCGACAATCTCTCAAGTCGGAGACTCGTTACAGAAATTTATTGGATTGGTGGGCATGTTCACACTTTTTCTCTGCAGCGCACTTCAAGTTCGTTTGCTGATTGACCTCCTCGATCTGATTGCTCACATTGATGATCGGCTGCTCAATCTGGGCGTCTACTTCAATTATCCTCGAATAATGAGACTACGGCACACACAACTCTTTCTCATCTCCGGCGTACAGTTGGGATATCTGATTAGCTCCATTTGCATGCTGCTCTGGAATAATGTTCAGCCCATTTATACAGCCACTGTTGCCTTCTATGTACCGCAGGTTTTCCTGCTAAGCATCGTTGTGCTTTTTGCAGCAATCCTTCATCGTTGTTGGCAACACTTTGCTGCTTTGAATAAGGTAAGGGATGGCACTTATAGTAAACGATTTTAGGAAAAGAGAGATGACATAATTATATTCTAAAATGAAAGCTCCAGCTGATGATTCATCCCAAGTTTTCGGATGACTTTATTTTTACATTTTAGTTAGCATACTTTTCTGCGCGGAGTAATGAATAACTAAACTAAAACTTAATCTCGGAAATAATTAAATCTGCGTCAAGACATGTTTACTAAATCGTATAAATAGAGGAAATAAGTAATGAATTATAAACTTAATATGATTTTATTAATCTGGGTCAAGATCAGATATTACCCAAGGAGTAGTAATAATCTACCAAATATTAATTTAATTAATGAAACACGGGTTAAGTCATAAGAATTATTAATATATAATAATAATCATTTCTGTCGCTTTCTCTCTACTATTATAATACAGTTATTTACATATCGTCCTCTCGATCAGTGTACGAGTTAGCTTCGTCCTTTAATTTAGTTGACATACTTTCTGTCTGCCATTCTATTGAATTAATGAAGCCTAATCATAACCATCTCGAAGATGGTATATCTTTCACACTGCAAGAGAGTCCAGTTGAGGACACTGCTCATACGCCATGTGGCTTTCGGAGTATTTAGATAGACTGGCGCGACCTGAAAACGTCTACGGCTGTTACCGAGTGACCTTTGGTCTGGCCCAGTTCTTTGGCCTTGTGCCATATTCTGTGGACTGCTCAGCAGCGGGATCCTTACGCATTTCGTGGATTGGTTTAGTCAACATTATTGTTCGCATTTGTTTTTATATGCTGAACTTATATTTGAACTTTTTATATATTGAACGCCGTTCAATGATGAGCAGTTTGTCATTAACAAATCTGTCCGGACTGACTGCCGATTTGGAAATGTTTAATGGCATCTTTGGCATTATAGCAGTATTAGTTGTCTCATTCCTGAATCGCGAAGAGTTGTTGGATCTGATGAAGTTATTCAACTGCCTGGAAAGTGAATTATTTCCGCGTGTGGGGATCAACTTCAGGCAGATCCAAGCAGCCTATCAAATCAATGGCTTGGCTGCATTTCTTCTGAGCACACTTCTAGCCTTTGTGGGCTACAGTTACTTTAAGGTCTTTACAGAAGTTAGGACTTATATGTCTTACCTGGCAATGCTAAGTTATTTCTCGCCCCATTTTATAATTTGTGCCGTTTGCATACTCGTCTGTGGATTGCTCATTAAACTACGCATTTACTTCAGCGCATTAAATGAGGTCTGATGATAGCTAATCATTTTTGTTTTATTATATTTAATATTATATTTTCTTTTTTTCTTTTAGGTTCTGAAGAACCTCGCTCATCAGTGGGACACACGTAGCATTAAGGCCGTTCAAAAGCAACGATCTCTGCAGTGCCTGGACTCCTTTTCGATGTACACCATTGTGACCAAGGATCCAGCTGAAATCATTCAAGAGTCCATGGAGATACATCATCTGATCTGCGAGGCAGCTGCAACGGCCAACAAATATTTTACCTACCAACTTCTCACGATCATTTCAATTGCCTTTCTGATCATTGTCTTTGATGCTTACTATGTGCTCGAAACTTTGCTTGGCAAATCGAAGCGAGAGAGCAAATTCAAGACCGTTGAATTTGTTACCTTCTTCTCATGCCAAATGATCTTGTACTTGATTGCGATCATATCAATTGTCGAGGGCAGTAATCGGGCTATCAAGAAGAGCGAGAAAACTGGCGGCATTGTGCACTCACTTCTCAACAGGACGAAGAGTGCCGAGGTGAGAGAGAAGTTGCAACAATTCTCCATGCAACTGATGCATCTGAAGATCAACTTCACAGCTGCAGGTCTCTTCAACATTGATCGCACACTATACTTTACAGTGAGTGCCAATTCGTTTACTTTCTCAACATCTTAAACTTATTTAAGCTCATGTCCGTCATTTCCTTTAGATCAGCGGAGCTCTGACTACTTATCTCATTATTCTGCTGCAGTTTACATCGAATTCGCCCAGCAGTGAAAACGGAAATGGTTTCGAATGTTGTGAAGCGTTACACAATACTTCAAACCGTACGGCTTAGTGAATTGTCGAACAGTTTTCCGGACTGCGTCTGGAAAATAATGAAATTGAAATGAGTACGTCCTATGGAGTGCAACAAATAATATTAAGTGGTTTCTAAAGCTGTTGCTTTTGCATTCATTATTCTTGTATGTTTATAGATCAAATATTAGCAATAAACTGATTGTCATTACAGAAAATAATTAGTTAATTGCGAGTATGAATATTATATTCAAATGGTAACGCGATTGTCTTTTTCAAAACTATATGAAAATATAAATTTATTACTGTTTTCTTTTCACTTAAGCTTATGTAATATAAACTTTTAAATTAATTTTTTTAAACCAATCTTAAAGCTTAGGTATATTTTCTATGAAAGCAGGTAGTTTATAAATAGGCTGCAACTGTCTGGCTTATTATAAATAATTATTATAATATTATTATAGTATTTTTTTGTTAGTTGTCATTATGCCCCAGTCCACTTTAGAAGACTCGTGTGCTGTCATAAGATTATTGTATACTCCTCGAGGTGTAAAATATGAACTGGGAATATAAATACATACAAGGGAAAGGCTTCGTAGCGCACAATTCATTTATTGCGAAATGCCCAACAGAAAAGCGAACCCCTTTCCACCGTAGTCAGCTTTTATAACGGTATGTTACACATTTAAGCTTAATTAAATATTTGCGGCTATTGATATTAGCTTTTAATGCCGTCCACTTGTCCAAACGACTTGTGCTCCTCAGGTGTGTTAACGATTTAGATATATGAGCAACGGCGACAATGATGATGACATTGCCATATTAATTCCTTGGGCCAGTTGACTGTGAACCGGCGAGACGAGCAAACGTGAATTCGTGGTAACAAGAGAAGGACATGGCTTTAAGGCTCTGGGTGGGCATTTCGCAGGCGGATAATGTATTCCAATCGCTGCGACCGCTGACATATATCTCGCTGGTGGGCCTAGCTCCATTCCGACTTAATCTGAACGCGGATAAGGATGTTCATACGTCCACGTACTCATTTGTGGCCGGCATTGTGCATTATTTGTTCTTTGTGTTTTGTTTCGCGACATCGATCAGGGAAGGCGACTCCATCATCGGCTACTTCTTCCAGACGAATATTACCAAGTTGGGGGACAGCACTTTGAGATTAACGGGCATCATTGCCATGTCGACAATCTTTGGATTTGCCATGTTCAAGCGCCAGAAACTGGTCAGCATTATACAAAATAATATCGTGGTGGATGAAATCTTTGTCCGTCTTGGCATCAAATTGGACTATCAGCGCATTCTACTGTTCAGCTTTCTTATCTCCATGGGCATGGTGATCTTCAACGTGATCTACTTGTGCGTCAGCTTTGGATTACTTATCAGTGCCACAATTTCGCCATCTTTCGTTACTTTCACGGCCTTCGCACTGCCCCACATTAATATTAGCCTAATGGTATTCAAATTCCTCTGCACCACACATTTGGCCCAGAGTCGATTCAGCATGGTTAACGAGGTAAGTCAAATTTTATAATCTCCAAAAAATAAAATGATTAAATCTAAATATATTCTTCATTTACAATTTTAATAATTATTTGCATTGTGAACAATAAATTCTCAATGTATTTAAGTGAAATATTTTGTACGATTTTCCATTTTTCTTCGAGATTAGCTAAGGGCAAAGTCGGTTCTGCGCAGTTCAAATCCATTGAAATTATTTGTAGTAAAAGCTCAGCAGCAACTGCCTTATGGTTAAGGACGAGCCTCATAACTTGCCGATAATTGTGTTTTAGAAACGCATCCATCGATAACTTCGGTTTAAGGGTAGACAGTTTATTGCCTGACCCCAAATTGGGTAATTGGATTTTTTCTGGTGTTTGTCTGGCAGGTTCTATTTGAACGCATTTGATAGAGATTGTGTCATTCTTCAAAGATTTTTTTGTGGAATCCATGCATTCATTCTCAATGGCATCGACTGATATATCAATGACGTTGATCTGATAAAATTTGTATATCCACTTGACAAACGCAAAATGTCCGCGACCCTTGCACAATTCATGTAACGGAATTTGCTTTTTTATCGCATACATGTCAAAGCATCTTTTTAAAAGCATAAAGTTCGACTTGAAATCTTCCTCATTTTTGGTGTCACAGATGATTGCCGATAATTGAATTGCATCTGGAAAAAGTTTATGCATAATTCGGCAATAAACCTCTCCTGATCGAAGTTCATATATCGAACTAACTTCCACCTGGGTTATCCGTGCGATCCATGCCATCAGGTACTGTACAGATATGACATCGGATTTCAATAAAACCACGTTCCGGATGTGCTTTTGCGGTACTTCCATTGCTGATCCGTTGTACACAAATGACAGTTAAAATATAATATAAATATATTTTTTTAAATGAAATAAAATATATATTCACAATCAACGAAATGCAAAGGATTGACAATTCAGTTCGAAAGTGGAAAAACTAGATGCCAAACTAAAAACTGGCTTGACTCCACAGTAAGCCTTGAAAGATCTTTTATGAATGTATTTTAGACTCTATATTTATATATTTCTTTATTCGATAAATCGAATGAACTCTTTAAATATTTCTGCTTTAAATGCTTGATTAAAATTTCATTTGAACCATTCACAGATACTCCAGGATATTTTGGATGCCCACATTGAGCAGAGCACCGCCCTAGAACTATCGCCCATGCATTCGGCAGTTAATCATCAGCGATACGATCATCGTTTACGTAATCTAATTAGCACTCCAATGCAGCGTTACAGTGTTACCTCCATCATTCGCCAGAATCCAGAGTACGCCATTAGACAAGTGTCCAACATACACAATTTGCTCTGTGACATTTGCCAAACAATCGAGGAGTATTTCACCTATCCCTTGCTGGGAATTATTTCAATATCGTTTTTGTTTATACTCTTTGATGACTTCTATATATTGGAGGCACTGTTAAATCCAAAGCGCCTGGATTACTTTGAAGCCGATGAATTTTTCGCTTTCTTTTTGACTCAAATGATATGGTATATTGTGATCATATTTCTAATTGTGGAAGCCAGCAGCAGTACCATCAGACACAGCAGCTTTAGCGCCGCCATTGTCCACAAGATTCTCAATATAACCGACGATCTGGAACTGAGGGATCGTCTGTTTCGCTTATCCTTACAGTTGACCCATCGGAAGGTCAGCTTTACTGCCGCCGGATTGTTTCGCTTGGATCGTACTCTAATATTTACGGTCAGTTTGACAATATAATTTGCGTATATTGATATTTAATAGATTCTTCTTCCATAATTTCAGATAACTGGCGCCGCCACTTGCTACCTCATCATTCTTATACAGTTTCGTTCCACGCATCATGTTGAAGAAACCGGATCTGCCAATAATACGGACTATGAATAACTAAAGAGAGCTTGAAGTGTGCGATATGGCTATAGTGCATCTAAGAATCGTAGTATTTATTTTTTCCTTTTACCAGCTTATTTATTAATCAATTTCATTTATGACCTTTTATTTTAAGCCTGAAAAGATGTAATGTACTATTTTGAATATATGGAATACAAAAAATTGAGAGCGTTTGTCGTTAATGTTTACCAAATAATATCTAAATATGTACACTAATATTAATATTAATTAATCACAGGTGTTCAGAACACAATATATAAAATTCAGAAATGTAAACAAATTATAATTTTAACAGCTTTCCATTGCAACGACGCGCTGCCAACTGTGCTGTTAAATTAACATAGCTGTTATACAAAGCTGTTAAACGCTGGCTTTACATTAGCTGGCAACGCTGCAATAATTTAAAATTGAGCCGTTAAACGTGTGAACGTTAAGTTGTGTTGGCCCAGTTTACGAAGTTTGCTTTATACGTGTACGCAAGCTTATGGCCAAATTGCAACATAAGCTAACCACAATAGAACGTTCGACGTTGACGCTATCCATATAGACACGCCACTCTCGCATAATCCAATAAGGAGCCCAAATAAGCAGTGGGGCATTTGTCGTTTAGTGCAACGACATTTGATTGTTTTATTGCCTCAGCCAGTAACATTTTCATTTCTAGCATCGTGGGTGGTGATAATTTCCATATGGGTATATGTATATACTTATGCTTGTATGTGTGCAAAAGGCGCTTCTCAATTGACTGGCGATATGCAAAATTCACTCAATAATCGTTTGAACTACTTACATTCAGACTGTTTTGAGAGTACATTCGAGAATGGGTTGATATGTGTACTTGTTCACTTAGTGCTAATCACTTCGATTAGCCGCATTGATAGGCCTCAATTTCTTATCATCGATGTTTTATTTTATGATTTGTTTACATTTCTACAAGCACCTTTCAAAATTCTAAATGCACTCAAAGTGAATAAATCGTAAATGTATAATTTAAGTGTGTAATTTTATTGTCGTTTATTTGATAACAATTTGTCGAATTGCTCCCGATTTGCAGTTCGCGATGCATCCGATTAGTGTATTTACTTGTAGCTACAGTTTGAGCTACGATTTCTTGGCGAAAAACATATCATTTACACATGTACTTATTCAACCAATACATTGACAATGTCAAGCTCAAAGCACACACACGTTCAGTTTTAGGGACACTGTTCGACTGGAACTACAACTTAGCTACAGTTTTAGAAGCACTACAACTGTTTTTTATATTGAAGCTGTGCTACAGTTTGGCTTGCATGCTTACAGTTTTGCAAGCAGATGCTTGATATTTAATGCATTTTAATTCAAATCTCAATGACAATCACATGGAAAAGCTAAAGCGCAAATTAACCCACAATCATACACATAAACTTGCACTGCAGTCACTCTCCTACACACATATGTATGTAGAGCATACATAAATTCAGACATTCATCGGCAACAGCTGCTCGAGTGCTCGCAGTAAGAATTAAACGCCGTAGTCGCAGCCGTAGCAGTAGCCGTAGCCGTAGCCGCAGCAAAGACTGAGGCATTTGCCAGTTCGTCACAGAGGGCCGTGCACAGTCATAATCGAGCTTTGGCGAGTAACGGTACACGAGCGCAATTTGTTAGACTATTACGATTCTCCGACACTCAAAACTTATATCAAATAAATCCACGTGCTCGTACAGAAAGTCCTGCTTGACACGACGTGCTTCCTTTTATCGTAACCAAATTGCATTACGCTTGAGGATAATCCTGCAAAAGTGAGTTTATGTTATTGCCCAACAAACAAGTGTCAGCGAAGAAAAACAGTAATGAAAACTAAAGAAAAGGACAACATTCAATTGGCCATAATCGCAGTCGCAAAGCTGTTTTCACACTCAGTCGCTAATCGGGCGCAAACCCATTAAGATTACAGACTACAGACGATGAACAATGGTCACATACCGAGTCTAGTACACAAGTACCTATGTAGTTCGTAAGTACTTGAGTTGTTAATCTAGCATTCGATAGGGTTCCGTAGACAAACAGCTGCTAAAGTAACGCCTATGATTAGGATTATGTTTTGGAGAATTGCTTAATGCAACAGTTAAGTAGCTATTTTAAAATAACTATTTTAAAAGCAAGCTGAACAGTCTATTATATTATTTAGTTAGTTCTAAACAAATTCATCACTTCTACTTCGGTGCAACATGAAATGCAATTCACTAAAATAGCTAAAAATAATAATTCTATCCAAAGCGACTTAGATCATCGCATAAACATTTTATTTATTAGAAAAAAATTAGACATACGACAATGGGAGAGATGTAAGAGGAGTAAAGAACGCGGAATCTGAAAGATACTAAATTAATACGAGTACTAGCAAAAACAAAGCGGCAAAAATAAAATGCAAATTGCGTCGTTGCCTCGCTTCTAGAGACTAAGTCTCTGTGGCTTCCACAATGCCACATTTTGTGGTCATCCGCTGTAGCTGTAAATGTATCTTAATCGTTATCTAAATGTGGCGTAGGTGTTATGTTTGTGAATGGCGCATGAATTGAATTAGAATGCATCTTAGTCAGATCTGTTATTCACCTTGATTCGTAAACAGCAAACAGATCAAATTCCCAAAGCGAGTGTAATCTTATAAATGGAAGTATAATTATTGTAAGGAGTTGTCTTTAATTCGTAATGTTGCATTTCCCAGTTAATTATACAATTAAAATGCAGTGATAATAATTTTTTCTTCGATTCAAAGTGATATTTAGAAATTCTTAAGATCAGTGATTAGTAATAGCAAATTGTGTAATTAGAATGATCATCTCTATCAATTTTTAAATCTGAGTTGAATGGGCTTATTAAGTTGTCAAAAGCTAATCAAAGCGTTTAGCTAAACATGACGCGACATTTAAATCAAGTAGTTTGGCAATTAATAATTGTCAAAACCAAATATATGTACTTTTCAGTTATTTTTTCAATTCATGCAAATACATATGAGATACTTTGTATCTTACAGATATTTACACTCTACTTATATTGCTCAATTACTTACTGTGTTATTTAAAAAGGGGGGGTTCAGTAAACAGAGGCTATATTCTCTACACTTTTAATTATTATATATTTATAATTATTCATTGTGATCCATCGAGATAGTGTAATACATAATTTTGTCTGACACCCGAGAGAGAAACTCAATGTGATGCGATTCTGGTTGTTAAAGTGAAACATCACATGCTTAATTCAATAATAAAATATACTTTATGCTTGCCGCTTGCCTGCCACAAAAAATAAAAATTATTAACCTAATTGAAAGCAATTATTCCAAGCAGAGGCTTCAACTGTATTTCGTGCGTAGGCGTTGATCTTGATTTTAATTAAGTTTATGACACATTATGACACAAAGTGGAGTAATACATGGATTCATAAAGATTCCATAAGGAGTCTTGGAATTATCATGTAATATCCAGATAATAATTATTTAACTGATTATTATCTGAATTTTTGACTGTCTCGTTACAGTGAAGTTTAACTGTATTTTAATTTAATTTAACTTTCCATTATAACTCAATAATGGTCAATCTAAATTCGTGGAACTCGCAAAAAAGAAAAGTGCCGGCATTTCTTTTTTATTACAAATGTACATCGAAACGAATGCATTCATCAAGTTGTCTCTCTATATGTAGCTCATATAAATACAAGTATAGCACGACAGAAACGGTAAGTGTCAAAGACCCAGCCATAGCTCACATCGGGGTCAATTGATAGACTCAATTATGGCAATATGTATCACAGAGCAGCGCGACATGCAAAAACATGTATGTACAATGTACATACTAATGTACATGATACACATCATATAGCTACGCGATCTGAACAATTTGTATGCTTGATAATTGCACGTTACGTGAGAATCTTTAGGGAAACAATTTTGTTGAGCATTTGCCCCCGACTTCTTGATAAGGAATGGAAAGAGAAAGAGATACAGAGTAAGATAGAGAAAGAAGATTGAAATTGCAATTTCTTGTGCATTTCCTTGTTTGTCAGTTGTCCATTCTTAGCCAATTGCTTATCAGGTTCAAAGTACGCTTATCAAAAACAACAACAGATAATTGCTTTACACTCAATAATGACTGTATGTCAATTGAATTGACAAAAACTCTGTCGAATATCGTTTGTGTTTATTTGCTGTAATTTAAACGACTACTGGTACAAACATATATGTAAATGCGCCTATTATGTATACGTATCAAGTATACGTATCATTTTGATTAAAAACTTAAACGCCGGCTTGTCTGAATGTTTGTGTGTGCATTGACATAGAAGGCTTTATAATTATCATCACTGATACGGAACGTTGGACTATATATGAGAATAATTATAAAAACAAATGTGTTCAGCATTGCATGTTATTAACTTAACGCGAGTGTTAACAAAACATTTAAAGTCACGTGTTGCATATATTGTAATACTTCCATTGCCATTCCCAATTAAGATCATTCGGATTAAAATGTCTACTCATCTCTTGCTTTTTATTCTTTTATTTATCTTCTATGTTTTAATTTTTGTCAAAATAGGCAGCGAATTTACAGGCCGTAAAGTATGCAATACTTAAAAAATAAAAAATGTACAAATAAAAATTGTATTTTAAATAAAACTAAAATGAAAATAGCTTGGAGCTTAGTTTATATTTGGGATGCGTATCTTGTATTTCAAATCTAAGGTCTTTTTGTTCATGTTCAAAGCTTTGTAAATATACAAAATAAATAAGATTAAAAGTAGTTATATATTTTGCCTGTTAGTCAAATATAATTCTAGGTCAAATTTACGCTTAAGAATCTCCAATTACAATCATTCTTTATGGCTTCCGTTATTTGAACTTGCAACACTTTTGACACTGTTGACGTCAGACATGCCCACACAGAATAGCGCCCTCTGGCGGCGGCGGAGTAATCGTGGCTTATTCATTGGCATTTTTGGATTTTGCCTTGGACTCTTTGGCATATTGTGCGGCATGTTTTGGGAGGATATATTCAATTGGATCAAACATAAGGTAATTCAAGTTTATGTGGAATCGCTTAACGCCAATTTAGGCCAAGTGAAGTCACGCAGGTGGCTCAAAAGTGCCGACTCAATTGATTGATTGCTGATGATGTTCGGTGCACACTTGTTAAGATTTTTCAATTAATGGCAATTGTAATTTTGATCTTTGGTCAGGAAATGGCGCTGGCACCCGACACACAAGTCTATGACAACTGGAAGACGCCGCCAATTGAACTGCACTTGGACATTTACATGTACAACTGGACGAATCCCGAGGAATTTGGCAATCTTAGCAGTAAGCCCATATTGCAACAACTTGGGCCCTATCGCTTCATTGATAAACCCGACAAGGTCGACATTGTCTGGCATCCGGAAAACAACTCGGTCACCTATCGACGACGCAGTCTCTACTACTTTGATGCGGCTGGAAGTGTTGGAAGTCTCGACGATGAGGTGACGACGCTTAATGCAGTTACTTTGGTAAGATCTTTACCGAATTACGAATATATATATATATATATATATATATTATTACAAAGTAAACTAAGAGTAAAATGTAAAGAAACTTAATGGAGGATAGAAAGACAAACAGGCAAATCCTAGGAAATCTAAATACGAAACACAATCAGAAATACACTAAAAATTAAGAACATAGACAAAACAATTAAATATATACTCAATTCATGCGAGATTATTCTAAATAATTGCTGCGACAGAAAGTTAAATTTAATTTCGGTTTCTTGGAGCATTTTAAGAGCTTAAGAAAAATATTAAACAGTATTACGAAAAAGTTGTGAGCTCTCGTTATAAATTATAGATGATTTTGTGTTCCAAATTCTTATTACTAATTGTAATATTTTTTATTTCAAATTTCTTGTATTTATTTAATTTGCAGTCAGCAGCAGCCACAGCCAAGCAATGGTCCAGTGTGAAGCGTGGATTTGTCGACACGGGATTGAAGATCTATGATCGAGAGATTTCAGTTACCAAGACGGTTGATGAAATGCTTTTTACGGGCTACAGCGATCCCATGATCGATGCAGCCATTGCTCTGCCTATTTTTGGCGACGATGTCAAAGTGCCCTTCGATAAATTCGGCTGGTTTTATACACGCAACGGCAGCGCTGATCTCACGGGTGTCTTCAATGTCTACACTGGCGCCGATGATTTGACTAAACTTGGCCAAATGCACAGCTGGAACTATCAGACTCACACAGGTTTCTTTGAGTCCTATTGTGGACTGACCAATGGCTCGGCTGGTGAGTTTCAGCCGCCACAACTGCAACCTGGTGGCAGCGTCGGTCTCTTCACCCCCGACATGTGTCGCACTCTGCGCCTGGACTATGAGGAAACCGTGGAGATCGAGGGAGTGCAGGGCTACAAATTCACTGGCGGCGCTCGTTCTGTTGATAATGGTAAGCAGTCTTTAAATTTACTTACTCGGTAAACAAAACTAAAGAAAACTTTACAATAATCCTAAGTTTAATCTTGACTCATAATAATTCCTACATTTTCTCCAAAAGGCACACTCTATCCGGAGAACCTGTGTTTCTGCGGCGGAAAATGTGCGCCCTCCGGCGTTATGAATGTAACCGCCTGTCGCTTCGATTCGCCTGTGTTCATGTCCTATCCGCATTTCTATAATGCCGATCAGTACTATTTGGACCAGGTGGAGGGTCTGCAGCCCAATAAGGAGGACCATGAGTTCTACATGGTGGTGGAGCCACGTACTGGCATTCCCCTGGAGGTCGCAGCACGCTTCCAGGTCAACATGCTGGTGGAACCAATTGAGGGAATCACTTTATATACGGATGTGCCACGCATTTTCTTCCCTTTGATTTGGTTTGAGCAGAAGGTGCGAATTACACCGGAGTTGGCGGATCAGCTGAAGATGTTGCCTCTGGTCCTGCTGGCGGGTCAAATCTTCGCGGGTCTCTGTCTAGCCATTGGTCTCATCCTACTCTGCTGGATACCAGCTCGACATTTGCTCAACTCTTGCCGTAGTCGAGATTACAATGTCAAGGCCAACGGCCAGTACAAGAGTCGTTCGCATTTCTCTAGCTCCGAGGAGCTCAAGTCCAAGGGCTCCACGTTGGTCTTCGAGAAGAGTGCAGGCGATTCTCCAGATAGCTCTCCTCTTCTGGTTCCGAATTGTAAGCCCGTTAAACTGATGCCAAAGTCCCAGACCGAAGACAGCGTGGCAACCGCCTCCACGGTCATCAGCGAGGCGGCGGACAGCAAAAAGGATTAGAATTCTAACGGAGATCAACGACAAATTTCCATTAGCCAGTAATCCATCCTAGTGCTTTACTTAGTCTATAGTCAATTAGTTTAGGTAACGTGTCCCTCATTGTGTCTTTTGCATTCAGCAGTGTCATTGCCAATGATCATTTAACACGTAGATTGTGGTTATAACCAGGGCGGAAAACGAACCCTTAAAATTATTTACCCCTTCAACACGAACTCGACCGATTGGAAAAGAATTATAAAATAATGAATCATATTTAAATTATACTCTGAAGAAGATTCATTTACAATCAATTTCTTATCGGCTTGAAAAGTCAAGTAAAAATTAAATCAATTGAATAATTTAAAGTAATTTTTGTGTAAAATTCGACCATGGCTCTTAAACTTTTCTCCACAGTGTAGGAAGTTCAAAGCCTTGATTATAACGCCATGGCATGTCATTTTGTATAAAGTATGAATACTCTATCTACATCTATATACATATAGCTTTATATTATCTATGTGAATTGTTTAGTAATTTTAACCAGATAGATTTTTGATAAAATATTTTTATGAGCTTAAAAATATTGAATTAAACGATTTATATAAATAGCTGTGTTTAACTATTTTTATCCGTATTTCTTAATAGATTATATTGATTTGTTCTTTTTCAGGCATCTTTAAAAATGATTTTAAAGTCGACAGTTGACAAACAAAATCCTGTTAAAGTACTTAGTTGCTTAAAAAAATAAGTTGAAAATGAAGAAAATATCGTAGTCAGAACCTCACAAAAAAGTTTGATGGCAATTGTGTCATGAATAAATTTAATAATAAGATATAATTTTATTCATTTCTCGTTACTCTCAAACTGCGCCATTTGCACACCTTTATGACTCCAAAACTGTAGAGCACTGCTTGCGTTAACAGCTTGCTCCACTGCTTGTGTGCACTGCGTATCATCCGTTCACTTTTGCAATTGCCTCTAAACTGCGTAACAGCTCAAGCATATAATTATAAACAATGTAGTTGTAAAGTTAGAATTTATATTAACAACTATGGTCATAAACAGTACAACTGGTAATAAAATAGATATTTTTATTGCATTAATTTTCAACATTCTGTAAACAGTAAACAGTACACTGTTATATAGTAGTATACTTAAAATACAAAGTACAATATATACACATACCTTATGAACGCCCTATTAAAGTCTTTGCTCATTTGTTAGATTGTGTGTGAGAGTGTAAAACTTAAAACACTTTAACTGTTAACAATTCTAGAGCAGACAACTAAATGTTAAATGGTACAAACAATATTTGCAATATCACAAATGACCCCACTTATAATGTTAAAATACAAATCGAAAATGATGTATATCCATTTATTTCTTCTTCATCTTGTAGCCCTCGGTAAAGCCATAGCTGTCGGCCTCTGTGAAAAAAGTCAACAGTGTTTATATATTTTTAGTATCATGGAGATATTTTAGATACTTACGCTCGTAATCCTTGGAGTAGCACTCGAAGAACTCGCCCAGAACTTTGCCAGGAGGCAGCTCCCAAGTGGCAGAGCCACCGTATTTGGGCGGCAATGCACTAGCCTCAATGTGTGAGGTCAATGACTTCCAATCCTTGCCATGGAAGAAGATCTATTCGAAAGTAAAAGACAGTAGGTAATTCTCAGATTTATAAGAGAAGATATTATTTAATCTACTCACGCGCTTGCGCAGCTTTTCCCGTATAAACGGCTTGAATATGGCAAACAGCATATTGAAGATATAGGAGTTATTCACGATGTGAACACCCTTAAGACGCATACAGATGCAGTCCTGTATATAGTCCAACAACATGGCGGCAAACGATGGTGTAAACTGTGTTATGTGGCTCAAAGGTAAACCTGCAACAATATGAACAATTACGTTTGCGTTAATGCGTATTCAGATCAAAAAGCCTCAAAGTAATTTGTGTGTCATTAAATTATGCTATAAAGTTATCTAACGGCACGTCTTTCTTTTATTACCTTCCATATCAATTATGACAACTGCGCCACAGATTTGTGAATATGGCTCCACCATCGAGCCCAGCACGGTCAGTTGGATGCCACGAAACAGATCCGCCAGCGGCACTGTCGAGGGCTTCCATTTCTCTACAAAAAGCAAAAACATTATATTAAAATGTATTTACGTATCTTCGTAACAACTATGCAAATGTTACTCACTGCCCGCTTCGAGCACCAAAAGGCGACGCCCATGTTGATCCCTATTTGGCAATAGGTTAAGTATATCGGCCTCAAACACATTACGCAGCTTGGCGGGTACAATATTTTCACAGGCCTGGCCGTACTTCAGCTTCATGTTGTAAAAGTTCTTGAGCTATAGAGAAAGTCAAAGTTAATAAATTATTTTCATTAAGAAATTTCAATTTATTTTTTGACATATTAATGTATTTTTTTTTTAGATTATATAGTAAATTCAATGTTCTTTTTCCTTGTCTAAGTTGTATTTTTAATTTGAATGCTTAATTATTTTTTTAGTCGACTGTTAAAGTAGTTGAGGGTTTACCTCATTTTTTTTACATTTTTTTAAATTTAAATAAATATTTTCCAACTTTAGTGCACATATTGATTTTAATTTAAACACATTTGTCTTATGTTTTTCCACAAAGTCAGTTAGCAAAATAAATATATGACATATACTTGTATAGTTGATTCTCTGTACTTACTCGCTTGAGTGCACTTTCTGGATAATAATGGCAAGGACGTAGGAACATCATCATGTATTCATCGTCGAGTGGCAATTTGAGATGTTTCTCATTCTGTAGTAGCTCCCTCAGCTCCTTGATGGCCTGCTCCTTGATGCCGTCGACCTCACGCAGTTCATCTTGTGCCTTTTTTAGTGCCCACTCTGGCGCCTCCTCCTTATCCATGCGTATCTGGGCAGAGCCCAAATCAATATATGGCAACTGATTGTCATCGTAGCTAATGCACTCCGCTTTGCCCATCTTGACCGGTTCGAGCTGCGATCGAGAATACAAAAGTTTTCAATAAACTCAATGATTTTTGTAGCTAAAATCGACAGATACAGCAACTGGGTTACTTCCGTCGCAGTTTCTTTCGATCGCAGTGGCAGTTCAATGCCTTGGCCCAATGCTAAAACATGACTCAATGCTGATCTTCATTATTTAACCCACAACGGAAGACGAAGCCGACAAAAGCAGACACTCACACGCACACATCGTTAACGGCCAAAAAACCACAGAGCGGAAGAAGGGAGTGAGATGGACAATGTTACCAAAACTGGTAACTCAACGTCACAAACCAAAAGCCGCTAAACTTTTGTCAATACACTAACAAAGGGCATTTCAATATATTCTGACGTTCTCTTTAGTAAATGCAAAATTGATTTAAAGTGAGTTTTAGTAAACATTATTTAATTAAGGTTAAGGATATGACAAACGAGCATAAAGCTAAGTAAAAGTCGAATTAACATTAATATTAAATCATAGTTGATAAAATGGAAGGGTATTTAATGCACGTCTGTGTCACAAACAAATCATCTCCTCTTCATTATGTTGTCTATTTATGAGTGCTCGCAGACGACTTGGCAACACCTTGGCTGATGGCTAATAAAACCAGGTCCAGCTTGGTTAGAGCATGACGTTGCGATTGGTGCTCTACACCTGTCCAACGGCAAAGGCAACACGTATTGAAGTTGGTCGATAGAGAGTGAGAGAGTCGGTATTGTAGCACCGCAACAAAGTCATATTAACTGACCCAAAAGTCGGCTAACAACTACGTGGCCAAAAGAGCAATTAGTAAATTTATTGTATCTCCATTTTGTTGTCTGACATTTTCAAGGTAAAAGTCAAGGCCAGAGCACAGTGCCGACTGAACCAATATTTAATTTCAGTTTTATTTTTGTTTTTATTTTTACTACTCTTCGAGTTGACCACCGTAATCACTGACAGTTGACTGATTTTTTCGGTACGGATTTTCAGTTTGTTCAACAGACACACAAAATATCTAGAATCGTCATTTGTAATTTGGTTTGTTGGACTTTATTTTGTCATCGAGTTGAACAGCCCATAAAGTTATGCGCGTAACTTAAAATGCGGACCTTTCGTAAAACAAATGAATTAGGTATCGAAACCCAGAAGTAATATTAAGTTTATAGGAAAATAGACAAATCCGAGCAGCGTGCAACTAATTTGATTTGAATTAAGTACTTGAATCGTGACACCAATTTAATTGCCAATTAACCGCATGAAAAGTGTCACGTAAATTACAAAAGTTGGCAAGAAAATTAACCTAATGTTGCGCAGTTATAAAAAAAATGAGGAATAACAAAACTTAACCAAATTATTCTTCACATTAACTTTAGATGTAGGTCTATTAAATGTTATAAATTATCAAGTCGAAATATTTAGATATAAACAGGAAATAATTCCCAGATGATCTGGAAACAATTTGTTAATTGCAAGGAAAGAGACGATAAAATTGAAAATAGACAGAAACTACTTTCAATGCAAAGTAATAACCCTTTAATACTCTCTCAAAACTATCTTAACATTGAATCGGTACATAAAATAACATTTAAGCCCTAGTTATGTAAATTAATTTGCATACCTCCTTTTAAAAGGTATGAACTTATTATTGTTTTTTTGGTACAAAGAAGAACAAAATTTAAAATTATATGCAAAAACTAATGAGAGTCATACGCAAATAAGGAAGCAAAGATTTGCTAAACTGGACTTCCAGAAAATATAAACCTATCTACTCATATAAAGATGAATAACAAATTGTCAGACAAAATGATGGACAATTTTTAGAAACGGGTTTGTGGGCGGACTTTGTGCATTTCCTTAAAAGGAATATGAACGGATGCTAATTAGGAATATTTCAGAAAGCAAACCAGTTTACATATATGCATATATAAATCGTATAAATTCTTATCGAACTATCACAACAAAAGGAGTTCATGCATCTGGAACTGCCTTGAAAAACGGGTACAGTTAAGTATTCTCTTCACAAGTAAACAAAACAATTATACCAGTTTCCAGTTTTCATCAAGGTCTGAGGGAGATTGTTTCACATTTTTATTATTTATAAGCTATAGTCGTAATTAGGCTTGTTTAACTTAAAGCACAAATCTTTCCACAGGTTTGCAACATATATAAATATACAGAAGTGAATATTCATACAGGTTCCTTGTATCAATTATATATTTAAGTAATGTAAGGAGCTAACTGACCTCGCTTGAATTTATTCACTTAATGAAAGCCGAATGAGGCGTGTCTGACACTTGGAAACGATCCTCGTAAGTGACTGCTCTGCAATTAACTGTCCAACAATAAGTAGTCGTATTATCTGGAGTAGTCGACGACTAAATAAGTACGACTATTATTTTAAATTGCTGATAACTGGTATCGACTACTTGTTTTTATATACATACACAGAGATTTCTGTCCAAACCCAACCGATGCAATAAGTCGCAATAGAATCAAGAGATGGGAGCGTGAGTAAATAAACTTTGCGCACAAAGTTTCCCTTTCTCCGTCTTTAGTAAACATTATTTATCACCTCAAATTTAAACATCTGTAATTATGTAGAAGGAGATTGTGCATTGTAAATTAGGCTTCGAGGTCGGAATTATTTGCGTGGCTTGTCTACATATGTATTTTATATAACTACTGCTCCTTCTCTTCTTAAACATCTTTCGATTGTTTAGACAACCTTCCCAATTCGTCGTTTATTTGCAACTGTTTTCAAATATGATTAGTATTTTTGTTTACTGTGACCTCGAATCTATTTAGTCTTGTACCAAACGTAATAATAGTAATTATTGATCAACATAAAATGTACAGAAAGGCCTGAGCCATATTAAATTATATACAGTAAAAGTTCCATTAAGTTAATCTTTACATAAGCACAAAATCAGAAAACAGAAATCAGTAGCAGAAAATCAGTATACAGCTTATGATAGATGATCTTTAGAAATCTACTACATAGAAGCTGGAAGGTATTATTATAAGACCTTGTGAAGAAATTGACTTTCATTAATCTGCATTAAAGTGTTTGATATACTCTTAATAATGTAATTCATTAATTTTAAATTTCTCCAACTAAAAATCTGTCTTCACCAACAAAAATATCGACTATCGTTGTTCGTAATGCATTTATGATTATGTACAATACTAAGTGTACAATTGAGTATATGTATATAAGTAAATATGTACATATATAATCAACTTCCCAACGACCCTTTGCACATGCGAGAAGTTTAATCGGATATACGTATAGGCTAATGTACATACATACATATACACTTGCATATTTATGAGCAAGCGCGATTATCGTAAAAGCTCATATATGTATACTGTAGTATTAACTGTCAAGTACTTGCCGAATAGTTTATTGTTTTTTCTATTTATACCTGATTAGCGCTTCAGAAACAATAAAACAATGAAAATTGCAATTGTTCAACTGCACTTTGAACTGACCTGGGAGAATTCAATTAAACGATCTCATAAAAACTGAATAAATAAAGAATGTGAGCATTTATGTATCTACTCTTAAATTGATCAGGCAGCTTACCATTAATTACACATTTCGAGTGCAACGATATTTATGGACCCCACACACGAGATGACAAAGCATTTGCTTAAGTTGAGTTTAAAGAAAAAATGAACATAAAAAACAAGAGCTGGATAATAACAATATTCGTATGCAACTGGCGATGACTTGACAATATGATAAAAAAAAATAATAATAATCCGAGCCCCAGAGACCTGTAGCTTTAAGGCGTCGCTCGAAGTCGCAGTTTTTTTTTATTATGTTTAATAATGACCGTTAATAATCATTCATAGGATCGTTACGAGCTAATTTAAAATAACAACAGTTTGTAAAATACATGAAAAACAATTGCCTTAAATTGTGGGCTTGCCTAATGGGAAAATATCATGACAAACGGTGCGAAAATCTACACAAAAAATATAGCAGAAATTTTAACAAATGACTTAAGTCTAATTCTATTATCAATCAATACGACAATAAGAAATGCAAATTTGAGTAAAGCTTTAATATTTCCTGGAATTCTGATAACTGACCTTTGCAACGCTATAATTGCATAGGAGTAACTGATGTTTACAAATATTTCTCTAACTTTTTGTTTATTTAATTTATTGATATTTTCTTTAATTACTATTTGAGCTGATGTCAGGTTGCGTCTATAGTTCGGGAGATTTCCGTATTTTCTACTTCTTCAAAAATTATACACAAATCATAATATGGCCCATGTAAATGCTCTTTAAATTCCTATTGTGTATTGACAAAATGCTGTGATATTAAAAGTTCAGACTGCTTGAAAGTCAAGCTTAAGTGTTTTATTACACAAGTAAACTATACAATTTGTAAACAACTATAGTTAGGAGCTATTTTTAGATCGAAGGCATGATTCAGATCAATATAAATTGATTACTAAGCCAAACCATTTAATTTAAGTGTATAATTAAAAGAGAGACATCATTTACCCAACCAAGTACATATTCTTATAATAATCCTACATTCAATCTGAAAATGAAAATAAGATCTGAAGTCTTCGCTAAACTACACCATATGAGGTTTGGTTATTTGAAAAGTTCGAAAACTGACTTGATACTTCAACAGTTAAAGAAACCCGAGACAAGTAGAACGAGTTGAGGTTGAGATAACCAAGAAAAGAAACAAATGAAATATCACAATGAGTGGGTTAAAATTAAAAATCAAAAATACCATATGACAGAAATAAACGTAGATAAAATAAATTTAATGAAATTACTATTTTAATCACACCTGAAAAAACTTGAGAATTGCAAAGGAATTTGCATAGAAACTCAATTTAGTACATCAAACTGATCAAACTTAATACCAGCTCTAGAAATCATGCTCTAGAATTGGCGAGAACCGGTTTTAAATATTTGCAGAACAGAAAATTACACGCCTTCAATTCAAGTACAGATTGGCATATAAAATGTATGTGTCTATAGCATGTATCGATTTTATACAAATGCCAAAATTTCAATAACGGCTTTTGTTCGATTTTTTAAAATGTTTTGCCCAATAATACTTGACCAACTAACTGTAAAGGCAAGCGAAGAAATAAAGCAACTGCTAAAGATGTTTAACTGGTTTCCAGTTTCAACTGTTCACATTTTGGCGGTTTTTATTGGACTCCGAACTACACAAAACGAGCACGAACACAAACTCGTCATCAAGGTCGCCGATTTTTAGAAGTTGTTGATATTGTTAATAAAATATATTATTTAGATAGAAGCTTAAATTGTTTAACCAAATACAAATCGATACCCGACTCAAATGTCTATCATCGCACTTTTGGTTTCATTAGCTCAAAAGCTTAAATGCAGTCGACAATATTTATAAGACTCAGTCATTTGTTGATCCCATGAATCAGCATTATAATAAAACCCTCACAATGAGAACTGCCAATTGTATGGAATCTAAATAAGTGCGTGTCAAGCTCAACAACCTTCAATTGACAACAGAGCGGCAAACAGACAGACAGACAGATAGACAGACAGTCGAACAAAGAGACTTCATAAATAATTCCCTAGCTAATTGATTGTTATGCTACATTTACCAAATACTGTCGAACTCATACATGCATATGGTATATGACACCATGAGATATAAAAATAATTGCTTGAAAACTTCTCGACAGTTTTCAAGCAAAAGAATCTCTAATAATATATGATTTGAACTTTTTCTTCCTCTTCAACATTCCTTTTAATTTCTCTCTTTATTTATATAACTCATTCAGTAAAACTTCCACAGCCTATTAAATATTAAAATTTAAAATTGTTGATTATGGCTCACAAAAAAACAACTTTCCTTAGTCCTAAAAATAAAAGATACTTTTTGCCCATGCCTTTTGCACAATTTAATAACTAACCGTACTTTATGATGGGCATATAAAAAATCCCGTTGCACAAACTTTCAAAAATAATTACAATTGCTAACAGCACAAAAATATCACGAATTATTCAACTCTAAAGTAATTACACTGAAAAGAAAACTTAGCTTACTACAATTAAAATCGAATTAAGATTTTAAGGAATGTATTAAATAACAAATTAAAAAGAAAAATATTATTTAATTACAAAAAAGAAAAACATTTTAAAATGTTTATGATTTGAAGGCGCATTTTCGCAGAGTGTAGTTTCAATTAAACACAATTTTACTGTTTTTACAGTGATATTATCGGAGATCTGAAGATCAAATACTTAAAAGGGAGGCGGCATGGCATTGTCTAAAGCTGGCAGCGGGTAAACTGAGATCTGATCGAGCTGATTATGAATGGGCCAAATGGTAGATGGAATCGCTGACGAAATGCTGCAGGCAGTCGGAGCAACGGACGGTGGCAAGTGGTAATTGTTTTTATTGCCAATCCGCTCAAGCGGCACTTGAATGCCAGCCAAGACTTATGGCTGCCTGGTGTGGCAGGTAGATAGATGGATGGATAGACAGACGGACGGACGGACAGACAGACAGACGGACTGGCGGACAACAGGCAAAGGCAGAAAGTGTGTCAACGCTGCCGCGCATGCGCATAAACAACAACAACAGTAACAACAACAACAACAGCTGCAACAACATCAACAACAATGGGATTACTCTGAGTTGAACTCGCATTTAAGGTATATGTAACTGAACTGTAAACTTACCGCAACACACAATTGCTTAAAATTCACACTGTTTACTTCAATATTCAAAATTGGCAATGGCAATTGGCCAGGAAAATAGACGTTTCACGTTACACTTTACAGATATTTTGCAAGCGACCCACAAAACAGTCCAAATCACAAATGTGACTTTGCTTTGCTTTTGCTTAACTTTGTGTTTGGGCAGGACGCGGCGAGACGGCGAATTCGCAAACAGGCGAAAATAGACTCGTATAGTATGATGTCAACAATAAGAATTAAAGACCCGCACAACGATTCAACGACGTCCAAACGGCAACGCGGCTCAAACTACTCTGAACTGGAAGCTCGTTCGCTCGCTCTTCAAATTAATTAAATGGCCAAGCCAAGCTTCACAAAAATATGTTAAAGAAGCAGCTGCAGCGAACAGCAAGAGATACACACAACAACAACCACAAAGCGAGTACTCCAATAATCACATAAAAAGCTCTGCTTGCTGCTTTGCTCTTACTGCGGTGCTGCCAACTTGTGCGCGGCAAAAGCTTTGCTTCAAACTGCAAAGCACAGCAAATAAAGAGAGAGAGAGCTTTTGAAAGTTTCATTGGGCGCATTTTTTGACTTTGTTTTTTTTTTATTTTTGCTTTTGATTTAGTTATCTTGCCGCGGAGCTTAGCCACTTTCTGATTGGCTTTGTAAATAATACAACTATTCGAGAAAAATCGATATATCAAAAGAAGAAAATAAAATTATTTAAAAAAATTAAATTTAATTTAATTAAATAAATCTAATTAAAAACTACACATACAATTTTTTCTATAAATAAATAAGCTTACAATTTATAGAATATTCGATCAAAATAAGAAAATAAAATAATTTAAAAAAAAAATGTAATTCAATTATTTGTACAAATAAATAAATAAATAAGCTTACAATTTATAGAGTATTCTATCAAAAGAAGGAAAATAAAATTTTTAGAAAAGAATAATAGTTCAATTTATTGATATTAAATAAATCTAACTAAGGATAATTTTTATTTTATTTTTTATATAAATAAGTAAATAAGCTTACAATTTATAGAGAATTTCAACTTCGCTCTCTCGCTTCAAGCGTTTATTTTGTTTTTGCTTGCGTTTGTTTGTCTTTGTTTTAATTTGCGTTCGTTTAACAATAAACTAGCCGGTAATTATACGGTTCAGTGAGTGTGTGATAAGGTGCTGTCGATAGTGTTTAATCTATCAATAAGTAAATAAACTGCAGCTACCGTTGGGGGGCTTTCTAAAGCGGACTTTGTAGTGTTTTAACAAATGTGTTGCCACTGATAAGTGGAGTTAACCTTCTTCATTTCTGCTGATTGCAACAATTTATACGACTCAACTGAAATTCTTACCTTTCTTTCTTTCTTTTTGAAAACTTGTCCAAGGCCATTTGCGTGAAGTTCAACGCTTTTGTTCTTGACTCAAGCAGGTTTTCACAATTTGTGCAGCCATGCAGAAAATCAGATACATATTATTTCATTTATTTTTAAACAATTTTATCAGCTCATGTTACTTATCTTAATTATGCCTCCCTCAAGTTGGCATAACAGAATGCCATAAAGATAGTCAAATAGCTAATTGATTGATTACTAACCATATTAGGTAAGCGATGTTGAACTAAAAATCCTCCCTGTTTCCGCATAGAATAACCTGTTGTTTATCATAAAATACTTAAGAAATATTACGTATACGCTGCTTAACTGATGGAAAGAAAAATTTCCTACATACGTGATGTAAGCGACATGAACTAAAGTTAAAGTAAATCTTAATTTTCATTGAACCTTGCACATCAAATTAATTGCAAATTAACATATGTCACATACCCGTGACTGGCCCTTGCGTAGTTTTATTAAACATAAGTATTTATTATCCGACAGAAAAGGTCATACATAATTGCCTGGCTTAATCTGTCGATTAATCTGGATGCCCTTTTAATGGCCAAGATTTACAGAACAAAATTATTTTTATTATTTAAAAATGTAATCTGCAAACTAATTTACAAAATTTTGTAATGTAAATAAATTATTTGAAATTCAAATTTTTTTATTTTAAAAAGTCTTACCTTTACTTTAATATTACTCATGGGGGTTTCTCCAAAAATAGTATAATGCACATCCGCTAAAATTGTTTGACCACATTGAGGTGTCAGGTACTTGTAATACTCTGTTAACTGGATGTTTTACAGATTTAAGCCATAGAAATTGTGCTTGACACAGTTTCAGTCAGTCAGTCAATTGTTCAAAGATTCTTTCTCACGTCATCGCTGTGAGGCGAGTTCAAAGTTTAGATTGATTTCGACATGTGCAGCTCAACTTGAATTACACAATGTTAAGTCACTGATCAAACAATTGTACCGTAGTTCATATATACTCGCAATACCAGCTGCTTGAAGAGTCTAACAGTGTATATATCTCATTCTCTTTCTCTCGCTGTCTTTCTGTCTCTCTTCCCTTTCTCTTACTACCTGATTACTCATTATCTCTTAATTGAGCATAGGTTTTATACTCAATCCAAAGTTCGAATGAATTTCATTAACTCAACTTAAGAACTGTTCACACTTGTTTTTTTTATGAATGGATGAAATTATCGGTCTGTGCAAAGTGCAACTGAAAGTTTTTATATATTGTAGTTTCCATAACAAACGGAACAAACGGAACGAGAATTTGTACTTGGCATAGTTAGTAACGAATGGTTTATCTAAATTAGAGCACATGCTTGGGCATTCGAAAAGTATTCCGATTCCTGATAGTACGCCATAAATATACTCTTATATTTATTACATTCAACTATTTCTCACCGAATACTGGGACTATCTCGTTCGACGTGTAATCGGTTTCAAATTTGACCTTAAAATTTAACAACTTACAAAGTAAAATATGATTAATTTTCGTTCTTTGCTGCTGCGTTGTACAATATTTTTAAGTATGAAATATGTTAAAATGTTTGTGTAAATTTGATATGGAAAATAAAGAATTTCCTTAAATATGAATAAAGATGCAGATACAGAGAAGTGAGCGAATCAATTGAAATAAATGCGATAATTAATCGAATGAATGCAAAAGGCAAACAAATTGAGCTGCGAATTTGTGTTATCTTTTAACATATTTAAATAATCATTAACAAAGGCAAAACAGAAGTTCGATAACAGCAAAAACAAATTGAGCACACTCAGCAACTAAACAACAAATACTTGAATATTATTGAAAACAAAGAAACAACAAGAACAACAACAGTAACGATGACAGCAAAATCAAATCAAGTGCAAAGACTTTGCCCTATGACTGCACTATACGAGAGCCCATATGCAGTTATATTCATCAACTATATGTAAAATATACATACATATATAACTATGTTTGTTTATACATATATGGATTTGCAGTTGTAAAGAATAATGTTATTTTTGTATGGGGCGTTTCGGGAACACAAAGTGCACGTTTCGTAGCGCCTGTCAAATTCAATATGTAATAATAAAATACAAAAGCTCTGAAAAATTAACAATGATAACAGTCATATACACAATACACAGGTTTACAGTCAGGTAGCCATAAAAAACAACTGTTTCATAGCACCTGATACATCCAATAATTGAAACACAGAACCTTAAAAACAAATTATGCAATCAACAAAAGTTTATCTTACTTTTCTTTAGTATCTATACGATTTAATGTTAAACTGCGTTGTACCCTGTAAATAGTTTCAAAATTAAGTCATCATATCTTTATTAAAAGTTATCAAGGCTTACGAAAATTATCTTTGAAAAAAGATGCAATAACCTGCATTGCCAATATTATCTTATCTTTTCTTGGAGAATTGTCAGCTCTTGAGAAATCGAATCTTTCTGAATTCTTTTTTTTTTAATTTTTGATTTGTGTTTGGGTTTAATTAGTTCATGATCAAGCTAGAAAATTCCTTAAAATAATTAAAGAACAACAATTTGTTTAATGCTTGTTAATAAATAAAACAATTATGAAATTATTTATATTTTCATTAAATTTACAATTTATTTTAACAACAACTTAAGTCTCAGTTTTTAATAAAAACAAATTTGTATGTTTCAAAAGTATTTTTAGAGTTAAGCTACCCCTCAAGAGAGCCTTGAAGAGAGTGATTGAGGAAGAGAGAGAGAAAGAGGATATTTCATAAGCGCCGACTGATGACACACTTAACGTCGACGTCGGCGTCGGCGTCGGCGTCGGCGTCGCTGCTTAGACACTTGTCGATCGGTTTGCAGCGCGCTGCTGATATTGATAAGGACTATCGGACAGAAATGGAAGCGGAGGCGAAGACGGAGACAGAGACAGAGACGGAAGACGAAAAGCGAGTGGGGGAGTGAAAGCGGCTGTTGACTACCCGTTCGACATGAAAATGAATACACGATAATAACTCAAATTTTCGGCATTCTTATCAGTTAAAGAAATTGTTTAACTTGGACTTTAGTCTCGAAAGAAACCGAATGTTTCGATGAATGTTAGTATTATTGGGTTCCCGCAAGCAACATACAAATACGAGTAGTTTATCGCTATCAATGTGTTTGGCCTTTGTTTTTGATGTTTTTGTTTTTTTTTTAGTGAACTTTGCAAAGTTGACATTTTATTTATTGCGACGCTCTGTTTAGCCGGCCAAGGGTTCAAGTTTGAAGACCCAACCCGCCGCAATTATCACAGTGATCGTGACGATGACGACACTTAACAACACGGCCCAGGTAAATGGATGCCATGAAGGGCCTTTTGTCGAGGGCGTGAGGTGATTGACAGCGGGCTTTTCACTTTTATTTTTCGTGCTACCTAAAAATATAACATCATAACAGTATCTCATAAATAAGAGTATTTTCCAAACATGAAAGATTTAAAAGCGATTGAGATGTTTCTAATCTGAAACTGACGTTCAAGTCGACTGCGACGTCAGCGTATTCGTATTTGTATTTGTATTTGTAGTTGTATTTGTATTTGCGATAGTCGCTTGTGTCGATCATCGTCGTCGTCGTCGTCGTCGTCGTCGTCGTCGTCGTCGACGTCGCCGTTGTCACTATACATATAGACGTAAACGTTCAGTCGTAAGGGTTTTTCAAAAGCAAATTTCAGTTGGTATAAAACGCACGAGTCGCGAGCAGGCAGAACCAGAACGCGATTGAAATCCGTTAGAGCTGCAGAAAGAAACAGAAAAAAAACAATTCACATAGGAAGTGGAAAAAAAATATCATAACTTGAGTCGTTGCACATATCACGCCCATAGGTAAAGAGACGGCATGACTTATTACTGAAAATTACTGTAAACATACTGCAATCGAAAGTAACGCTAAGTTTGTGTTTCGGCTTAATTCGTAGCCAATTTTTAAAATTACTTAAAAGTGCTCAGAATAAACAACAGAGAGTCTAATTGGAACGCATTTTCAAACACGCAGGCCCACATTTACAGTTACATTCCACACAACATGGCTGCCACCGACATCAGTGAGGAGGCGTTCAACCTGCGTCTCGGCTATTTGAAGCCAGAAACCGTTGAAATCGCCCGCATCGAACTGCGCGAGACGGAGGAAGTGAAAGCGGAAGCAATCAAGAAACTGCGTGAGCTTCTGAAGGCAACGCCAGAGATCAACTATAAGGATGACGATGCCTTCCTCACCATCTTCCTGCGCGCCACGCACTTCTATCCGGAGAGTGCATTGGAAAAGGTACGTTACAAAATTGGAATTTTGAATTATGGTATAGAATTGCAGTTAATTGATTTTTAACAATCAATTATAAACTTAAACACTTGATTTATAACATTTAATTTAAAGAGCTTAAATTTATTACATTTGTGTATTATGTATGTATAATATTTAACCGCTCAGAATCCACACATATGTACATGTACACGCTTAAAGTGATTGTTGTATAAACTAAATGCAATCCACTTATGAGCTAGACACACACTACACACTCTCCACATACAAGCCACAAAATCAAATTCTCCACTCCCATTTGGAAGACATAAAAGGACGCATAAAATGGTTGTTGCATTGACTAAACTTAACTCACTAACGAATAATATGCATTCTACACACTTGCCACAGACAAAAAGGATGTTGCTACTAAATGTTGCATTAGCTAAATAAAATCCACTTACTAACAAGAAACAGTCTACACACTTTCCACTTACAAACCACAAGCACAAAATATCTACCCACATTTGACTGATAAAAGAAATGGTTGTTGCCTTAGCTAAATATAATCCACAAGTTATCCACACTCATTTGGCAGTAATAAAAGGACGCATGGATCAATTGCTGTATTAACTAAATGTAGTCCACTAACAAAACAGACACAATCCACACATAATCCACTTAAAGTCTACACATGCAAATACTCCACCCACTTAAGTGTATTGAGAATATTTGAATGCCTTATCAGCAGACACTTCACCTCTTGATCCCCAATAAGAATATACTCGTATCAGGGTCTTCGACCTCAGCGAGCTGAGTGCAATCTGAGCTCCTAGAAGAGAAAAAGTAAAAAATGAAAGAAAAGTGAAAAGGAATCGGAACTGTCGCCATGCAATTTCAGTTGTGGAACGTACGATTACCGACGATTGCGATTCTCTGTATTGATAGGCTTTTGAACTCGCTGACACACACTCAGAGCTCAGAAAAATAAAGAAACCTAAAACGAGCGATAAGCGATTTCTATTCCAATTATACACATATATAGTCTAGTTATATCAAGCAAATACATAATGCATGCGGCTGCTGTTGTTGACCATGACGTGGGTTATAGAACAACTACTCGTACTTGTAAAATTCGTCCATAAACCTTTATCGTGGCATAGATTTTATGACCGTCCAACGGTCACTTGGAAAACGTCCATTATCAGTTGTTCAATTTAATCACTCAATTTTACACATTTATCGAAATTATGATTTTTAAATTATAAAGCCCAAACAAAATTAACTGAGTGAATAGGAAACTAGGATAGAGTGTCCTGGGAAAGTGGAAACTTTAATTTTCAATTCTTATCACATAAAATAAATTTTAACTCTACATTAAGAAAACCTCTTCATAAAATTTTTATTTTCAATTTTTATTATACATTTTAATAATAAAAATTTAAAAAATATTTATTATTTTTATTTATATATAATTCATGAGTAGCGATAAAAATAAAAATTGTTTCGTGAAATAAATAAAAATGTATTCAACCTCTGGTACTAGTAAAATTCATCCATAAAACACAATTATTATCTTGTCAAAGATTTTATGACCGTCCAATTGTCAGTTGACAAACTTCCATAAACAGTTTTGATTTTTAAATTATTAAGCCCGAACAAAAAAAACTGAGTGACTAGGAAAATAGGAAAGTGGAAACGTTAATTCTCAATTTTTAACATATAAAATAAATTTTAACTCTACATTAAAAATAACTCTTCATTAAATTTTTATTATAAATTTGAATAATACAAATTTAATCAAATATTTATTATTTTGATTTAAGTATAATTCATGAGGAGCAATAAAAATAAAAATTGTTTCGTGAAATAAATAAAAATGTATTCAACCTCAGCTACTAGTAAAATTCATCCATAAACACAATTTTTATCATGCCATAGATTTTATGACCGTTCAATGGTCAGTTGGCAAATTCCATTATTCCATTATTAGATAAAAAGCTAATCACACACACTTACAGATGAAAAGCACCGCCAACTTCCGCAAGGAATATGCCTCCTTGGTTCATGGTCTGCAGGTGGCCCAGGTGAAGGAGCGCTTCGTCAAGGGCAGCGTCATCAATGTGCTGAAGAACTGCGATCAGAAGGGCCGACGTATCCTCATTGTGAACGCTGGCAAACTCTGGGATCCCACAGCTGTGCCCAGTGATGAAATGTTCCGCATGCTTTATATGGTTCACATAGCCGCCCAGTTGGAGGAGGAGACACAAATCCGTGGCGTTGTCTGCATCATGGACTTTGATGGTCTGGCCATGAAGCAGGTGAAGGCTCTGTCTCCGAGCTTCTCCAAGCGTCTGCTGACGTTCATCCAGGAGGCGATGCCACTGCGCATGAAGGAGGTGCACTTTGTGAAGCAACCCTTCATCTTCAACATGGTCTGGTCGCTCTTCAAGCCCTTCGTCAAGGAGAAGCTGAACAAGCGCGTAAGTTATCAATTCTCTAGAAATTCCGAAATTCCTCTTCAACATGTCCACCCTCTTGTTTTTGTAGATGCACTTCCATGGCAGCGACATGAAATCTCTGCACAAATTCCTCGATCCCTCGGTTCTTCCGGCCAACTACAAGGGCACAATGCCCGCCATCGATTACGGCGGAAGCGAGTGGTTCCCCGCCCTGGAAGCACAGTCCGAATATGTCAACACCTGGAGCGAACTGGGACCAGCCAAGTGGTAATGATGGATGTGGAACCCAAGATCAACGGGCAGCCAGACCACAAATTACATTAATTAATGTACGCTTAAATTTGTCTAAATATAAATACATCATTGATTAGTTTTTAGCTCTTGACAATAAACTAGTAACATATAATTCCAATCACAATCTATTGATGTCTATCTATAAATAATTTCTATAAAATATATTCAGTTCTTTCTGATCTGTTTGAAAAGTTGCCCAAAATACTTTTACCGATTTTACTTTTAAGTATAGTAAAAGAGTTATTTATAAACAAAACCCCAACAGAAACTCACTTAAAATGATTTAAATTTTTTTAATAAAAATCTACAAAAACTATAAAAATTACCTTATCTCAGAATATGCAGAAGTTTTATAAAAGGTTTAATAGATCATTTGTTTAAGCCTGAATAAATGATATGATTTTAATCTTTATAAAAGGTCTGTCAAACTGATACATATTTTACATGCTGGCAATATGATTTCAACTAAAATGAAAGAGAAACACAAAACCTATACTAGCTGAAATTTCATAAAGGTGAACAGGAATTGAGTATATAGATATATAAAAATGGAAGTGAAGATAATCAATCTGTTATACTCATTTGAGCATTAGTTGTTTACTCTAATATTTAGAGAAGTTTTATCATTGTTTTATATTTTTAAAAAAAAAATTAAGAGAGAAGAAACATTGCATCAGAAAATTATAGAGTTCATTCTCCTAGAATCTGTAATTAAATCTGTAAAGTTAATTGACAAGCGTCAATTAATAACAAGCAAATTTGTTAAAATGTTAAATAAAAAATAAAAAGGTTTTCACAACAGTTTACCACCATTTTGTTCCCAATTACTGTAAGAATTAACCAAAAAATTTAGCAGATATTTCGACTACATTGTAATATGTTTATTTAACAATTTTCGGGTATTGAAATGTTCTTCTAAAATAATGAAAATGACACACATAAAATTATTTTTGAACGAAAATTTAAATGGCTGCTACGCGGTGTTTATATGTAAAATTGGATTGGGGTTTGAGTCGAGTTGATTTGATTTGTGTAAATAATATCGAATATTATGAAAGTACCATCAATTTTACTACATTACACATTTAAATATATTGAGACTTAAAAAGTCGAGTGAGTGTCAAATTGACGCTAAGACGCACAACGTGGATCGTGGGACAGCAAGCCAATTAAAAAAAATATACAATATTTTATATAGTATATAACATCGAAAGTATTGACGTTATATGAACCAGAAGCGACTCGTGGCAGTAAGCGGACACAGCTAATCCTCTCCAGAGTGTTTAGCTAACTGATCCGTAAAATGTCTAGATTTACAATATCATTGTCTGTGGATCCTCCATGAAGTCACGGAAGTGTTTCAGCCAAACGGCGGCCACGGCACCATCCACAACCCTGTGATCAGCGCTCAGCGTCACGGTGATCACATTGGTCTCCTTGAAACTACAAAAAAGTCAACGATTAGTTGATGATTAAAGAGAAGATTAGATGCTAGTTACCCCTTGAGACTGTCTGGGTCAACCACAAGCTTTTTCGTTGTGGTGCCAATTGCCAAGATGCAGGATTGCGGTGGATTAATGACAGCGCAGAATTGATTGACGCCTGGAAATCCAGAAGAAATTAAATACTATGCAACATTTTATGGCAAGTTTTCCTACCAAACATGCCCAAATTGGACACGGAAATGGTGCCGCCTTGGAATTCATGTGGCTGCAACTTGTTGTCGCGCGCCTTGCCGGCCAGCTCCTTGACATTCTTCGAGATTTCTAAAACACCCTTGCGATCGGCACTAAAGATAATGGGAGTAATGAGACCCTTATCCGTGGACACGGCCACAGAGACATCTACATCGCTGTACTCCCGTATAAAGGTGCCCATCCACGCCGAATTCGCTTCCGGCACCTTTCGACAAGCTGTTGCCATAGCCTTGATAATGAAGTCATTGATGGAGACACGAGCTCCTTCCTTCTCGTACTTCTTGTTCACTTTGGCGCGTAGCTTCATCAGCTGTAAAGGTAAAAAACGGGCAGTGAGAAAATTATGCAACCAATTTCTAACTAAATAAATCAGTGTGAGGGGAATATGATAAAGTAATAACTAATATAACTTTCTTATCTACTTATATATGTTTATAGAGTTTTATTATATATTTCAATTAATTTTTGTCGACGTTAGACTAGCCGAAAGGTTCTATTTTAGTCGAATTTATGGCAACCGAAATAATTGTATATTTCTAATAAGAATTAAAATGTAGCAGGTAAAGTCCCTGAACTCTTCACTCACCTTGTCTACTGTGCATTCCACGGTTACATAGTAATGTGGCAGATTTTGCTTGGACTCGAGCAGTCGTTTGGCGATGACGGACCGCATCGTTGTCAGGGGGATGTCCCGGAAGGTGGCGCCGGCCGCTGGCTTGGCTGGAGCGGCAGCTGGTTTGGCCGGTTGCGCGGCTGCAAGATCACCAGATTTAAGTGAGCCAAAGACGCCGGTACCTTTGCCTGCACAAAAGGCCAGGATTAGTAACGCACAGAACAGGGGGTTATTAGTGGAGCAGTGGTGCATGCAACACAGCAGGATATGGGATTAGTAATAACAACCTTGTAAACGCATCTGTTGGGTTTCGGCTAATCTCTTGGCCATGGGACTAGCATAGACGCGACCGCCACTTTGCGGGGGTGGACTACCTGCTGGAGCGGCAGCTGGTGGTGCTGGAGCGGCAACTGGTGGCGGAGCTGCTGCTACCGGAGCGGCAGCTGGGGGTGGTGGTGGCGGTGGGGGTGCAGCAGCAGCAGCGGGTGCAGCGGCTGGAGCATCATCCTTGAAATCCTTAAAGGCAGCTATATGGCTAGCATCGGACACAATGATGCACACCAATTGACCAATGGGCACTTCCTTAGTGCCACCAGGTATTAAAATCTTGGCCAGATAACCTTCCTCAGGTGTCTCAAAGCCCATGGTGGCCTTATCGGTTTCAATCTCACACAGCAGATCACCTACAAATGGCATTGGCTAATCAGTGATCAGAGTTTAATGCGATTTTATGTGACTTACCCTCGTTGAGCTTGTCGCCTTCCTTCTTCTCCCAACTGACAATGGTGCCGCGTTCCATTGTGGGCGAGAGCGCGGGCAGCGGGACGCGTATGTGATCGGGCAGGTCGGCGTAGGCTCGTGCAAAGTTGTAGCCCCATGTTGATAATACTTGGGGTCTGCTGAGGATCGGTTTGATGTTCAATGTTGAGCTGCGATTATAAGAAACTGCTGTTATGAATCATGAAATTCGATAGACAGCTGCTCTGCTGTCAGCTGATTGCTGTTATTGTTATCGATAACACGCACACAAAATGTAAACAATTGCACTGTTGTTGGTTTGCCAATCAGAATTAATCATAATATCACTTTTGCCGCTTATCAGCCATGATGATAATCGGAGGCATCATGCGACGCGACGCTGATTTGGTAATCACGCACGCACACAGGCATGGAAATGAACAAATTTGTTGTCTTCCACCTGCCGCCCACTGCCCACTGCCCACCGCCCACTGTCAAATGGGTAGCGAATGCAGCCTCGCAATTTGCAATATTACACAACACACTTTCTAACCTCAACGCGTGCAGCAGAGATATTCAGTGCCGACTGCACGGCAGTATCCTACCTGGCTGCCTGAAGATTGCAGGTGTGGCTCAGTGCACGCACTCCATAGTTGGCCCCACGTCGCACCGCTTGAGACCTGAGGAAGACGGCCCGTAATGCGACCAGTTCTTTGCGTGTCGTATTCAGTGAACGCAACATTATCCTCTATAGATTTAATTCGATGTCTTTCTTCAATTGATCTTTTGTTTGGACACGTTCGTTGGATGCCTACGAGTTTGATTTTGTAGTGCGCTATGCGTTTTCGTAATTTGGATAAATTAAATCGTGTCGAATTCTAAGTCGAAAATTTTTTAACCGAAGGTTTGCAAGCAGCCGACCTTATTTAACGCCACTAGGTCACGACTTACTACGACAGGTCTGTTTATTTATTTGTGCAGCCCTTGGTTCAGTTAACATAAATGCTCCTCGATATCTGCCGCTTACTAGGATTGCTCCTCACTTAACATAATTTCTTTACGATTAATCGGAATCCACAGCAGAATTTACGCAGCCCTAGCTTGAGAACTTTTTATAACAGCTGCAAATTTAAAACTTCACATTCTCTCTAAACAAAAAAACTGATGTAGAAAACAAAGACAAAATTTGAAGCTGCGTTTGTATAAAAAAATGAAAATAAATTAATGGTAGGATATTCATCGAGTAAAGAGCAAAGTACTTGCTGTTAATAACATTTTCGCGAAATGTTATTCGGCAACATAGAAACACAGCTGGCAGCTTTTACCCCTCCCCGCAACCAAACAGTTTTCGGGATACTACCTTGAATGTTCAATATCTAAACTTTATTGGTTCGCTTTATCAAAACAATAATCTGATGCGGTAGTGCATAAGAAAAGCTTTTACTTTTGATATTTTCACAGGAAAATTTATTATCTGTTTATTATAAATACTTTCAATTTGCCATAGACATTTGTTTGAAACGACCACCTGTTCGTAGGTGCAATTGTGCCAGCAGGTGGCCTTCAATCAATAAAGAAAGATATGTTTTACATTGATTATTTGAAATTAAAATTGATTGATAACCATAATTTTGGTTTCTTATGCACTTTGTAGACCAAAACCAGCAAACGCAAGTCGCCTCATATTGAGTGTACTTCAACATGTGCCGGGTTACAAGACACACCAGAGCACCTGATGAAGTACAATAGACATGGGAGACATGAAATGTTTGCTGGTCGTCTGGGGATTTACGAAAGCTGCTGTTGAGTGTCTGGCCACCACGCGCGCTACTTCAGGTACCTGACTGTGGATAACCAAAAACCAGCCCCGGTCACTGATTAGCGCGCACGGTAAAAGACGTTGGTTAGAGCGAGATAGCGAGCCAGTGCCTTGAGCAAGAGATAAGCCCAACAGATGTTGCCAAGTGGTCCGAAGTTACTGCCATCCGTTCGCTGCTCCTGAAGCCACGCAGGAAACGACCTTGCGCGTTGTGTCCATGTCGAGCTTTAAGGTTAACGATCTCCGTATGTGTGTGTTCATGCGACGACGCCGATGACTTCATACTCAATTCTCAGGCACACATACATACATAACAAATTGAGTATGTAGAGAGCCCATTATGTGTAAGCTTTTGCGAGCTGAAGCTTTGCCGCAGACAGTCGTCGCTTTAACGTCGTTGATTCTTACAGTCTGTTGTGAGAAATTGCTGCTTGACGCAGATTTATGCAATAACAATGCCAAATTAGTCATATGTTTTTCTTTGCGCACCTCATTCTGCCTGGCCATACACAAATGTACATACCAAGTACATACGTGCTAACGGCTACATAGTCCACACACTCGAGTGTATCGGAAATGACGTCATCTATGGCCAAATGCAAAATTTACATTTTTTGATTTTGTTAGCAGCAACAGTTAGTCGTTGTCATATTCGCAGCCAGAGACCCTTGATATTCTATATTTGAAATGCTGTAAAGAAAGAAAAAAAAAGACAAAACTGAAAAAATTTACAAAGAGAAACGACAAAAAGAACCGGCGTTTTGTTCAATGCTCTCTCACACACTCTCCCTCTCTCTCTGTTACTAAGCGCAGCAGAGCTACGTGCGTGATCGCCGACAAACACACTCACACATACATAAAATGCTGGCAAGTTTTGTGGCGCAGCCGAGACACACACGTGCCCCACTACATTCGCGAATTCTCTCGTACATATGGATGTACATACATGCACAGACACCAACCACAGCCAAATGCAGAGACAGAGGGCATAAAATCGAATTTGCAAACGCGTTCAAAGTTTCTCGTCTTACTCTCTCTCACGCTCTCTGCCTCTTGTCTTTTGCTTGATGTTCGCTAAAAAGGAATTAAATGAATTGCCAGCAGCTACACTTTTTTTTTGTATTTTACAACGCCTCATAAACTTTAAGCCGCTCGCGCAGATTGTGGTATAATGAACTTGGACTTGCTGCCGCTCAAGTATCCATGTGTGCGTGTGAGTGTGTATGTGTACGATGTGTCACGGCGGCTGCTGTTTCTGCGATCGCGAGCAGCTTTTGACTGCCTCGCGTTGTGAATAATTGCGAATTTTGTTCGAATGTCGCTTTGTCGTGCCCAGCCGAGCATGTGCATGTATGTGTGTGTGAGGCATTTAATTTTATATATACATCTGTATTCATGTATATAGCAATGGCGACGGTGTCGGACTGCCATATGTACAATGTACATATATACATACGCTCGTGTATACAAATAATGAGCAGCAGGCTGGCAGACATGACTGCTTTATATGCCAGTGTATATGAGTATGAGTGTCTTGCATGGGTGGGGCATTCCTAACCTCAAATAGTAACAATGCGCCGACAACTGCCGAGTGCATGTCTATCTGACTGTGTGTGGGTGCCTGCCTCTTTCTCTCTCTCGCTCGGTGAGTGCTGCAAAATGCAAGCACATGCTTTTTAACTGAGAACGCCCTTAACCCTGAGTTGGAGTTTGCTGTAAAAAAAAACGTTTCGTAAGTCTGATCAGACTCACACACAGAGAAACTCACCTACACATACAAAATTGCCAAATTTGATTGTGTGTGCGCTTCGTCGTCATGGGTCTGGGCAAAATTTTTGTCTAAAATTAATATTTGAGCGACAAAAAGTTTTGTGGCTGTTTGTGTCGGTGTCGCGCTTGTGTCTCAGTATGCGTACGTTTATGTGGGCAAAAGAAATTTGGAAATATGTAGAGTCTATACAATGTGTAGAATCATGTGGTCGTCGCTTCAAACATTTTTGCTGCTATTTGCGTCACTCTTTCGCCGCCTTCGGCAACAATTGTAATTGCTGTCTCTCTGTGGCCTCTCTTTTTGCGTGTGTGTGCGTAGCAAAAATTGTTGTTGTATCGTTTGTTGCTGCTGCTGGTACCTTGTGATATCAAATCGCTAAAAATAAACCAACCCAACCTCAGCTACAATTTTTTTTTTCATTTTTCAAGTCTTCTTTTTTAACAAGCATTTGGTTCGCTTTTGACCTGTGCTTATTCCGTTCAAATGACTGAAAGCCCCCCAGAAGCAATTACACCGCGATGACGACGTCGCCCGTCTGTCGTCAGGCTAAGCATTTTGAATTTCACAATATGTTCTGTCTGCTTTATTATTTCATTTAAAACTTTTCTGGCCTTTCATTCGTTCACTCTCAACTTTCGTTGCACTTGGCCTGCGACTGTTTGGCTGGCTGTCTGAGCTTTTTTCTTTGTTGCTTTAATTGTTCACACACACGCGCACTGCTTCAAAGTTTAACTTAATTTTTGATTTAGTTGTCCGTTTCTTATTGCACACATACACACGCAGATGCTGATATAAACTGAAGCACTCACACTGAGGAGAGAGAGAGAGAGAGACACAATCGGCCACTTGATGTGCAAATGGCCGACTGTGCGACCGCCTAGAAGCGCTCTGGCCTTTTATTTTATTTGGTTCTGTGATTTTAATTTTGACTTTGCCTTTTACTACTTTTGCTATTTTGCCAGCTCTCTGTCGATTGAGCAAAGCAAAGAAAAGCGAAGCGAACCGCGCACGCCGGCTGTTGGTGATCAAATGCTCAATGTTGCTGCTTAATCAAAAGCCGAATGCGCGAATTTTATTTCGCATTGCCACTAAGTTGACGCTGCTGCCGCCGACTCTGTCTCTGCCGGCGTCGTCAGCTGTCTGTGTGTGCTGCAACAAATACACACACACATGCAGAGGAACAGCAGCAGCAGCAGCCGACGTATGTGTTGCCGTTTCTTTCGCTTCCTGCTTCCTACACCGCGCTTTCCGTTCACCAATACCAATGCCAACACATGCAAACGCACGCATACGTTGCATATACTTTTTGCCCAGTTCTCACTCACGGGGTTCCTTTGTTATAAAACTGGCAGGCACCACCAGACAACAACTGACTGCAACAAAAAGCTGGCACAGTGGTTCACTCAAGTTTATTTACTCGAGTAACTCCCCTTTTTATGAGGAATGATACAATGAAAATTATTTATTTGCAATTTTACTTTAGTCTAGTCTATCTAACCAGTTAGTATATTATATTAAATTTTTTCACATTTCTGATAACTATCATACTTAGAATTATTTTGCCATAAATTTTTATTCTACTTCCACTTTGCTGATAAAACGAACTTCTCATTCTTTCCTAGAAATATAAATGTACTATGATATTTCTGTATGTCAACGATAACTTTAAACCAGTTAGAAAGAGTAAAGTTAAAAATTAGTAGTCCAAATCTGTTCTCAGAATCTAACAGGTTCTGAAAGTTACATAAAACTCAATAGTTAACAATCGTTTCATGCTTAAGGTATGTATGTACCGAATTATTTGTTATCAGTAAATAAATTTGCGAGTGTGCAGATTGTATAGGTATACATAACAAGTTATATCATGGCTAAAGTTTATTTGCATTAAATGTTTTAAGCTTACCTGCGCCAAATAGTCAACAATTGAATGCAATAATTTTCTTTCTTACACTTTGTGTGATCTAACCAAATAAAAATTAAGGAGAAAATAAATTAGGATACTTTTCTAAAAGTAAAAAAATTTTTTTGTGCTTGTTTAATTTTCTTAAGAAATATAAAAAAAATGACGCTAAATGCATACTTTTAATGGTGACAAATTTACCAGTATTTTTAAGATACTTCAAATTTAGTTGTTGATTTCTTTGCTCTATGGAAGCTGAAAGATAAGCTTCTTAGCTTTAAATTTAAAGAGCTTTCGATTGTTTTTAAGATACAAAAATACATTTTATTATAAAATAAATTAACTGTATCCTTAAGGCTGAAAAGAAGGGGAGAGATACTTACTTTTTATAATTAGTATTTACATATATTAATTTTGCCTTTTTATGTTCTGTATTGTATTAAAGACAATAGGTTCAACTGTAAATTATCAAGGAAAGCTTTCGACTGTATGCAAACTGGCGTGCACCACTGTGCAACGGATTGATGTCTGTGTCTGGCAGGGCGGCATTGTCGCTGGCTGGTTGCTTGCCTCACTGCTGGCGTCGCTGCTGCTGCCGCTGTCTCTGCTGCTGCCGTTGTTGCTGTGCCGCTGCTGCTGCATATGCTTTTCGGCCATAAACGTGGCGTGCAGTCGCAGTCACTGCGTCCCTCTCTCTCGCTCTCTCTTTGTGTGTGCAGTTTTTGTATCTCTTCAGCCCCTGTCCGCCGGTGCGGTGCCTCTCTACCTGTCTGACGCTTTGTTTTTTGTGCTTTGGTATTGGTGTAGCGTTGCCGAGGAGTGTCTGGGGCGGCAATGTCAATGCGCCGCCGTTGCTGCTGCTGGTTGCCTGCCTCTCAGCCACTGCCACAGCCGCAGTTTGCACTTTTTTGCAAGGCGCTGTTGCTATACAAACTCCCTCTACCCCCCCACCTTGCTGTTGCCCCAGCACCGCACCCAACCGCATCGAGTACTGCCTTGTAAACGCGTTGGCTTTTCTTGCCCGCTTTCATGATTCATCTTGTGATGAGCTCAGTGGTAACGAAAAAATCTCAAGACGTCTGCGTTTCAACCATTTGTTCGCATCTCGAGTATATTTAAGTCAGAATCAGAATTGAGGAATTTTCACTATGAATATTGGTACACACTATCAATTAACTACCAACAAATACAAATACTTGAGGTCATAAGCACTATACATCAAATTAATAGTCAATCTCTATGCACAATTTTAATCTTAACTATTAGGAGGAGTCCACAAAGCACGACGGTTCGTGCTTCCAACAACGTGGTTATGGTGAGGCACTCGGTTGTGCCGGTATAAAAGGTTGCCAGCGCAGACAGGAGTCATCGATTTTCGGAAAGGTGCCGCGTCTCTTCACACGCTCCTCATACTCATCCAGCACATCCTGTACAAATATAACATTTTATTAATAAGATATTTAAAGTTAATCAAGTAATTGTTCTGACAAAAAAATGCACGTATTTGTATGCTTCAGTTCTACTACATATGATATATATGTAGGTACTATGTTTCTAAACTGTCCAGAAACTTTCATCGCGATCGGATAATATACTCAGAAACAAATTGAAAAATGTAATAAGTACAGGATCTAAAAAACAATTTTCTTTTTCAAAAATGTGATTTTTTTTTAACTATGAATTTTTTAAGGATCTCAGCACTCACCTGTTTTTTGAGCACTATATGCTTGCCCTTCCAGTATTTCATCATGCCCAGCGCCTGTAACGTGCTGACAATATCATAGGAGTATATGGCCATTTCCTATAGGAATATATAGACATATAGAATGTTTCTTTTGAAGATCTATTATAAAAAACTCGAGTACCCACCTGTGAGACATCCTTGATGCAGAGCGTATTTCCGGATCGATTGCATAGATAGTCGAGCAGCACATCCTTCCAGTAGGAGCGATATGATATGAGTCCCAGATCGGATAGCGGCTTCTCTGGTGAACCAATTTTGCCCTCCACACGGGTTAGCAGATAGCCTGGTAAAAGCACATTAAACACATGCCCATAAGTATGCTATAGATAGAACTAGCTTTCAAGTTCCGGCGTATTATTTATGGTGACCAAGTTTGCACCGCCCTCAAACCCCTTTCATTTTGTACTGAACCCCGCTCAGCGGTTGCTGTATGTTGTGTCTAGACAGGATTCCGCAAAGTGTGCGTTCCCAAGTGGGGGGAACGAGCCGACGACGTCGACAATGACGCCGACGTCGACAATGACGCCGACGTCGCGACGTTACGTTGAGCGAGCGACGGGCATTTAAACAGCGTTCTGGCGTCCATTCAACCCAAAAGCTCAACCCCCAAAAGCTTGACGGCAGCGTCGACGTCGACGTCGCCGTTGTCGTCGTCTGGCAGCAGCAAGCAGCAACAATTCTCAAGTCAAGATAACAACAACAGCAACAATGAGTGCAGCAAGTAAATCAACGAGGACGAGCCACTCGTGCCCTCACAACACAAAACCCACTGAGGCAGGCTCGGGAAAAAAACCAACAACACAGACACACTCGACCGTACACACACACAAGCAGACGATAGACGCACTCCACAGCAGACACAACTGCAACTGGTTGAGGTTTAAGGCGAACCATGTTGTTTTTGTTGCTGATGGAGCGGAGGAGGGTTGAAACGTACATCATAGCGGCGTGCGAAAGCTTCAGTCGCGACTTGTTGTTGGTATTATAATAATTGCGTACAATGGGCAAAACAATGATCAACAGCCGAACAATCGCAGCTGTGCGATGATTTTGCATATCGATATTGTAGTTATATCGCATCGTTCAGAATTACTTCAACTGAACTACTGACCTAAGTGAGCGAACGAACTAGGTCCGTGACTGTAGGAAATTTTTTTTGAACGAAAATATAATTCTAATGAACGGTAACAGACAAACAAAACAACTAAACGAATGAACGATGGTCGATTCTCTTGATCATAAAAAGTTATAACGATAATAACGATGAGGAACTCTAATCGATATGTCTATGATAAATGTGTTATCGATAGGCCAGTATCTCATGGCGAAAACAGAAAACATATGTTTCGTATTTTGTTTGTGATAAAAGTGATTGGAAATGAAGTGTGCAGTTTCAAATTGCCATTGTAATAGTTTAACAAATGAGAAACATTTAAGTTTCTTCTCATTTCCGAAGAAAGCTGAGTTGGCCCAACAATGGATTTTGTTCTGTGGCAACCCGAAACTCATAAATACAGAATATTCACTTATTTGCTCACAGCATTTCAAAACTGAAGACATGATTGTCGAGAGGGGTTTGTAAAAGAATTAACAGTTATTGAGTATGTTTAATAACTTTTTTTTTTATTAATAGGCGTGAAGAGCAAAATACGACTAAGACCCGAAGCGGTGCCATGCAAAGAAAAAGCACGCGAAACAGAGACAATAGCAAAAATGATCAAAATAGGAAGTTCTGAAAATTTAATAGAAGAAGGCCCTGATGAAATGGACATTAAAGAATGCGAAGACTTTTCACAACATAAATCAGACAGTGATAAAATGTTAACAACGAGTCGAGCTGATGACTTTTTGGACATGGAATGCTACGAGGCTGTAATCGATGAACTAACCAATCAAAAGTAAGTTAACGTATATTTGAAAAATAAATGGAGATTTAAGTTCATATTTTTGAAAATCCAGCAAAACATTACTTGTGGAAAATATGCGTCTGAAGGTCAACATGCAATTGGCAATGAAAAAATATAAAAAAGAAATTAAAAAATTTACAAAAAGATTACAAAATGCCAATTTTACTATATCACAGCTTGAGGCTCACTTGGGTACTGTGTGTAGCGTCGACCAAATGAACGAAATCAATATAAACATTAAAGAGGGTATAACAAACGCTGAATCGACAAGTGATTGCATAAAAACAGTCAGAAACAAATGATTGCGATTTGTTAATAACTTAATTTCTTGATTGAAGTAAGCTAAACTATAAATGTTATTTTTATATTTCAACACTATTACTTTACGATAGTTGTATAAGTAGAACTATGAAGCTTAATTATTTTTTTTAAAGCTAATGCTATTTTGCCATTTAAAATGATAATCGACGAATTTATTACTGTTTTTCAAGGTTAAATTAAACAATTTTCATGAATAAAATGAAGCTAAAGTGCCTTTTCCGTTAGATCAGATTTAAAAATAATTGAATAAGCTATCTGAAAAATAAATATACTATTTTTTTGACAATAATTATATTAAACTATATTATAATTGTAAACTTTTGAATAAAAAAATGAATCTCTTGTTAAAAGAGTCTATAATCCACTTTAAAACCTTTCTTTCCCACTGTAAGCTGTGTAAATTCACGTTTGCAGTCGCAGTTTGGGTGTCGTTTTGATTTCTTTGCAACGTCGCTGCCGAGAGTCTATCGCCCTCTCTCTTTCTTACTCTCTCTCTCGCGCTGTCTCTGTTTGTCTCTCTCGTCCTGTGGGTGTGAGAGGCAACGTCGAGACGACTTTATCGATCGATGCTTGATTCGCATTGCTGGCCCGACTGCGCAATGTTGCATACCCAAAGGCGCATGCAGTTGTCCCGACTGGAAAACAACTGAGGTCTCGTATGATAAATACATTTAGATTTTCACACAGCATCGAGAAAACTGAGAAACAATTAACAGCCTCAGAACCTCAGTCAATTAGCGTTGCTCTAATTGTTGTTGTTCTAGTTGCAATTAGCAAAAGCTCATCGTTTACCGGGTATCCGATACCCGACTACCGTTTAGTGAGTCGCCTGCAGAGGACGACGCCCTTTCATTGTGACCTGCGCTGACCTTTGTTGTCTGCCGCCAATTGCGATGCTTGTGCTTCTAGTTGTTGTTGTTGTTGCTGTTTGTCTGCAAACGTTTTTTCTCTTTTAAATGTTATTTGCAAGCTTTAAGCGCCAGCTGAAAATTTCTTTGTTATCTTTTATTTTTTTTGGAGCTGAAAAAGTTTTGAAATACTTTGTGGTTGGGCTTGATTTCATTAATTAATACATTAGCCGGTAGATAAGGGCGGACTCCATACATCATCGACGACCCTCGTTGCTGCCTCAAGTTTTGGACGCTTCTCATTTGCATATTGCGTGCATGCAGTTATTACACCTGGCTTATATTATGTACTTGCATACACTTGCAAATTTATGGCCATCTCGCTCGCTCGCTTCACTGGCTGGACTGGACGTTCGTTCGCTTTTGCTAATGAGACAGACATGCAGACAGACAGAGCAGACTGCTACTGCACTCCGTACTCCATCTTTTCACAACTGTCCGCCAGAGGGACACCTGCCCAATACAAAAGGGCAAACGCCACACATTTTGCTGGGTCTTGCTAACATTGACGAAAAACTGTTTGCTCTCTCGCTCCGCTCTCCACTCTCCGCTCTCCGCACTCTCCAAACTCTAAGCTCAAGCTCACACTCTCCACGCTCACTCCCTCTCACTCTCGCCTGCTGCCTTTCTTTGTCTGTGTGTGTGTGTGTGTGTGTGTAAGGTCAATGTCGTTTGGTTCGTTACCCCCACTACGCCTTTCTTTTGACTGTATGGACACCCGCATTGCATGTATCGACTTTGTACATAGAGACCGACGCCGTTGCCATTCATCCAAGCCGCCAATGACTCAAGTGAAGTCTCTGCTCAGAGTCTGGTCTGGGGCGTAATTCTTTCTTCTCTTTTTTTTTTCATTATTGTCTGGCGCTGTTTTCAGCCGGATTAATTTTAAACAATTTTGGTGGTAAAATAATGTACACTATAACGATAAAAATTACCTATGCCATGCATTACAAACACATAGATAAATGTATATATATGTGTACACCTGCAGACCTTGGTCTGCACTTAATTGATGCACAAATTGCATGCATCGCTCCGAGGAGTGGAAAGCTAAGCTCGAATGCAGTTGAATTGAGTCTGGCATGTTGGCTTCTCTCATGCAATGATGATTAACTATATTGCACTAACTACATACATATGTATACAAATATATGCACACACACACTCATCTATACCATATATAAACCAATGACTCACACGCACACCCAGCACCACTTAAATCGATAGCCGAGTCTCATTATAATTAATCTGCAAATATTTTCAATTTTCTTTCTTTGTTCTAAATACTGTCATTATGTTGTAAAAGAAAAGTAGGAAAGCTCGTTAAAACCAGCTGCAGTTAACAGTTGATGAAACTATTTGAAATGATTTGGATTAATCACAGGTGGTTTGGAAATTTCATTGTTAAGTCGCTTAAAAACAAATGCGGATATCGAGAGGTGATTTTTGGATAATCATTTTAGCTCTTGAAAGGTGTTTATAATAAAAGCAACAAAAACTAGTTTTTGGCTGATTCTTACAACAAATTTGCAGAAAATAGTGCCAGTATTGAATTTGGATTAAGTCTCAAAATCAGATAACAAAAACTTTTCATCAGAAAACATATGAAATTGGGGATTATGCTACAAAATGAATCACAAAATTTAAAATATGTTAATGTGTTAGAATAACTGATGTCTGATTAAAATAGAAGGTATTCAATATTAAATAAAAACCAGCTTTTAAAGCCGTTTGAGAAAGTTATCTATAAAATAATATATAATCCTTTCTTTCAATTTCCGAGAATTCCTTTACTTTTTAAACGCCTTTCCAAAAAGGGGGAAAAAGCGCATTAAGTTAACCTAAAATTTAAATACCTTTCGCTCAGCCTTAAGCTCCCTTTTTTTTAAGTAACTTTAGTAATTACCCCCTTTACTTACTGAAATCGATGAGTAGTCTGCCGTAGCCCTTGCGCTGATATGGGGGCAAGGTTAAAATGCACGAAACATTGTAGAACGAGTTCTTTTCCTGCAGGAATGGTATATGCTGAAAATCGATAGAAAATTGAGTAAATTATTAGTAATTGTCTAGGTAAATAAATAAAGAAAATATCTAAATTATTTATTATTATTTTCTATACATTTTGGCATTAAGTAAATTAGCCTTACTCAGGCTAAGGTCAAAACAAATGATGTCAAAAATAAAGTCCATAGTACTTAAATTAAAGTAAAATAATAAACATTAGTTTAAAACAATATGACAATTAATTCAATAAGAAAATGCTTTGGGCCACAAACATGCAGACAAAAGTCAGGGACGGGCATAAATAGACAGACAGACAGATATATGTATATAGCATATAGTAGACTGAGTTCAGACTGTTTTGGTTTTAGTTTGGGGGGGTTTGTCATTTATCGCTTCTAGCTTTTTCGGGAGTTCAATGACCAAGCGACGAATCGATGCAAGAGACATAGCGAGAGAGAAAGAGAGAGAATGCGATGCGTAGATACATAATTGTATATAGAAATATGGTAAATGGTATGTATGTATATGTACATACATATATGTATATAAAGTGGGCTCTCTGTCACATACGCAAAACTGCAACTGGACTGGGAGCTGCCAAAAAATGCGACGTTGTTGTTGTTGTTGGGTGTGAATCCAAAAGGCAACAATTCGCAATTCGGAAATACATTTATGTACGAATATTTGATTGTTGTTGTTGTTGTGTGTTTCTTTGTTCTGCGGCGTCTGCCATGATGTCTGGGAACGCACATATGAATGGGGTAGAGGATTGAGCAGGAGATGGAGCAGCATCAGGCACAACAACAGTTGGAGCAGGCGCACGAGAGACCAAAGCGAGGTGCACGACCTCAATCGTATACGCCCCGGCAGCGAGCAGCATCCATGATGTCTGCCTGCCTGCCCCAATCCCAAATGTCTGGCTGCTGTCTGGGCTGCAACTCCAAGCAGCTGGAGCTGGAGCTGGAGCATTGCCGAAAATTATTCCGGGAGAGAGAGAGACAGAGAGAGCGAGTGTCATGTAAACTAGACACCCAAATAGCGTGTGTGTAACCAGCTGCTGCTCCTGCTCCCGGCTCGTGATGAATGGATGCAAGCAGACAGGCATTGGGTTTGGGAATCTGACATGGATTGGGTCTGGGATTGGGATTGCAGACTGGGCAACTGTGTGCGCAGCAGCCAGGCGCGACATGCGCAATTTGTAACACAAACCCAGTCTCTGGCAGCGCCCAAAAAAACCTTTGTGTGTGTGTGTGTGTGTGTGTGCAACTGCAGCTGTGCAACAAGGTGGGGCACGTTGGGGGCAATCGACACTACCCTCGCGTTCAGGGGGAGGTCAAGAAACCTCGTGCACATGGCCGGGACAATATACGAAGCATACTTTGTTTTTATTTTTATTCCTTGCCAGCTAAAGTTCCTCTTGTTGTTGTTGTTCTTCTCATTGTTGTTGTTATTGCTATTGCCTTTGTTGGGGTTGCTGGGGAAATGTGGCACGCCTGCCACGCCTCTGATAGTGTCAGCTTATTTACCCCCAGCATCTCGTCTCGGTCGCAGTTGACAAAACAATTTTTGGGTATGGTCAAGGAATGTCTGGAACAGTCTGGGAATATACTACGTACTACGTATAGTTATATATGTACTTATATGCATACATAGAGCATGTCTATCTCCCTATGTATTACATGGATGCCAACTCCGGATTGAGTCGGAGTCGGTCTGGTCTCTGCATCTGCTTCAGCTTCTGATTCTGGGCGAGGGACTGAAGTCTGTCTAAGCTGAGTCCTCACTCACCCCCTCTCTTTCTTACACACACTCTCTCTCGCTCTCTTTTTCCCTGTCCCTGCAGTCTGTTGCAGACACAAAAGAATCATAAAACTGTGAAATGGCATTATTCAATTTGATAGCAAATAACAACTAAAGTTCTTAATGTTTTCCAAGTAAAACTTCAGCACTTATTAAAAATTCAAAAATATATATATTGATATGAATTTAATAAAGATTTGAGAAAAGTTTGAATTGTTTTAAGTTGGAGAATTTTAATAAAATTAAATAAGCAAGCTGTATCAAAATTCAAAAAGAAAATTTGCTATATTTAAGTCTTTTTTTGGGAACTGGAATTCAGTCTTTCTCAAATTTTTTTGTATTTAATGTGTAGAAGAAATACTGAAATTTCAAAATGTAAGTAAGGATAAAGGTTTTTTTTTAAAAGCTACTCAGACAGAAAAGTTTTCTTTTTAGAAAATATTTAAAAAGGCAAAAGAATAAATTTACTTTAACAATAGCTTTATAATGATTCAAACAAAATTATTAAGATTTAAAATTGATCTGGTTTTAAAAATGTAGCAAAATTAAATTATTTTTTCTAGTATCTTCATAATATGATAATTATTATACAAATGTATGAGCTCTTCTTTTTTTGGAACATCTTTTTAAACTAGGAAAGCTTTTTTTTGGAAATATAAATTATATAGAAAAATAAGTAAAGAAAATGTTCAGTAAGTAAAAGAAACTATTAAACCAAAGAATATTTATAGATCTAAGGCTCTCAAATATTGTCTAAAGGAAGATTTAAATCTTAACTCTACTCCTATGTACCACATTTAGGCAATGTTATTCCACTAACTAATCAACCAACTCAATTAACTAAGCCAAGTTTAAGCTTACCTTACTAAAGTAACCGACAATGTGACAGCCATCGACATCGGCCAAGGTCATAATGTAGAAGAGAAACGGCTCCACGTCATAGTAGAGCGTCTTGTGATCCAGGAAGAACTTGGCCAGCAGGCAGAGATGCTGACAATATTGCTTGTAACGTTTGCCATCCACTTGCCACACTTGCAACTTGCCCTTGCGATAGATTTCGTCACCAGGCGGATGACGCCAGACACATTTCTCCGCATGACGTTTAATGCCCGTCTCGGATTTCTGATAGCGCAGGCAAAACTCACAGATGTACATCTTGGGCAGGCGAGCAGCATCATCCGGATATGGAGATTGATACCAGACTTTCATTTTGTACTTGCCCATGCTAATGTATCTGGAAAGGCAAAATGGGGGAGAATGAAAGACGTGTAAGAAATTGTCAGAGATTTCACGTACTTGATGCCCTTGCCCACGGGCAGATCCTTAAGCTCATCCTCAATGCGCTCGGAGGCTTGAGCTTGCGCCTCGCGAAACAGCTGCAAATCATAGTCGGGCACCAGGCCCGCCAGATTCGGCTCCCGATCCTCATCCGTGCAGTCTTTGTCCAGCTTGACCTGGCAAAGAAATAAAAAGATGAGATTTAAGCAGTTCTGGGAATAACTTGAGTTATAGCTACCTTGTCATTCAAAAAGTTGTTGCTAATGGGCCGAAAATTGGCCCGAGATTCGCGTATCTTGGCCAGAAATTCACGTTGCTCGGGCGTGAGGGATTTGAGATTGCTGTGCTGGTTTCCTGGTGCGCTGACAATGTTGATGGGCAACTTGAGGCGCTGCTCGTTGCGCAGCTTGCGTTCATTGGCGCGCTCCTTGCACTCCGAGGCGGACATGTTGTGGTAAATGGGACACGCCTCCGGCAGAAAGTGTCTGTCCAAGTTGCCGCTCAAATGGCCAGAGGAATCACAGCCCTCGATGGGACACTTCTTCTCCAGCTGCATAGCAGGCGAGACTGGACGTGATTTGAGTGCACTCAACACTCCGCCCTCCTTCTTCACCTTGCACTTGCTGCTGTTACTGCTGTTGCTGTTCAGACCGGCAGCTGTGGCAGATTTCTTCGCGGGACTCTTGGTCAACACTCGTTGTTTGTCATCCTCCTGGTCGAGATCGGCATCCGATTCCGTATCAGTGCCCAGCTTGGGTTGCTGCTGCTTGGAACGTCGCATACTTAGTGAACGTGTAAGCTTTCTCATTGGATTCGCTTTGTCCTTGCGCTCCTCCTCGCTGTCTCCTGCGCCGCCGCCGACGATGCCGGTTGCTCGCTTGCCCTTGGCATTTGATTTACCCGTTGGCGGCTGTGAGCTGTACGAATTGCTGGAATCTGTGCCTTCCGATTCGCTTAAGGAGCTCGTTTCAGATCCAGTGCCGCTGTCGGAATCCTCGCTGCCATCGCTGCTTCTGCTCTTGCCACGTCGCGACGTCGATGGTCCATTCTTATTGTTGTTGCTGCTGCTGCTGCTCGTCTTGGCCTGCAGCGCCTTGGCGCGCATTTGCTTGGCCCGCACAGCCGTCGCCGTGCTCGCCAGCTTCAGCGGCACTTTGCGGCCATTTTTCACCTCTCTGTGGGATTCGTCGGTGCTGTTCGAGGAGGAGCTCAAAGAGGGTCGCTTATTGTCGCCATTACGCTGCGGCTGGCTATTGCTTTTGCTTGGCTTGCTGCCTGTAGCAACTGCAGCTGCTAATCCTGCAGCTGCCTGCTTCGGCGCTGTGCTCGTCGAGGGCTTCCTTCGGGCAGCCGCCGTGGCCACTGTGTTGTTCATTGTACGGGGATTTTTCTTGGCCGGCGGCGCACTATCGTCGTCGTCGTCATCATCATCGTCGCTGGAGAGGCCACCGTTGCGTTGATTGCTGGCCGCCACCACAGAGCGCACCTTGCTCGCTGCCGACGTCAACGAGCTGCTTCCTGTGGCCTTTGGCTTATCATTATCAGCGGGCGTCGCCGTTGTAATTTTGCGTCGCACCGCGCTTTGTTGTGCTTTTGTCGGTTGCGGCTTTTCATCGGGACCCGCAACGCCGGTGCTACTGCTGTCGGTGTCTGAGGAGCTGCCCGTGTCCGTGCAACTGGAGGATCCACTCGAAGATGTGCTTCCAGACGTGGAACTCGAGCTGCTGCCACTCTCCATGTTGATCAACCAGATGTAAATAGCAGTCGCTTAGTCAATCTATTCTTTCTTTCTTTCTTCAGTTACTGAATGCCAACAGCGTGAATAACAGCCAGCACTTGAAATCGCTTAAAGTTTATCAAGTTATCAATCATTAATTTGCCAAATTTAATGTTTGTATTGTTTTTGCACAGAAGTGAACAACTGAGTTGTTGTGTTCAGTTCGGAACTGGTTCGTAGTGGCGCTGAGCGCGCACTCAGCTGTGCCATGTTGTAATAAATTGATAAGGTAACGTCATTTGTACGCTCGATTTGCTATCGATATATTTTTTAAAATTTCAAGTGCTGTAAATTCAGTGCAGTCGTATTTGTAATCATAATAACTATAAAAAGCAAATATAAACTTGTGATTTTAAGTGCTTTGCAGAAATCGCTTAGTGTATCCATTCATGAAAAACAAATATATCGATATGACATTTGCTGACACCGATAGTAAGTCATGTTATCTAAATCAACTAGTTTGTTTTGTCAATGAAAAGCGTTAAATATTTCAATATGAGAATTAAATACATATAATGTATATTATTTGTAAATAAATAATTATTCCACACCCACTCACTCAATGTTTATTCATCACACTATCAATATATCGCTCATCTCTAATCATCGCTCAGATGTTTCAATGCGTTTGCTGTGTGAAATGTGCATGTAAAGTTGGCGTCCAATTGAAACATAAAATAAACAGAAACCAAAGCTTCGAATTTGTACGTCGAATTTTTACTAAAGTCTACGCTTTCTAATCATGTACAACGCCGAATGCATTGCTATCAAGGATATTAAGCCCGGACTCAAAAACATAAATGTTATTTTCATAGTGTTAGAGGTCTGTATAAGTTATCAATAACAAATTAAAAAGTCTTCTTTTGTTTATATTAATTTTATCTTGTATGTTGACAGGTGGGTGTGGCCACGGTGACCAAGGAGAATAGGGAAGTGCGCAATTTCAAGGTGGGCGATCCCACAGCCAGCATCAATGTGTCCATTTGGGATGAGCCGGGCAAACTGATAACGCCCGGTGATATCGTAAGATTGACCAAGGGTTATGCGTCCATTTGGCGCCATTGTCTCACCCTGTATTCCGGCAAGAATGGTGAGGTCTTTAAGGTGGGCGAATTCTGTATGATCTTCAATGAGGCGCTCAACATGAGCGAGCCCAAAAGAGCCGATCCCCAGGCGGCTGCACCACAAGCCGGCATGGTGGCCGTACAAACGCCCGTGGTGACGCCAGTGGGCGTGGTTGCCGGCGCCGTCCAGCCAGCTGTGAATGCAACACCCGCTGTGGTTGTGCCACCAACCATAGTGAAGCAAGCGGCACGGGGAGGACGCACAGGAGCAGCTCGTGCTGGAGCCATGAAGGCAGATCGCCGATAAGGAATCAGATAAAAATTGCTTGAGGAGCAGCTGCTAAACAATTTAATTATTAAAGTATGTGACAGTTTTATTGCGAATTGTGGACAAGAGAAAAGAGTTTGCGAAACTTGCTTTGATTTTAAGCATACAAACATAGGTGATAGTAATTATTATAAAATTAATGTGAAATAAAAAACATTGTAATTTTTTATATAAGACAACAACTAATGATGTTTTTATATATGTGATTGTTTGTGTGTGCGTGTACGTGTTTGTGTGTGTATGTGTGGAATTAGCTTAGGCTACAGCTGGACGCAAAGCTTATGCCTTCTTCTTCTTCTCATAGTAGGCCTGAACGGCTTTCAGCAGCCAGCCAACTTCCTCAACGGTCTTGATCTGATAATTGGCATAGGTCTTCAGCGTTGGCAGCTCCGAGACGCGGAAAGTCTTGCCAATGCCGTGCAGCACCTTAATGGCATCCTCATCGGTGGTATCATCGCCCACATAGATGATCTTCAGGTTCTTGGCCCAATCGGCATCGAAGTGCTTCTCCAGAATCATCTTGGCGCCCTCACCTAAAAAGGAAACGAATTATAAATCAGGCATAATTATAAATAAAACTGCTTCGCACTTAAAATTTAAAATATATTGCAGAAATTTAGAGCAAAGCTTATGTACACAAGGTATAAAATTAAGTTAATTTTTAAAACATAATTTTAAAAGCAATCAAATTGTGCTAAAAATAAAAAATAATAAAAAAAATATACTTTATTATAAAAAATATATACATTTTCTAAGGGGATTACTTCATTTTATAAACATAAGACTAGTTTTGAATTTATGCCTATAATCTAGGAATCTTAAGCATAAAAATATATAAGGGTTTTCTTTATATGTACTAAAAAATATAAGTTGGGTATTAAATTGAGTAGTCATAATCTACTCAGTTATTTCAAATAATTTTCTACTTTAAGAATATTTAATAAATGAATTTTCTACAATGTTTGATAAGTAGTTTTGAAATATTTCTAAATACCAAAATGTAGTCATGAATTGCCGGTCTAAATTGAAATCTCATAGTAAAATCGGTAAGCCAAATATGATTTTCAGTTTGTAGTAAATCTAATATATTTAATTATTAATGGTTTCTTTATCTTAATTTTTTAAAATAATTTTTGGCATATTTCTGACATTGTTTTGGAAGCGCTATGATGATATGTATATATATATTTTATATATGTATATAAAAAAATGTATCTCCAGTTCATAAACACAGATGAAAGTGGCGCAAAACAACAAATAGTTTTTTCTTCCAATATCTTGAATCGTTCACTCGCTATATATAAATCTTAGACCGCTTGCAGTGCCAAAGGAAGGGGAAGAGATTTATCTACAACGGTATACTTCTATATCTATCTATATAATTATGTATGTATGTACCGTCTTGGCATTATTTTTAGTCGGATGCGTAGGCGTGGAGTGAGCAAATTTTGTTTGGCCTGCGGCCCGTCAAGTAAATTGTGCGCAAGCCACAATTTCAAATCATTCAACTAGGTACAGACATCTACTATACAGATATATATATAGATATATATATATACATATTTAATAATACACGTATATGTTTTCAAAGTGTGTTGCCTTTTGATTATTTTAATTATGCTGACTTTTGATTTTGTGTTGTTTTTTGTTTATTTTGCTCGCTATTAACGCTACATTTTTGTTTAATTGATGACGCATTAGTCTCCCGTCTTCTTGACCACCCCGTCCCACCCGAAATTCCGCATTGTCCCAGTGTTAAGTATTGCATTTTCTTTTCAGACGGCACCAACAATTCTTTCTCTCTTTTGTTGCCATTTCAAATGCGCTTGGTTGCTTTTCATTTTTCATCTTTCATGAAAAAATAAAAATAATAAATACGGCGATACGCCTCAAAATTTTTTTTTGTTTTTTGCAATATTTTTCCACTAGGAATTTATTGCTCATAATTAATTTTTATTTGCCAGCCGTAAATATTTTTTGTCTTCTGAATTATGCACATTTGTCGCGGCTCATTGGAAATGTCGCCTATTCAACAAAATATTTGTGCATAATTTTGGAATACTTTGTCGTGGTCGCATTCCATTAAATATGGAATATCATCATCATGTGATCTTTCTATAGCTTAAGTCTGCTATAATGATTTTTTTTGGTCAAGTAATTGACGGAATTACAAGAATATTCTAAATATTCTGATCCAAACTATACATTATATTATGGAATTTCACTTTATTCAGAAAACTGTAAAATGGAATTTTTGATACCTAAATTAGGCCAAAAAACTGTATGTTATATGCCAACATTAATTGCCATATGTTTTTGAAGCATCGCATCATTAGTTGAAGATGTTTTGCATTAGATGCACTTAGTTTGTGTTATTTAAAAATGTCATTTAACCTCGCTATAATTACATACATATGTATCCGGTATAGACTTAATGTACGATTATTATTTGAAATGAAAATATTCTATGGACATTTTTAAATGTAAAACTTGAATATTTTTCAAGCTTCTAAAATATAATGAATTCATTTCACTATCCTGCAAACTAGAAAAATCGAAAAACTTTCCTATTGCCAAGACGGCAGGCAGACAAAATACGTCAAAATTAAATATTTTCAAAATGAAAGCGAAATTTTAAATGAGAAATTACAGAGATATGTTCATTTATCATAAAAATGAGTTAATTTTCGTATATATTAGATATAGATTGATATATATATATATATATATATATATATATATATATATATATATATATATATATATGTATATGTATATATATTTATTTTAGTGTATATATCTATATATATAAATATTGAGGAGGTGGCGCGCTTTTGACATCGCTTTTCCCTCTACTTGTTTGTCAAGAGTGGCCCCAAAAAAAAGTGAGCAAGATTTTTAAACGCTGACTGCGACGACAGTCGACATAAATTGCTCAAAAGATTTTCGATTTTCATTTTCATAGAGGAGGCTTTTCTATTTCGTATACGCCCACATTCCACCACTAAGGAAATATGAATTTTGCGCCCGTGCTCTATAGAAAAAAAATATTTGTGGCAATAATTAAATCATCGAAGCGTCGCGTTCGAAATCGAATTGTTTTCGAACAGGTGCCGACGACAGAAGCCGACAGCCAATGGGCGGCAACAGTTGGCCAAGAATCGAATAGATATATATCGAATTCGTATGTATAGATAATACATATTGAATGGTTTAGTTTAAAATTGATTTATGGTTAGTCAGAAATATATTTTTTCCCTTCTTAGACTAACCTTTGTCCCAGTTGACGCGTGGCTTGCCCTCCAGAGCGTAGGGAGTCTCGATCAGCTGGAAACCATGGGACTGAATCAGACCCTTGGCCTCGGCGATCAGCTTGGCCTTCAGTTTATCGGTGACACCCTTATAGTGATAGGTCACCGAAATTTTCTTATCCTCAACCCAGGCGCCGGAGCATACGACCTAGAAGAATTAATGATCTTAAGTTTAAGGATATTATGATTTAAATTTTTGCAAGCTTACCTTCTCCTTCAGTTCGGTAACCAGTTTGTTGTGCTTCTCGAGTAGCTCCTCGGGCATTTCGATTTTGAACTTCTTGCCGGAGGGATATTCAACCTCCAGACCATGATTGCCAGCATAGGTAACATTGGGGAATTTCAGATGGTTCTTGATTTCGCTCAGTTCGCGACCGGAGAAAACACACATAAAGATTTTCTCATTGGCAGCCAATTTCTTAATGTTGATTTCAGTATCCTTGGGCATGACGGACAGCTCCTCGGTCAAAGGAGCGAGTGTGCCATCGTAGTCCAGCAACAGGACGACCTGATCCTTCTCGGGTGTAATGAAACTAATACCGTAACCAACTCCGGTTAGATAGGAATCAAAAATGAATGTCGATAAATCGTTAGCTTACCCCTCGAGGGCCTTTACGTAATCCTCCTCCTTTTTCAAGAGCGGTGCCTTCTTCTGCTCAGCCATTTTTGTATTAGACTAGCTAGTACTCTATAATAAATTGTATCTACCGGAAACTGTGCGACGTGCTGGACGTTCCTCGACCGACTTAATACTAATGCCCAAGACGCGCCAGCGAAAGCCCCATGCCGAGGAATCTATATGCAAGATTAACCAAAAATTACACACTCTCTCGCTGCCATCTCTTCTCTCGCTCTCTCTTCGCTGAGGGTGGCAACTCTGGCCGTTGAACGAATCTTGGCCAAGTAATAGCGCACGTTATTTATGAGGTATATGCGCATAAAAAAGCACATACCATAATGGATCTTTGCATACAAACATGTGAATTTATGTGTATGGGTGAGTGTCTGGTATATATAGCGTCAGATCGACATCTATATAGCGTATATATAGGCTCGTAAATACAGCGAGTGGTTGGCGCGATCGTCGACGATGTCTTTAGGCACCTTCCACTGAGGTCGCTTCATGTTTTTGGACTCATCTGCGTTGACACACTTCTCACCACTTGGCACACTAGCCAGATGATATGAATAATACCAGCATATATACATATAAACAAATTCAACTATTTGGATTTTGACTCGCTTTGACAGGGTTCATTCATTCATTGATCGAGTGTTTTCTTAACATTTTGTTATCAGCATTTCCACAACCGCAGAGATTGATTTGGCATCTCAGCTACAGTGAAGCTTCATGTTAACATACTTAAATTAAGTTCGAAATATCACAAATTTAACTTTCTTACCCATATTTGATTATTTGATCAATTACTGAAAAAGTTCCAAACATATGTTATTTACATTTTAATTGTCATAAGTGGTAATTGTCCATCTCGGGGTCAGGAAGGAAAAAAATGTCCAGCAGTAAAATAATACTAATAATAATAATGCTGATAATCATATTTATATATGTAATATATGGCTCTTTGTTGATAAGTTCAAATCGTATATAAGATGGATTACTTGCATACCGTTTTTAGTGCGTTATTGAGATTTATAAAGATGCGTTTCGTATATATCGCGGTTTGCGTCGCACTTTTGGTTTGTATCCTGAAGGACATAGAGTGAGCAAGTTGTCCTTTTATTTGAACTTCTTCCAGATCTCCGTGAGTGCGGATCCAATTGGGAATCTCAAGGACGATTTAAATCGGGCTGCTGAGAATACTGTGCTGAAGATCAATGAGATTATGGTTGGCTCAACACTTATTATAGCCAAAATGGTTGTGGACATCGAAGTGGCGGATCAAGCGCAAATCGAAAAGTTTCAACATTTTATCGATCAATGGCCTTCACCAGGTTTTGCGCAGAATGCCACCCAACTCGACGAATTCAGAAAGCAATTTTATAATCTGCTGCCCAAAGATTCAAAAGAGCATCGCAGGAATCTATTAGATCAATATACGAAAGGAAACTTCTCCCAACTGCAGTCCAAAGTTTACGAGCACATTGCAGATGAGTACGATGCCTTTAAGAATAAAGCCACCGAATTAATTCGAGTCGCCAAGGAAGCTGGACATACTGACATATTCCTCGATATCGCATTCAATAGGTTTGTTCAGGCAGCTCGATATTACCAGGAGCGCGACTTTTATTATTTGTTTTTTTATCTGAGGAGTAAAATTCAATAAATGAAACACCGAATTTCAACAATGTAATTAAATTTGTTTACCTTTAAGCATTTCAAAACAAAAGTGTCTCACTATTTTTTTAAATTTGCCAATTAAAAAGAACAAATTTTCGATTTTTTTAGTCTTGAAATAAAATGTGTTTTTATGTTTTTATTTTAATAATTCTAGTAGTGTCTTGACACAAACATATATAAAATAGTTGAAAGGGTTAAGCAAAAAAGTGCAATAAAAGAATGAATAGTCCTTGAAAAATTAGCCAAAGTTTGTGAGCCAACAAATTGTGAAAGCAGCTGAGACAAAATAAAAGAGTCACAATGATATGTAGTAATATGTAATATGTAAAAATATTAGTGATGATAATCCAAAGACGGACTTGAGCTTATCGAGTTTAAATTCATGAGAATCGCTCCCTCATCCGACTAGTACATTACTAAAATGTATTCATAATTTTTAAACATGACTCAAGATAATAAAGATTCAACTTTAAATTGAAATTGACTTTAATCATTAACGAACGGCTTAGTGCAAGTATTCCACGATATTTATAAATAATTTAATGAGTTTGTGGTTTTTCCATGCACTATATAATCTTTTTCAAAGGCTCTTCAAGTCATTAAAAAATATATAAATTTGCACAAGCGTTTCATACCCTCGGAAAAACCTATGTAAGAGGTGACTGCTGATTATCATATTTATATATTTACATGGCTCCATTCTGATAAGCTGAACTCGTATAAAACATGAGTAACTGCCGTTCCGATTTTAGTGTCTTATTTATATTTCTAAAGATGCGTTTCATAACAGTCGCAGTTGGCCTAGCACTTTTGGTTCGTATCCTAAAGGTATAAGGATAAGCAAGGTGCTTTAATACTTAAACTTCTTCCAGATCCTTGTGAGTGCTAATTCAATTGGAAACCTTAAGGATGAATTGAAACGAGCTGTTGAATATATTGTGCTGCTGAACAATCAGCTTATGGCTTCTTCAATCATTGTCACAGCCATTCTGATTGCGGAGAACCGCGTCGCCGATCAAGCAGAAATCGACAAGTTTAAACATTTTTATGATCAATGGATGTATCGAAATGAAAGTTTTATATACGATGCCGTCCAACTCGACGAATATACAAAACAGTATTTTAGCATTCTACCTAAAATTCCAGAAGAAGAACTTAAGAGTCTATTAGACCAATATACGAAGGGTTACTACTCTGTAATGCAGGCTGAACATAACGAACGCGAAGCAGGTTATTATGATGATTTTAAGACTACAGCCACTGAATTGATACGTGTGGCCAAGGAATCTGGATATACTGACAATAACCTCGATATAGTTTTCGATAATTTTGTAAAGGCAGATCGGTATCACCGGGGACACATGTTTAATAATTTACGGTCTTATCTAAATGTTCAATCTGTACAGTTTTGGGATTTTTATATCCTGTACCTACAATAATCCAGTAAATTTTTAAATTTAATTAATTGTATTTTGTTGTTGTATCCAGTACCTAAACAAAAAGTGTCTTATAATTTGGTATGCTTAAGCCACAAATAAATTCTCTCTTAGAATGTACAAAACTTTAAAGAAAAATCGTGTTTAAAATTATTTAATGTTTTCTATGAATTATGTTTTTATTTTGCTAGTTGCCGTATCTTGAATAGTACATATATAAAATCAGATTTAGTATAATTGTGTATTTATGAGATTTCGAGAATTAAAATGTACGTATATTATTTTTTTTAAATTTGCTAATATTTATAATGACTTAAAACAGCAAGATTTCACTCAAAATTAATTGATTGTTATATTTATTATTTATACAACATTTTTGTTGTTGAATTGTGTGTAAATAAAATTATCTACGTTTAAACAAATATGTATTGCATTATATGTAAATTCACTAAATTAATAATTAATTGGAATGCTTAGACATAGACACGCGCTATCCACCTGAGCAGATCGGTCATCACATCCTGTTCGGGCAAACGAAAGTCGGCAAAGGTTTGAACCCGAGCATCGGATGCAATGCGGAAGGAACGACCCAAGCCCTTGATTACCTGAAGAGGTTGGAAGTGTCGAATTTTAGAAGTGTCTTTTAAGTGGAGATATCATTGGACTTACTCGCATGACATCCTCATCGGTGGTATCATCACCAGCAAAGACCACACGCACCTCCTCTGACCAGTTGTCGCCAAATTGGTTCTTCAGGATGTAGAGAGCCGCCTCGCCCTTATTCCAATTTACAGGTGGCTTCGCCTCGATGGCCTCATGTGCCTGATTGGCCCGAAAACCATGACGTTGACAGATCTTCATCGCCAGCTGCCTCTGCTCATCCTTGAACTCGGCTGGCGTCTCCTGATAATGATATGTGAGCGAGACACGCTTATCCTCCACCCAGGCACCATTTCTCTCCAAATCCTGCTTCAATTCCTTCACCATGGCCGTGTAGTTCTTCTTAATGTTCGCAGGCAACTCGAAATCGTGACGTGATCCATCGGGATACTCAATTTCCAGTCCATGATTGCCGGCATAAGTCACGCCATCGATATTCACATGCTTCTGCACATCCTTTAGACCGCGTCCCGAAATAATTGACAGAAAGATTTGCGGATGTTTTGCCAACTTGCGGAGTATCTCCTCCAGTTCGACTGACATTTTCGAGTTGGCGGGATTATTCGTAAGGGGCGCCAGGGTACCATCGAAGTCCATTAGAATGGCCAGCTTGGCGTGTGGGTTCAGGTAGCTGGATAATGTAATAATATATTAACCAGTTTGGAAAAACTGTCAGAGATTCGGATGTTTCTAATCACGATTGTAGAATATTCCAGATTTAGCTTATTTACAACACATTTAGTTATTCAAAAGAAATAAACGAATGTTTTGATTGACATGATAATATTTATAGTGTCTCTCTTTTAAAATATAATATATACTTATTTTACTACATTATTAAAATATTAATATTTAATTATGGTAAAATCTTGAAAAGCGGAGAAAAACATTATCACGAGGGTCAAGCAAGTAATATTTAATAATGCATTATCCAATCATTATTTTCTTTTTCGAAATTTAATTACAACATTTTTTTAATTCTTACTAGACTATCATTAAATAATAAAAATGTATTGATTTAATATTATTAAGCAGAATTTTAAATATAATAATTTTAAATCATTTCTGGGTCACTTTTTTAGTCAGCGTATCAATTTTCTGTTTTCTCTCTCTTGCTCTTCATAATTCGCCTTATCAGCTTAATGCCTATTACATGAATTTCTATCGCCAACAAGGTCACAATGATATTGATAATGACAATGACAATGATCATTATTATCATTCACTTCACTTACCCTGGCATATTCTGTTCGAATTCCTCCAAACGACTGATGACAGGTGCAGCTTGTTCCTTGGGCATTTTATCAGCTGTTGTATAGATCCTTGTAGCACAGAAGAAGGTCAAAATTACTTGTAATTGCAGTTGTTGTAGAATTCGCACTGAAATTGATAAGTACTCTGGGCTTAGCTAGTGATGTTGTCTATGCGAGAGCTTAGCTGAAACTGTGAGTGGTTGGGTTAGCGCGGTTCCCTTATAAAATCGCCGGGTTTGTTATGCGTAGTTCGTTTGGAGCTGATAACAAATCTCTCAGATACTCAGCTAATCTCTCTAGACGAAAACAAGCATATTTAGATACTTTCGCTCCCTCTCTCTCTCTCTCTGTCTCTCGTCCTAAGTGCATCTTTGTATTTGATTTGTGTAATTGCTTAAAGTCTGATCGATTATCAGATCGCTACTTACCCCTTGAAAGTTCTACGAGATACTGTTGTCTACATACGCTATTAACCAGGCTTTTTATAACAAGTTGTTGTGATTTTCGCAAATGCATTTTTCGTTGTTTCTGTTTTGTTCTTTATGGAAGGGAAACAAAGGCGTTCATTACTCATTCCCTCGGCCACGCGTTTCTCTCGTGCCTGTTGCATGCAGCATTGGGGCATTGCGCCCTCGCCTCAACTTCGTTTCGATAAACAATTCATTTGTGGCATTAAAATCTCAAAGGCCCCATACAGTTAATTACTCTCGTCATTTTCCATATTTCCATCTTATAAGTGCTAATCCCTTTGATATGTAATTGTATTGCTTGCCTGTGGCTTAAGGCTTACCATCTGTCCCTTTCGCATTCGTGTTTGTCACAAATATAAATGTTGCATGCCTGTTATCAATGAGATTAGTCACAAGCCCTAACTATAAATATAGGTTTAGCATGAAATTATTTTAATCTGAGCTGACCGTTGGCTGTAACGTGATTTCGGGGGGCTACATTTTGAGATATAATTGAGGTAATGGTAAAGTATTGTTGAAGAAACTTTAATTTCCTTTAAATATAAAATAAGAGATCTTATGCACAAAGTTCTATTTGGTTATTTTCCCATTGTTATTTATTTTTATTTCCTAACTATGAAAGAGATTCACAATTAAATTCATACATTTTCTTTTTCTAGTCTGGAAATCACGCTTTTCTGATAATCTGTCAGTCTGCTTGAATCCATTGGAATCATGCTGTAGGCGCATGCTCATGCTCACACAATTGCCCAGATCTATTCGGGGCCTAAACTAGACCCTTGACAATTGTCCAAACTGTTTACTAATGATATTTACGACATCGGCAGCGCCTATCTAAAGTCAACAAGCTGCTCTTCACACGTGTATAACCCATTTAGTGTATTGTTTGTGTCACTGGGATTTTTAGGGTCTGTGCCATTACCTTAATTAATGCCCAAACTAATCAAATGCCAATCAACAAACTAAATAGAAATATCAAGAGTATCGGTTAGTAAACAACTGCCTGAACAATATATTTTCCAAAACCAGACAGAATTCAAATATTGGTACGAAATAAGAACAGATTGATTGTTGGCAAAGATTAATACAAGGTTAGCAACAAGGTCAAGCTTATTTTAAAATAAAAACTCTTTAATAATCTTATTTTCATTTCATTTTCTATTGATCATCGTTGATTGAAATGCACTTTCGCTGATTTTGACTCACTCTTGACTTAATTGCGAAAATTACGTGTCACTTTTATGGCAATTTATTGACAATCTTCAAATCAACAACGTAATTTTTATTTGGTTAAATGAAATGGTAAACAATTTCTAAACGATTGCAGACGCTGGCAAATTGTTTTGAAAGCTTTGAAAAGCTTTTATTTTGCGAGAGAATTGCCTGATCATTTATCGATACTATAAATAAACATATCCATAAATATTCAGTATGCTGAGTAGGTCAGAGAGCGAGAATTCTCCGATGCTTAGGGACTATGGTATAATATGATAGCTTTTAGTGTAAAAAAAAAATTCGATGGAAAATTTCGTTATGGAACACAAAGTAGAAAAGATGAATAAATAAATTATAATGTCTACTTTTTCTGACTTGACCAAATTCTTTCACATGCTTAAAGTATTCCTTGGCCTTGACTCTGAAACGAATATACTACGGAAATAGTTACAAGATTAATAAATTATCGTTTTATCTTTTCCAATGAACATTTTTAGAATTCGCGATGAAATTTTCTTGACAGTGCATACTTGACAAATTAGTTGTGCCCTGACCTTAAGACAACAATAAAACAAAGCAGATGATAAGTTGTTGAATGGTAGAGGGAGATGGAAAAGGAGGTTGGAAAAGGGAGGGTTGAACACCTTTTGGCTGCTGTTGATGCGTAAACAACATGAATGCACAGTGACAGCAGCTATGACGGCAATAGAATTTGACCTGAGAGGGTTAAAGGTAAAGGAGCAAATACAAAAGGTAAGAACACTGACGTGGGGGCAATACGTTGCCTCAGGCAGCCAAGCGTAATGAATGCACACACACAACCACACACTAATACAGTGCCTTCAAAAATGAATGCTCATCCTGTGCCGTTGGCACTCTAACCTGTTGCCAATTGAGACTCAGTTGCTCAGAGGCGCTTGTCAAAAGCAATTAGTGACCAGGATCCGAACCAAAGAGTTAACCAAAAGGGACACAAACGACTAGTACAACTATTTAATACCCCTTAATAATGATTTTATACAAAATAGTCAAAAATTAAAGGAAAGTTCGTGGAAAAATTAATTTCTGCTTGAATTGTAGATCATCAAAAGTATTTACAATTGACTACAACATTACCATTTAAATAAAACAACTATTTAATATTGATCAAATTATAAATACAAAATGTAATAATATAAATAAATTAGATTTTTATTATGATAATATAGACACGTTAGGAAAAAAGTTGAAACAGTTCAGTGGAATCCAGTCTGTGAGTCATGCTGCTGTCAATTTAGATGTTTGCATCTTTATGATAATTAAGTTCGTAGGTGTCCTATTCCTTCAACTTATTGCAAATATACATAATCATAAATACTTACCTATACTTAAGCAAGCAACAGGCACACGTATCCTTCTAGAACTCATGTACCCTATGGGCAGTTTTGGGAAACGACGTACTCCACCCACCTGATGTCAACAGGTTGCCTTAATATTTGCTATATGCCTGCATAAATATGAACAAGTGTAAGTGTTTACATGAAATGTACGCGTGCGTGTGCGTAATTGTGTGGGTGGCACTGTGCCTCACTAAACATTAGTCAGAGGCTTCCAGAAAATAAATATTAAGCATATGTGGTCTCTAGTGGGATGAAGGTCAGCCAAGGAAAATAACAGCAATAAGCTGCTTTTTGTTTTTATTATCTTACTGTTTTACATTTTCTCTTTTATTGTTTCATTTAATTTACGCCTCTTTAAATATATTTTCTTTTTGAATTGCCGACCGTTAAGCATGTTATGTTATAGGCACTGTTAAGTTCACAGCTAGCTTAACATTCTGTTAGCACTCAGAGAGAACCTAACCGACTGTTAAGCATGCAAAGATGCTGTCGTTTCAGCGGGTATTTAGCTAGAAAACGGCTGAAATAAATAAGCAAGTGTTTTAAGTTATTACAAAATTACACAATTCATTGTTTTTATGAATTAATTATTGCATAATTAATGCATTTTGTAAATATAAAAATTAAATTAATTGAATGAAATGAAGAGCATGAATCAACAATTTAAGTTAATATGTGTGTGTGTGTGCATGGTTTGCGTTTGTTTGAAACTAACTGTTGCTGTCGCTGCCGCTGCTACTGTCGCTGTCGCTGCTGCTGGCGGCGTTTGGTTTACTTGATTTGTTTTTGTTGCTTTTACTGTTTCTGTTGTTTATTCGCCTTTTTGAACGCCAGCGCAACGGACGCGTCGACGCTTTGCCGCCAAACTCCCATTGCGAAAATATTTTCGTGTTGTTGCCCGTCGTTGTTGCGTCGCTGTCGCTGCCGTTTGATGTGTTGTGGGCGTGTTGTGCATTTCCGTGTCGAACTCTTTTGCATTTTACAACTGGGTGGGGCAGCGGGGCTGCGTTAAGGACGTACGGTACTCAAACTCTGCAATTGTGTGCTCTGACTCTTTTACTCACTCTCTCTCGCTTGGTGGATAACGTCGCGCAGTCGCCTCGCGGTTTCCTTTTTGTTATCGTTGTTATTGTTATTGTCGGCTTTTTGCGAATTTTCATTATTGTTTTACAATGACCTCCTGGCCACGTCGCAATAAACACGCATTGGCATCGGAACTACAATACTTATGTGCTGGCTGCGAGGGTAGATTAAACATGTGCATATAAAAGCATAATTGCCGTCTGCCTTTGGCTTAATACGCGACAGGAACTTCACCGTGAAGGTTCCTAAACTCAACAAAACCAAATAACGAAAAGGAAATACAATTAATTTAATTTTCCAAGTGTAAATAAATCATTTCCTGCTGCAGTCACACGGTGCGTATACTTGATTATTAGCAAATGTGCGCGATCAAAAATAAATTCTACATTTTATTACATTTATAACAAACACTAAGAGGCAGCAAATAAACAACGCATAATTTACAAATTATTGGATTCGGTTTTTTGAGGTAAATTCGTAAACAATTAAAAGACAACGCAGTGGCGTCGCTAAGGACTTTGAAAGGGAGCTAGCTTCTGTGATTAATTGAAGCGAAATATGTTTTTTAATATGTATTATAGTGACAACGACATAATTGTGTGTAAAATGAATAAATGGAATAAAAAATTCCCTTCATTACGCCCCTGTCTTAACATAGCTTGTTTATGTTCTAGCACACCCCAATGACCTCGAGTTGTGAACATAATTTAACCAAATATGTTTTTCCCTTTCGAGATATTTATATAATCATACGATTCATAAGCTATACTCCATTTTTGTACCCTGTAATATTTTAGGAGTATTTTACATTGCTAAAACTGTTTACAAAATTAAAAATCACTTGGGAATTTTTTGAGTGCTTTTCGTAAGTACAACAACTATTTCAGGTTATTTCCTTTTATCTTTTTGAAATATTCAATAAGAATTCTGTAATATTTTGAGTTTTATTTAACTTCAAAATATAAGAAAACAAATAGTATTTTTAGTGCTTTCCTAATGTGCGTATAAAATAATTTTGCATAACAGTACAAGTAAATTATTAACAACGTATGTAAATTCGTTGTAAATATTAAAAAAGGGGTATATTAATATTTTGAGTTTTATTTAACTTCAAAATATAAGAAAACAAATAGTATTTTTAGTGCTTTCCTAATGTGCGTATAAAATAATTTTGCATAACAGTACAAGTAAATTATTAACAACGTATGTAAATTCGTTGTAAATATTAAAAAAGGGGTATATTAAGTTAACAGAAATCTATTTTAATAAGAAATTTCCAGATATCCAGGGCCAATTTACGAAGTATCTCTTCGTTGTGCACTCCCAATTGCAATCTATATTTTTTCTCTTGTATTTCGTTGTTAATCATTTTAATTAGCTTTAGATAGTTTCGTGTATTTCCGACACGATGACTTTGAAAAATATTAGAAAAAAAGAAATAAAAATAAAACAAAAAAGTTTTGATGTGTGCGATGCGTGGCGTGTTGAGGAATTTGATTTGTTTCAAATACGTTTTAAATTTGCCTGCAAGGTCAGCAAAAAAAGCAAAAACAGCGAGAAAAAGTGAAAAGCGAATTTGTTGTACAGTTTTGGCGGTCAGCTTCGGGAGGGATGGGAGAGTGTGGCAAAGTGTTTGTCAAGAGTTCTAGCATCCAGTAAATACTGAGGCGAATTGTGGGAAACCCTCTGCCATAAAGCTACTTGCTAGTTAATAGCGCCGCCCAGCACCCACCTGCCCACTTCCCCGGCAACCACACCCACAAAAGGCGCGCCACTGGGCTGCCGGCTTTAACTTGTGGCTTTTACTTGAAAAGGCAGCAACAAAAGCGATACAATTTTATTGCCTTGCAACCGCAGACATTGTCAACGGGAGGGGCAGTGGCAGTGGAGCTTGTGGGGTATGGCGTCTAGGGGTGCACCACTGGTGACAATCGCCGGCTCATAATTCATTGTTCATTGAGATTGAGTACCGCCTTCGATGTTTTCTTTTACGAGCCGATCGTAAAGGCTTTGCAGACAAATGGGAAGCTACAAGTTACTGATATTCAAAGTACATGACGTATACGACGTGTATGACGGCGACCGAGCGGGAAAACGGCATAGGGGCTGAAAATCTGCAGTTAAGGGAAAATTGTGTCTAAAGCGGTTTGAGGCACTATTGAGCTGAAATGAACAAGGAAAATTACAGGAAATCAATAAAAGACAAAAACATATTCTCCGATTTGATTTAAAAAGTTATGGCAAATTTCATTAGGAAAACATAAATGTTGATTCTATTATTATGCAGAAATTAAATTTATAGATAAAGCTAGTAATTTCTGAGTACCGAATTAAACTCGAAATACATAAAAAGTTATAAGAAACTGCAGATTCATAATATCAACAATTTCCTAAATTAAATCAGTTTTTTGATGGAATACAATTTATTATAATTGGTTTATGTTCTTACTTTCAGATAAGTCTCGTCAACTAAATATAAGTATATATTCCAAGTAATCCTAAGGGCAAATCCTTTGAATATAATAAGTTGTGAAGAATTTCAGTGTCAAAATATGTAGGTTAATATAATTGTTAAGCAGAAAAAGAGGACAAAAAATAAGTATAGCTATAAATGTCTATATCATTATTTTTTAACTGCGAATTTCTTTTGCACCATGTGTAGGCTAAACAGATATTTATGCAGAAAAATGAATTAAATGAAAAAGCAGATGATAACATAAGTTGCAACTAAATACAATGCAAGAAAAGTCAGAAATATACATATTTCTAAATTAAAGTAAATTTTTGTTGATGATAAACTACACAGCTTAAAGGTGAACAAACTTACAGTTAAGCCTGCCAAACTATTTGTTTTCACCATCCCTAACTAGAGGGGATGGGGATCGCTAGTTTTAGGCACGTGTTTCTCTAACACTAAATAAAACAGGCAAAGCCAACAAGCCACGTCTCGCATACATCTTTATATGAGTGTGTGTGTGTGTGTGTGTGTATGTGGATATGAGTGTTTGTGTGTGTGTGTGTGCTTATAATGTAGGTACTTGTGGTTTTTGTATCATATTACTGACATTGTTCTTCAACGCTGCCCATGAGTTAGCAACTTTAGCACGATGGTGGCATTTATTTTTAGTTAAACGTTGCTTATCACTCACACTCTGTCTCTCTACCCCGTTCCATTCCCCCCCTCGACTGTCCACCTTCCTTCGTTGTCTGTGGCAACTGTGTGCGTCTCTCTGTTGCCCAAAAATGACATTTATGACGGTTGACTTGTATTTATGAGGCTGTTTTAACAAGGCTTCGTTGTAGTACGAATCGCTACCATTGCCTCTCATTTTGAATGCGAGTCTTGAGTTTCCTTTCTAAAGGATGCGACACAAATTTTTTTATTTTTCAATGTAGATTTTTACTCAGACGGAATTTCATAATACAAAGTATTTGATATTAGAGCTTGCCAGAATATTATAAAGGAAAATTTTTTGCATTCCCTAGTTTACTTTAAGGTAAACTTAATTCATATTTGAAACCTTTTCTTATTAATGGTATTCAGGTATTTATTATCAATTCAGGCTACTACAAAATTTTAGTTTATCGACTACTAAGTTAGTTATCAACTTTGACACAAAATGATTTCTGTAATACGTTTGGAGTTCATCTTATTAAGGAATTCCAATACAAAACGACTTAACCGAATAACCGATTCCCTGCATAACAATCATCATTAAAGAGTATCTCACGGTTCACTTCTTTTGACAGCTTGCTGAAAGTAACTTGTATATTTTATTTGGTTTTTTTTCGGCACATATAAATTTCCCTTTTTTGGTGCATATATTTTGTTTGGCTAATACCGTATTCAAGGTTGTGCGAGGCAGACGGAGCGTGGTAACTTTCGCATCCCACATGGAAGTGCGCGACAAAATAAATACATTGGGTACGTTGCAAGAGTGTGAAGTGAGGTAGGGAGAGAGGGGTAGAAGCATTTTGGCCAATGGAGGCTGACCGACAACTCTTCGACGCACCTTACAGTCTAACAATTTCGCATTTTCAATTTCAGGGACGAACAACCAATGGCAACAGTTGTTTGTCTGAGTTGTTGTTGTTGTTGCTGTTAATGTTGTCGATGGCTGGTAATGAAGTGAAATGACAAGCACAAATGCGTTAAGGGGGTGGAAGGGGGAGGGGGGTGCCGAAGAGGGGGCGACTACAACTCCAATAGTCATGAGTCGCGTCACAAGTGCTACGCTTCCCATGACCTTAGCCTAAGTGGAAGCGGAATTGCTTTGCTGTCATGACAACCCACGAGCTTAGAGTACTATGTAGTTGTTTTTGCTGTTGTTATTATTATTGTTTTTTTTTATGTTTTTGTTATTGGTCAGTGGTTAGGTTGATTTATTTTCTATGGAATTTTAAGCAGCATAATCATCAATGGTGGCACAGGTACGACACGTGCTAGGCAACGAGACGCGCATTCTGTGGCATGGCAAGTGTAACCCAATCTCAACTCAATTTACTCAAAATGTAGCACGCAATAAGTTTTGATAAACATAAACAGGTCAACAACCCCATGACGGACCCCCACCCGTTGCACAGTCCCCATCTTTGTTTTCCCTCCCCGCCTCATCAAATACTGACCCAACTTTTGCCGCTTCTCCATGGAATGCCTGAACAAGTTTTGAATTCAATGTCTATGCCAAGGTCTCTACGGTCACTGGTCCTTAATATATGCTCACAAGTTGCTGTTGACATTAGGGTGCTTCACGAGTACATATTTTGCAAAAATATTTATCACTTTTTGGCAATTAATAAAATCTTTATCACTTTAAGTTAATTTTTGTCGATTAAGTTTTGTTTTATATTTTGTTGTTGTTGACATTAAGAAAAAAAGAAAAACTTTGATGAAAACAATTTGTTTTCACTTGAATCTTCAAAGTTTCTACAATTGTTGTTGCACTAGTTTTGTTGTTGCTAATCTCTTATAAAGGTGCAAAACTTTAGTGAGAAACTTTTATACAGATTAATATCTTAATTCAATTCCTCAATTAGTTTTCTCGTGTCTTTAGCATTAGGGTGCTTCACGAGCAACTTTTATGCAGACACTTTAAGACCATTTTTATCGCTTATACTTTTTTTATTAATAATTTCCATAAGTAATTTACTTTTTATATTTTTTGTTTTACCTTGTAATATAAATCAATTAGATATATTAATAAAGTGCTCAAGTTAAATTTAAATAAGTATAATTAAATGTTTATTTATTATAATTCTATAGCTGCTGGTATCCAACTGTAAAATGTATTTTGAGTATTCATTTAAGAAATTGTGTTACATGAAGCTTTTTTATTTTACAGGGTATCTGATTCTCGCGCTCGCCCACCCAATAATACTCTTAGTTTTTATTGATTTTTTCAAAGTTGTCTTTTGTTTGTATAAACAACAGTTGTTGGCTGGCGTGTAGCAGTAGATTTATTAGTCCCACCAGTCTCTCATGAGTACCCCTACTGTATAGAGATGGCAGATAATGTGCGTTAGACCTCATTAGTGTGCGTAACAGTTGCTGGCGTTGTTTACACCTTGCTTGGCTGCTCCAGCCGACTTGAACCCAAACATCCACAACTTCTGTTGAGATTTTCATCTTGGGACAACAGCGTGTGAAAATCCATATGTAGCTAAACAAAAGAAAATCGCAGTAATTAAATCATAATCAAAATCGAAACAAAACGAAACGAAAGTTTCTTTCAACAAGCAGCAGACGCTGCTCAGACGACGACGCATCGACTAATGGACCTAAGTTCTTATTTTTGGGGCCGTCTTTGGGGCCATGACAACACAACCGCTTGATGCACGATACTTGTATACGCGCTATGGCCAGGACTGGCACTCGATGCGTTGCGTATACGCCGTGTTGCGTTGCCGGCAATTTGTTCATTAGGCACGCACAGCTTCATAGTTGTTTCCATGTTTCCATGGATTCGTTGGCTTTCGTTTTGTTTGAGCTACAAATCCATCTAATTAAAATCTACGCAGCAAATGTTTAAAGGCGCAAAAGGTAAAGTCTGGCCGTAATACTTCTAGGCGGGTCGAGTTTGTTTGGGCCTGGCCAGCACTTGTAGCTTGTGGCATAATCAGCATGCATGTGGTTGTCGTTGTTTCCTGATGAATATTTATCAGCACAGCAGACATTAATACTTCTATATATATATAGATGAGTCTCTCTCTTTCTCTTTCTGTTTGCTTGTGCGAGGTATTCACAATGCACAAACACGAGTTTTTGTGTGTTGTGTGTACAGTAGCAAAAGTAATTATAATACTCTTTTATAGAGTACATTTAATAATTCAAAATTGTAATGCGTCTATGAGGAACAATTATTGCAAATATTTAAAATTATTGAAATGAAAAATATTACAAGGTCAATATTTAATGAAAATATGTTTCCAATAATAGTGTAACTTAATCTGAATATCTCAATTATCTTTTATAGCCCTTCGTGGAATTCCATTATCGATAATTAATTAAATCTTATTAATCTACATTGTTGGATCCCAGATCAAAGAGAAGCTACAGTAAAATAAGCATAATTAAGTTTATCCTTAAAACTCCGTTAAAAAAATTCCTCTTACAAGCTTAAAGTGTATACGAATTTCAGTTTATGCAGAAAATGTACCTGGTATTTTCATTGTTTACATTCTGGCTGGACAAACAGTCGGAGTACTCAATATACATATAGACTGGACTCGTAACATGAAATGTCCACATGCACTTGTTGCCCATAATCGAGGGGCACTTGTGCATTGAGTGTGTGCGACATTTGACTTAAGTGATAATTGATATTTTATGAGTATTGTATTTAGTTATTTGGAAAAGCAAGTAATCCGCTGATAATTGTCGGGGAGTGTTGATTATAATAATCAGCATGGTAATGATGATGATGATGATAAAGTCCCTGGCCATGTCCCTGGCTATAGATTTAGCTCTGGCTCTAACTGTGACTCAGACCCTGAGACGACGCGCCGACGACGCAAAAAGTGTCCAATAAATGTTTCATAGTTGTCGTTGTCGCTGACATTGTTGACCTTATCAGAAGCACAAACAAACGCACACATGTCTATCGATATGAATGCATGTATGTATATGTATTTGTGGGGGGAGCTATAAAACACAGGCGCAACACACACTTATGCACATATTCTCTTTTGTGTTGCGCCTTGGCGTATGCTACAAAATATTCACTCGCCTTTTTTGCCGACGCTCAAAAGTATGCAATAATGTTGGGGAAGTTGGGCCAAAAAATGCGTCAGGTTTCGTCTGGTTTAGGTGGGTCGACATTTCCCAATATGGATTACAAGCAGCTAAACTATGCAACAAACAATAAGAAAACATGCAAATAAGCAACAATTTAGCAAGATAGTCTATGGTACACCCTGATATTTATATGTTCTTTAGCATGACAGTGCAAAAATTGGAAATGAGATACATAAAAACTACTAGACATGAAATGGGAGTGGGGGAAAGGGAGGGAGTAAAACAACTTGGAAGTAATATCGTCTGCGACGGTGTAAGTTATGTCCAATTTGGATTGGGTTTTTCAGTGGGATTTCATAGAATTGGAACTGATGTGGAATAATAATAAATAATAAAAATTTCTGGAGATTTAAATAGGAGTAATAATGTAAAACGAGTTTAAACAGCATGAGTGACTTTTGCACCCAAAATCATTCAAATTCCCGACATTTCTTTTACATTGCCAATGTCTTGACAAAAAACTCAAAATCAGGCAGACAACATAAAAAAAAAACCTCTTTCTTCCTTTGCGAATATACCCTCATCAGATTGGTTGTTTCTAGGGCATCAAAAAAGGTTCTGTCAATCAATCCAAGCAGACGCATTGTGTCAGCATAAACCAAAGACTTGTCTCAACAGAATCCCTTACTTACATCTTTTTGCAGAACACAACAATAATTCGTGCTCATATTGTTTTCCTACTGGACTGAAATGAATGCCACCTCGCCAAAGTCCTCACTGGTCAAGCTGGGCTTGCATACCAATAAACAAAAGACGCTGAAGGTCATGGTCCTGGGCCAAAGTGGTGTGGGCAAAACGGGTAAGTATCAAGTTAAATAATAATATGTTAGGCCAGACATGACATTTCTGCCTCTCTCAGCCATGGTTGTGCGTTTTATAACCCGCCGATTTATTGGAGAATATGATCCAAATTTGGAGAAAATCTACACCTGCCAAACAACGCTGGACAATGAGGCGATACAGTTTGACATTCTCGATGCCACCGGGCAGTTGCATGTAAGTAAATACCCTGTAGATATTTAAATGCAAAACTGATAGTTGTTGCTTCACAGGAACTGGATGGTGTGAGCCTGGAGTCGAATATACGCTGGGCGGACGCTTTTATACTCGTCTACTCTATTACGGACAAGTGTTCCTTTGATGAGTGCAGTCGCCTGAAGTTCCTCATCAACTACAATAAACGAAGACGCAAACTGGGATCTACCAGCAAGGTGAGTTTTTGAACTGATTCGTATTTAATAAAGATATATAATTCACCATATAGTTTTCTTTAATTTGCAGTCTAAATGTTTTTATTTCTTAATATATATATATGTTTATATTTATTTAAGGTCAATCTCAGTAGCGCACAGCAGAGATATTTTTTATAAAATTCGTTACTTAATATCGCATATAATATATTAAAAATGTCAAAAGTTATTAAAATTTTTGTACCATTATTGGTTTTTTTTGTTAATGAAGTCGACCTCAAAATAATGTTTATTTGATTTAATTCAATTTATTTAATTTATTTATTATTAAAATTTTTTTTTTTAATTATAAGAGTTTCAATTAAATTGACAGAAAGACTAAAATTAAAAAAAAAAAAGTGGCAATATTTTTTAACATCACTAAGTTTTAGCTATCGTTCTTGCAGGATTACACGTTGGATATACCCGTCATACTCGTGGGTAACAAGACAGATCAGACTGGCGACCGCATGGTCACCCTGGATGAGGGACAACGACGATTTCGTGAGCTCTCCTGCGCCTGCTTTCATGAGATTTCCGTTAGGGAGAGCGTTGATCAGGTAAAGAATAATGGACATTTTCCAAATTAGCTTAATTAATAACTTAACTTACAGGTGCAGAATGTGTTCCGCGATGTGTTCCGCTTTTGGCGCGTGTTCACCAAATTTCCAAAGCTCAAACGTTCCACCAGCGATGTGGCCCATGCTGCCGATGGCATCTTAACACCGGACTCCGGATCGTGTTCCTTTTACGATACGACGCCTTTGGGCGTGGCACGCCGCTCGTTCCTGGTCATTGGCAGTGCGTGTCAAGAGGAGAGCAGCGGGGATCATACGGAGTCCACGGATGACATTGCCAGCAGCAGTCTAGGCAGCTCCCGCAGCGACATCGATGCTCCGTTCCGTAATCGCGCCTCCACCGATGGCACCCTGTTGTCGCGACCGAGACGTTGGCGCTACCCGCCGCCAGGTTGCCTCTTGCCACACACGAATCGGGTCGAGCGACGCATGAGCATCTCGACGAGGGGCAGCAACGCCAGCTACTGACCTCACATCGACCTGGCTTAGTTAGTCCAATTGTTTCGCCAAATATAATTATAGCTAAATGTGGAATGCTTCGAAATTATTTACTTTTTCTAATCATTGCAGAATATTTATATGATATGAACAATTCTAATTACATATAAGAAGTCAACTTTTATCCTACGAAGTAGAAACGAAGTACTCAGAAAATTAATTTTTTGTCTGACAATTAACTAAATCGCATAGCAGTGGCAACTTTGAGAATACATTCTTGAGCTTTAAAATATATATATTCAACCACTTTCTCCATTGAATCCTAAAATTTATTTAGAAACTATTTAGTACTGTGAGAATTGAAGGAAAGCAGCATTGACACCTATTGAGGATTGGGTATCTGGGGGATTTGGACAAAAGAAAAACTTGATATGACTTTCCAATTTGGATTTCTAGAAGCTTTCGAGCTACATTTATTTTGCACTTGCAACAATTTAAACAGCGAACAGATAACTGAGAAGTGGGAGGTGAAAAGTGTGTGGTCTAAGTGTGTTTTGCTGAAGATGATTATGGAGATGCCCAGTTTAGTCATCGTCAATCTTTAGCATGTACTCTTCGGCGCGCAGTGCGAGCTCACGGATGTTGCGTAGACATCCAGCGGCAGCGAGTTGCAGCTCCTTGTTGGTGGAGCCAATGCACTCCAGGAGGAAGGGCACCACACCGCTCTGAAGGGGGAAGATGATTAAAAATATAACCAAAGAAAATATAATTCATTTGAATCTCACCTGGTGCATGGTAATGCAATTCTGCGGATCCATCGATAGCTTCTCCAGGGCCATGGCTGTGGTGCGGTGCACGAGAGGATTCTCGCTGGTCATGTAGGTGACAATGGGAGTCACAGTGCGCAGACGTCCGAGTTCCTCGGTGTTGTTGCCAAAACAGGCACAGGCGGCAACAGCAGCTGCCAGATTCATGCGCAGCATATCATCCGTGGTATTGACCAGATCGGCCAGTTTGTAGATCACACGCAGATCCGTGAGAATGGCCAGATTGGTTTGATCCAGGGCAATCGTGGCAATGGCTGCACAGACCGCCGAGAGCACCATGATTTCCTTTGACTTGAGCAGACCCACAACTAGTTCCATGGCCCCGACGAGACTGCGCACCAACTCGGCCGAGTCGGTGGCATTCTTCACACAGGGACAAATGGCATAGGCCGCATGAGCTTGAACCCGTGGACTGGTGTTTTTCAGCAGCGACCAGACCAGACGTACTGCATCCAGTTTTTCGAGTACCCGCATGCTCTCGGGATCCTCGGCGCACTCCTTGATCGCCTTGGCCAAGTTCTCGAGCAGCGGCGAGTGCGAGGAATTGAGCAGAGCCACCATGGCTGGCAGACCACCAGCGTTGTGCACCGCCTCACGATTGTCCTGGAAGCGCACACACTCGGAAAGGGCGCCGGTGACATTGGTCAGCACCTCGTCGCACTCGTCGGCGAGCAGGGCAACCAGATGGTGAATGACATTCATGTCATCTAGTTCCTTGACATTCTCATCCGTCATGGCGCACATCCAAATCGCACCAGTGGCACCACGCAACAGTGGCTTATTATCCCGTATCGTCTTGTCCTTGATAATCGCCACTAGAGGCTCTAGTCCACCTGCCTCGCGTACCAAATCCCGTGTTGTCGCATCAAAGGCGCATTTGTAGAGCGCCGAGCTGCCCTCGACTTTGAGATCAACGCACTCCGACCTCAAGTGGTTCACAATGTCCGCTATCATGCCCTCCGTGGTGATGGCCAATTGGAATTTCGGCTCCGAGGAACACTTTTGTACGGTGCCCATGATGGGTATGACCACGTCAATGTGCACGGACTTCAATAGATTGGCCATCAGAGGCACAATGCCGCTCTTTCGCATCTGCTCCATGTTGTGCTTGGAGTCGGCCAGTGTCCAGAGGGCACGAGCTCCTGCCCGCGCCATGTCCAGACACTCAATCTCCTCGACGGTGAGCTGATCTCGAGGAGTTTGCAAAATGCTGTAAGAAATAACACAGGGAGAGAGTCATACTAAAATTATTACCTTATGAAAATAATAATGACAATCATATTATAATAATAAATGATTAATTTTCATAATAATAATGTTTAATATGTATTCTTCTCTATGCCAAATCAAATGTAATAGGCTAAGACAAAACTTGATTTATCAAAAGATTTTATAAATTTTAGTGACTAGTGCCATAATTAATAAGCGCCAGGAAATTAAAACTTAAATAAATAAAAATCTTACTAAAATTCGGATCCGCAAAGAAAACTCACAATTTTCTTTAAATTTAAGTTAAAGTTCTACTATAATGCATAGAGGGCATAATCATATAAAATCAGTGCCTAGTCTATAAATAATAGTATCTCCTACCTCATCTTGATGTCCAGCAGATCGACCAGCTTGGAGATTCCTCCACAATTGCGCACATATTTGCGAGCCAGTCGCACTTTGCTAACATTGGATAAGGTTTCGGCAGCCATGGTCTTCAGGTCCTTCATGGAGGAACTCAGAATGTCGACAATCAGGGGAATGCCATCGAGATCGACAATTGTCTTGCGAATGTCAATGTTGAGTGTGATATCGGATAGAACAGATAATGCCCCGAGGCAGCATTTGGTGTCGCTGCACTCCAGAATATTAACGAGGACATCAAGGCCGCCAATGTCCTGTATGGCAAACTGATTGATTTGCGTGCGCAGATCGTAATCCTGCAGACAGCACAAGGACACTATCGTTGCCGTCTGATTGCCCGCCTTGATGTATTTGACCAACTTCTGGATATTATAATATTCGGCGGGTATTTCGGCAGCTCGAGCCACATCCTTCCAGCGCTCCTCCTCGTCCGTCGAGGACTCCTCTTCGGTCGTATCCGAATCCTCAACGACGACCTGACGCTTGTCCCGAGAGAAACGATCTGGACAGGAGCCGCATTGTTCACGGATTTTACGCTGCCGTCGCGGTGCAGTTCCGCTGCCTATCATAATTAAACTATTTTGATAATATATAGACTGTGCACATAAAATATATATTAATAAATATAATTGCACTGCGATGGCGGTTCGTACAGCTTTGTACAGCTTTGTTGTTCAGGAATCTTTGTGTATTTATGTAGAGGAATTTCAAATGCCAGCAAATAATCGATTAAATAACATGTGTTGCTAGGGTAACCTTTTTAAAGTTGTTTATTTGTATTTGTTTGCTTAATTTATTTTTATTAACAGTATTCATTAACAGATCTAATGTCCCTGACTTAAATATTAAATAATTAATTTATACTTAATTTTATAAGCCAACAAAGTATAAAGTAGCTGCTGTACGAAGACATTAATGCTACACTGTATATTCTTGGTTAATGTAAGTATATGTATATATATATATATATATATATATATATAAGTATCTTCAGTCATGTACATATAGTAAATATGTATGTTTGTCTATTTCAATTCAAGCAATTATCTGATAAATACGAGTGTTTATGTACATGAATTCTAGGTGATTAAAACTCATAATAATCGACAGGAAGTAACAAAAGTGTTCAATTGATGCGATAAGACAAAACTTCCGGTCTTGATATCAAAGCATTGATAAGAAGTGCATTTGAACCCTTTTTATCTGTAAACTGGCGCTACCTTAAGGCAGATAATGGTAGCAAAGTTTTTCATTATTATTCTCTGTGTTAAATTACTCGCGTTTGCAACATATATATATTTTTATTTATTTAAAAATACTTAATTTTAAATACTTTGCATATAATAACATTTTTCATAATTTCATTAACTATCGATATATTACAATTGTTTTCATTTCTCCTGAATGCTTTTAAAATAAACAAAACATAATATAAAGTATGATTTTTAGAAGGAATAAAAACGACACTTTCACTTATTTTTAAATAGCTTAGGTATTAAATCGTTCATCAATGGTCGTTTCTCTGGACTCGTGTGCCAACAGTTTTTTATCATTTTGATTAATTTTTTTCGATTCGGATAATCCTTTACGTCATCGATCAGAGGCCGTTTATCTGAAGTCCAAAAGTATTAAAGACGATTTAGAGCGATTGACTATTTACTAACCTTGACAGACTAAATGCATAATGGCGAGTGGTTCGTTATTTCCCAAGTGATAGAACGGTTTCTTCTGCGACATCACCTCCCACAATACGATTCCGAAGCTATAAACATCAATTTTAGTCGTATACTTTCTGCCCTTGAGGACCTGTTTATATAAAAATGATTGCGATTAAATTGCTTTACTTCTATGCCGATTATCACCGACTTCAGGTGCCATATATTCAGGTGTCCCAATAATGCTAGTCGTCATTATAGTAGCTTGTTCTGTAACTGTACCAAAATCTGCAATCTTCAACGTTTGATAATTGTTGGTAAGTAACAAGTTTTTCGTCTTAATATCCCGATGGATAATTGGCCGTGGCTTCTTGTCATGTAAATATACTATACCCTACAATATAAATTAATCAAAATAGATATAAATAAATATAAATAAATGTAAATAAATGTAAATAAATTAAAAAAATATAAATAAATATAAATAAATACTATAACTATTTTATTTATATCTGGATGTATAGTTAAAATTGAATTTACCTGTGCTAATTGGTACATCCAATTGCTGGCTTCCAATATCGTATAGCTGCGCTTCTCTTCTCCTTCGTGATGCAGGTAATTGTAGAGTGTTCCACAGTCTGCAAACTCCATCACAATCATTGTTGTTTTTAATTCAATGTTTACCATGGTACCGTACAACTTGATAATATTTCTATGGTCAGCTTGGGAAAGATATTTCACTTCTTTATCAATGTCCTTCTTGGCGTTTTTAAGTTGTAAATGGAATTGTTTTACCGCATATGTAACACCGAGTAAATGGCCCTTATAGACAATACCGTAAGATCCATTTCCGATAGCCTGAGATTGATTATTTAATTATTCTTAATTAAGTTTCAGCATTAATAATAAATAATAAAACCTCGCCTAGTTCCATATCTGTCATTTCAAATGTGATATTGTTGTCCATATGTGTTCTATAACCGATTGGATATATTAACTAAGTATGTACATATATTAGGATATTAGTAAATCTATACCTAATACAACTTTGGATGTCTGTGGCAACTTTTTCCATATTTGGTCTCTTCTGTGGATCACGATCCCAACAACATTCAATCAGCGATCTTATATCGCTACAGTCTAGGTCTTCGGGAAGATGATCGAAAGATGGACGGCAGCATGACGATATAGTACGCATTATACCGAGCTTCAGAATAAAAAAAGAAAGTGACTCGAAAAACCTACACAAGGGCTTTCGTCGTGCCAAGACTTCCCAGAGCACCGTCCCAAAACTGTATACGTCATATTTATCCCTGTGCCGTTGATTATGCAATCCCTGAACGTGGATAGTCATTATGTCATTTGAAAAATGATACATAAACGGATCCTCACCTCTGGAGCCGTATAGGCAATTGAATTACGTTTCCTCAGTCGTTCTGACTCAATTGCCAACTCACCGATCTTCAATTGTCGTAGGTTATTTGTTAGAAACAAATTAGTTGGTTTTAGATTGTAATGCACAATGGGCAATGGTTGCATGTTATGTAAAAATTCTAGACCCTAAAAAATTAAGAAATTAATATAATTAACTTAGATGTAGCAAATTGAGCTAACCTTCGCACATTGGTACATCCAATTGAGGGCAGTACTTAAAGTATATCTTTGTATTCCCGTTCCGTAAATTTGTTCGTGCAGTGATCCACAGTCCGCATACTCCATTAGTAATGAAGGACAATTACTTAAGGACATTGAGGTGCCATAAAATTGTAAAATATTTTCATGATTGACGTTCAATAATTCCGAGTACGCTTCTATAAGACTTTCTTCCGAAACAATGCGAATTTTAGTATATTGTTTCACCGCAATCGATCTTTGTGGAAATAGGAATTCAGCTTTGTTCACAATAGAATAATTGTCATTTCCGAGCTCCTGTATAATGTTATTTTTAGTACTTTTTATTAAATGTCTCTTGAAGCATTACCTCGTGCAGTTCTATATCACAAAAGTTCACACTATACGCCATGTCCGATCGTTTAGAGTTCTCCCGGCTGACTAACCTGATAGGCAGTTACAAATTTTCCCGACAGTAACGACATGTTTAGTTTCCTATTAGTGTAAAAATTTTGATAATACTTGAGCCATTTCTTATCGCATAATCAAAAATGCATTAACACTTTGGAGCAGTGGCAACTCCACTGATGTCATCAATATTTTTGTAGCCTAGTCTTTTAATAGATTTCAGTTGGTTGTCTACTGGAAAATGTAGAAAATGTCTTCAGACATAATACTACATAATAAATAAAGTTGATCACAATTACGTATTTTATTCTCTTCACATTTGTGTTAAATAGAACATTGTTTACAAAAGCACTCGACATTCATATCATTCAAAGTGTTTGATAGAGTTCTTAGAAAATAACTAACATACAAAGATTGACATTAATTGATATTCGTGGGATTTATTTTATTCTTCTGGATATTAAATTTATTTTTGTAAAATTTTTTTAACAATACAACACTTTAAGCATTGTATTTTTGTCAAATTATAAAATAAAATTCCTTTTTTTTTTTTAATTTTTATATTTTTTGGTTAGTTTAAATATACTTTTTTTGAATTTTAATTAAATTTTTTTTTAAATTTAACAAAAGTATCAACGTGAATTTAAAATTCCCGCTCCAAATTAGCGCCATCTAACGACGAAAAAATATAATGGGGTAGCGATGCGGCAAATTGAGTCAGTAGTAATTTGCTGGTAGTCAGCTGCGGTCACACTGCACAACAGCTGTGTTCGTCTTTGTTGTGTTACCCTTTTGTTCAATTTAAAATCACAAGCGTCAGTCGCGTTTTTACTTCCTATTAAATAAAAACAAACAATCATGGGCAACGCAAGTAGTAAAAAGGAAACGGACAATTTGTACACATCGGAGGAACTACGTTTTTTAGAGGCGGCATATCGCAATGCATCCGGCGGTTCATTGGAGAAATTAACCTCGGATCGACTTGTGGTACGTGTGTGTCTTTATTTTTTTTTTAGGTCGTTGCACTTGTGCTAGCCAAAAATCAATGTTGCAGTTGCCACGCTGTGTTGTCTTCGGTCACAAGTTCAAGGTTTACCGCTGCTCCGCATTCAGTGTCATGCGACTCCCCAGAAAGTGAATGATATATGAGTAATATCTATGGTGAAAGTTATCAGTGTGTTATCAGTAATAATAACGTACTCGTAACTTAGTTTGCATTAATTGCCTCGATTATACGAGTGTCATTCATTATTTGGCGTTAGGCTGAACGTGTCTAATTTGTTTACTCTGCGCATTTGCGGCTGATTTTTGTGTTGTTTGCTTTGCTTTGATTTGTTTTAATTTGCGTGCTAGCAAATTAGTCGTGATCTCAAGGGTTCTCATAATTATGGCAACGAAATTAAATTGAATTGAATTCACTTTGATAATAAACATTAAGTTCCCCGACCATCGCTCAATGCCAAAGAATTTGCAAACGATCGCATTTGTTTATTTTTCGATACCCTTTCAGATGGTATTATAATTAGGTCACGAGTTGTTTCAGACCCCATAAATTATACACATATGTATGTTGTTGATCAGGAGGATAATATCACCTTGATATAGACTCTGCTAATTTCTTGGATGAAGAACTCGCAGCTTAAATCCTTTGTATCTCCAGCGATGCATCACTAATCGGGAATTACAAGATCCTCATCGTATCCTGTGTTCTGATTAAAAAAGTCTTTTCTTTTCTTTTTAACTTTAATAAATTCTTTTTTGTAAAAATTATTTTAAATTTGAATGTTTAATTTAAATGTACATTGTTGTGGCAGCTGCTTTTAGCTTGACAATAAATAAATTAAAATAAGTAAATAAGAATTGAATAGATACCCTATGCAAGGGTATCATATTCTCGGCGTTCCAAACTTAACCTTTCTTGTTCTTCTTTTTCTTATTCGTTTAGGAATCATGGTCTCAAATAATCGAGCCCTCGTTAGCTACGAGCACAGCTCAGTTTTTGTTTATGCCAACAAAGCCGGGTCAGCATAACATGAATATACCCTTACGACGATTTGGAGAACCCTACTATATTGTGGACCGTGGCAGCATTGATATGAAAATGCATTTTCTGTTAACCTCAATGCAACGTGCTCAGAGCGATAGCTTCAACATCAAAGAGCTAGAGCATGTAAGTCACCTATTGCAATTTAAATTGATTATTGAAGTAACTTGACTAATTGAATTTGAATTTCTTACAGTATGTACACTCGGTTATTAAGAGCTACGTGATGCTGGAGAGCACCGCAAAGGGCTCAAGCATTAAGGATTGGCAGGACTTGGGCTTTATAACCACAGAACGTTCGGCCTGCGCCTTTGCCAAGGGCTTGATGCGTAATATTGGCAAAGATTTGGATCACAACATGCCCAACGAGACACTGGAACGTTGGCTTCACTTGACGCCGCAGTTTCTTCAATTGTGGCGTGAGGTTTACGCACAACTTTACACACGTCACGGTGGCAGCAAGCGGACACACATCAAGGAGGTCGAAATTAGTATTCTGCCACAGCTGTGCGGTATATATATATAGTCATATTTATTGTCAATATCAATCTATACAATCGTAAATCTTTTTGAAAAACAAACATACATTTGTAGATGCACCGCACAGCAGTCATTATAGGCCAATCATAGAGATGCCACATGTGCTCTATATTAATGCACAGTTGCCCCGCGAGATGCGTCACAAATGGCGTTTCCTCTTCTCATCGAAAATCCACGGAGAAAGCTTCTCCACAATGCTTGGCAAGCTGTTGGACAAGGGCCCAACGTTGTTCTTCATTGAGGACGAGGATCAATACATATTTGGTGGCTACGCGCCGGAATCTTGGGCTCTCAAGCCACAATTCGCCGGAAACGATACCTCTTTGCTTTATACGCTCAGTCCTGCCATGCGCTGCTTCAGCTCCACGGGCTACAATGATCATTATCAGTATCTTAACTTGAATCAGCAAACAATGCCTAATGGATTGGTGAGTACTATTTACCCACTTCATGCTATATATCGATTATTGATACAATTATATATATTTGTATTTACAGGGCATGGGCGGACAGTTTGAGTTTTGGGGTGAGTTTAACAATAAAAGGTTTTAATCTTGCACCTTCTAAAGAGAATAATTTAATTAAGGTCTATGGCTGGACTGCATGTTTGGCGAGGGACAGAGTGTGGAGAGCTGCACCACATATGGCGACTATGTTCAGCTGAGGTGCGTTACAGATACTGTGTAGTCGAACTTCTCAATGTGAATTCGAACAAATAATTACTTCAGTGTTGTTTTTTATTTTTTACTTATATATTTTACTATTTTATTTTTTAGCAAACGCAAGCAATTCAAGATACGTAACATGGAAGTTTGGGCTGTAGGCGATTTGCCAGTCAAGGACGATGAAGAGGGCGGTGAAGGACAGGTAAGTGATAAAATTCGAAAAAAATAAAAAGTTGCACATTTCTCATTGACTAACTACAATGTATTTTTAAAGCCGAATCAAGTCTACAATTATTTAAATTATATTCTCTATTTCATCTGTAGAAACGTTCCATCCTGGATGGAAATCTGGAAGATCGTGCCATGCTGGAAATAGCTGGAAAGCAAATGCATTCGGATGGACTTCGTGAACCGGGCATGGATGATTGATG